>JAPMOR010055089.1:15194-38738 GCA_026543865.1 Argiope aurantia | reverse complement strand
GAAGAAGTTGACATTGTGAATGCTTTTATACATATCTTCTTTAACGAAAAAAAATTAATTTTTGGCTAATTTTATAAAAAGTTTGTGTACTGTTGCCGTCGCGAATGTCGAATATATTGCTTACACTGCACGTGCGTAATAGAGACAAAGATTTTAATTAATAAAAAATAAACTATTTTAATTATTATGAAAACTTCTATAAAATTTTTGATTCCTAGAATTTATTGACAAAATTTGAAGAAAATCTTCGAATAATTTTTTTTTCAAAGGGAATATAAAAATTACCTTTTTAGATTTTTTAATATAAATTAATGTAAAACAAAACCACAAATTTAACCAACTGAAATAAATATAATATAAGACTGGTACATTTTAATATTTACAAATACATATAAATATTTTTAAAAATTTTATTTCAAACCTTTTGATAAATTTTAATTATTTATTTTGAATTTCAGTATACTGATAAAAGCATGTTCCCCAAATTAAATTTGTATCTATAATATTAAAATTGAAACGTGTAAATTTTTATGCCTTATAGAAATTAAAACTGTTGAATTAAATTTTCTTCAATTTTGCACAAAAATATTGTAAATCATGAGAAAAATTATAGTAATTACTTCTTGATAATTATGTAGTTAGTTTTTTATTTATTAAAAACTATGTTTCTTTTGCTCAAACTAGCGAGATTTGTTTGTAAATTAAAGTAATCAAATCAAAGACTTTAAAAGCCAAAAAAAAAAAAAAAAAAATTAAATAATATTTATTTTATCTTATTGAGATTTATTTTTCTCGAAATTTATTCTGAAGTATCCTGTGAAAATTAAATAAAATTTTCTTTAATTAAAAATTTATTCAAAATTTGCTAGTTTTCTTTTAACAGTTAATTTGAAATTAAAATTGTTGAAAATAGTCATCTTAAATTCCAAATAGTGAAGACATATTTAAGTTGAAATCCACAATGTTTATTTAAGTCTTGTTCCATGGTTGAAAAATTATTAATATACTTTGGTAAAAAATATTACTTTTCTGCGGTTTTCAAAAATCATTTAATACAGTAAAAAGTTTCGAGAAACTATAAATTACTTGTTGCAATATTTCTTCATTTCATTTAAAATAAAAGTTGCAGAAGAATTTGTATATTTTAATAACTTATATAAAAAAATTTCGTATTGGAAATATTTTATAATCTCTGATTTGATGTGCAATAGCTTTTACTACAATATTTATTATATTATAAGTACTACAAATTTCGCCTAAAGATAATCAGAAGTAATGAAGATTTTGAGATAATCAATAATAATTTATTAATTAATTTCATTAGAAAAGTATTAAAAATTTTTTTTCTGTGTCTTTGAGTATATCAGATACAACTTGTGAGGGCGCTGCTGACGAGGAGAAACAAGAAACGAACTGAGGGGAAGTGAGTGGAGGAGTGAAAGCGCAGGAGAGACGGTGCACGGGAAGAAGGTTGATGTCTTGGAGCTCGATGACGTTGTAAAAAAATTCGGTTATATTTTTTGTGTATGTTATGTGTTGTCCTAAGTGAATGTCAATTAAATGTTGTCAAAAAAATTAAATCTGGCGTCATACTAGTTATTCCAGGTTACATTTGCTAATGAAAAGGGCAGTCTCTGCCTTACTTATTTTTCCAGATGAGAAATCAAAATTGAGAAAGCTCGGCAGCGCCGACATCTTGGTGGCAGCGAACGGGATCTGGATTAATGAAGGCGTCTATTATCTTTCCAGTTAATCCAGAAGGAAATCGAGGTAACCCACCGAATCCAGGTATGTGATGAGGGAAGTTACGGCAGTATCTAAAGGAACTCGGGTAAGCTAAATGTTTACTGATTTTGTGCGCACGTAAAGATATAGTTTTGTTCCGTCAGGAATATAATTTGTTGTATCACGCCAGTGATTTTGTTCCGTCAGGAATATAGGTTTAAGTATCACGTCAGTGATATCCAGATTTCTAACTTCTTCATGTTGTTTCATCTTCTAACATATTGGTAATATATCTTTACAGCACAAATAAGTATTAATTTATTATAGTTTATGCTTTGTTCCGCCAGGAACTTGCCATTTTATATGTTAGGTCAGTGATAACACCGCGTCAGTGGTTACGATGATTAAATATAGTTTACGTCAGTAAAATAAAGAGAAAAAAAAAGAAAGGTGATTTTCGTATCTTTTAGAGAAATAATAATAAAACATGCTGTGTTAAAAATTTATTTCTATCAAGAAATGAGCTGAACAATTGTTGACATTATCGTTTCGTTTTGAAAGGGTGAATGCTGTCATAAATAATTTATATCATTTTGTAATAAATTCTATATTTTGATAAGAATAAAACGGACGTTCTTTTGACATTTTTTTAAATATATAATAAAGTAATTTTTTCATAAACATTGCAACGAATTAATTCTTGGGAAATACGCTAATAAGCTTTACTGCTTTTGTTTCACATGTTCTGATGTTTATATTCTTTTTTCAGATATTCTAGATATTAAGGAATTTATTTTGATTGTTGTCTTTAATAAGTGATTATTTGTTAATTGAATTTTATGCTTGATAATTCTATGTTTTAGTTAAAAAATAATTACCAATAAAACTTTCGTTTCGATTCCGAAAGGAAGATTTTTTTTAAATAATACTTTTCTTATTGATATGCGTGTTGCCGGTGTTCTGGATACTTATTTCATTCTTGTTTTATGAATCCGGTTGACGGCACTTAAAAAAAGGAAATAAGTAAAAGGAAAGAGTAGATTTATGGTTTTTTTTTATCATCTAATTTATACCATTTGTGTTTTTTTATTTGAGGGATATTTCTTTGAATTAATACTATTTGCTGTTATTCGGGAAAGCATTCTAATACTCTCTTCATTTTATGATTGTTTATGTACTAAATTCTTTCAGTTACTGTTTCGTAACATTTGACTATAGCTCAAACAAATAATTCTAATTTAATATTTTAGTAAGAATGGTCTTTATTAATGGAAGATTTATTACTTTTGCATTTTCTTTTTTATTGATATAAGTATAAAGGAAGTGTTGTATTAGAGGTTATACTTTATCGTTGTGAAATAGAACGACAACAAAAGTTATTAAAAGTTACTTTGTATTACATTATAAAGAGTGTGTCGCAAATGCATAAAACTTTTTATGGTTAATATTTTAAGAAATGTTTTCAAATAAAACAGAAATTGTTTGGAACATGTACTTGAATTTTAGATTGTTAAAATAATTTTTATGAATTTAAAAATTATCAAGATAATTTTATTGGCAACTATTATTATTATTTTACTTTATTTTCGTTTGAATACTTTTCAATATTGTAAAGAGTATCTCCGCAGTAACAGAATTCTTGTTGCGCGTTTTTAAAACAAAACAAAACAAAATATTTGTATAATTTAAAAGAAACAGAGTAAATTTCTATTTTCGGGTTAGAATTATTACTTGATAATGGCGTTTTTGGCAAAGGGTATCAAGAGTGATCTTATATCGTTGGCTACTGAAATGGGAGAGGATCCTAAATCTGATATGACAATATATGGGCTAAAATCATTAATAACTGGAAGTCAGGTCTATGAAGAATTTATCAAAACTTTACTAGAAACGATAATCTCTACAAGAAAGGAACAAGAGTTGAAATTGCAGATAGAAGCAACAAAGAAAGAGAATGAGTTGAAATTGCAGATGGAGATGGAAGCAAGAAAGCGAGAGATGGAATTTGAATTGGAAAAGAAAAAAATAGAAGCAGGAATGGCTGCATCTAATGCTAGTTCAGCTAGTGGTGGACAATTTCATATCAATCCGCAGATTGAAATTTCCAAGTCCATGCCAAAATTTGACGAAAAAGAATGTGACATTGTCCTATATATGTCATTGTTTGAGAGACAAGTCAAGAGGCTGAAAATTGATGAGGAAAACTGGGTGTCATGTTTAATACCTCTCATGCCTGCAGAGATAGTGGAACTGATCGCAAGAATTCCAGAAGAAGAATTTTTTAATTTTGTACATGTAAAGGAAATCTTGATGAAGAAATTTAAATTGAATGCTGAAGGTTTTCGCCAGAAATTTGTTCAGCACCAAAGAAATCCAGAGAAGAGTTGGAAAGATTTCATTTATGAAGTTACAAATTATTTTCACGGCTGGATAAGTGCTTTGAATGTCACGGATTTGGAGGGACTGAAAGATTTCATCATTACAGATCAAGTAAAGAAGAGAGTTCCACAAGAGGTTCGTGACCATTTTGTTGACATGTGGGGGACATTAGTCAAACCCCAAGATTTAGCGGACAAGCTAGACGAATACGAGTGTGTTCGAAAAACTTATCGGAGACCATCGAATCTAAATCCCAAGACACATCAACAGGTAAACGTTAGAAAAAACGCCTTTAGCTGCGATAACAGAGACTATAATAGTAGTCCTAAACAGACGAAGCAAGATACGGGTTTAACACGGAATCGATACGATCCGAAAAACCGTCCAAAGTTTACCTGCTATTTCTGTGGAGCGGATGGTCACGTAAAAAAGTTCTGTCCCAAACTTTTAAAGACGAACTCAGATCAAGATAGTAGAAGAAAAGCAAATGTTCACAGAACAGTCGTGGACCCAGAACCGGTCACTAAGGGAACGGCAATAGTTGCTAAAGTGATTTCTCACAGACGACCTTCTCTTGATAAAGGTCTTTGTAATCTAGAAAAGATGCGAATAAGTGTGAATGGAAAGCCTGCAACAGCTTTAATTGATTCTGGCACTGAAATAACTGTAGTCAGAAGAGATCTGTTGATTGATTTTCCTATTGAAGATAAGGCTTCAATTTACATAAAAGGCATTTTTGGTCCAGCAGAGAAATGTTCTCTTGTCAATATTCCAATGGGTATCATCGTTGGCAAAGACGGGAATATGATTCACCAAGAAGTGCTGTGTGCAGTTGCTCCTACTCTGGTGGACGATGTACTGTTTCCCCCAGAAATAAGAGACAAGTTGCAGGGTGTTCAAGAAAATTATTTCGTTGATATTTCCGCAAAGAACACAGAACGGGAAAAAGTTAAAAATAGAGAAATCGTCGATGAAACAAGTGATGACAACCCAGTGGGTAGTGAAGAAATAAAAGCCTTATCTGTAGAAAATTCAGAGAAGGATGCTAAAGAGCTATCGAGGTCGGACGAATTTCTTAAAGATCAAGTGGATTGTCCAGATTTAGAATATGCTAGGAAATGTGCAAACGAAAAGTCTGGAGGATTTTATTTCCATAACAAATTTTTGTTTCACAAAGAAAAGATTTTAGGGGAGTCCGTTGCTCAACTAGTTTTGCCTAAGAAGCGTAGACTTGAAGTTTTAAAGTTAGCTCACTGTTCAGTATTTGGAGGTCACATGGGCGCAAGAAAAACCGCTGAAAGAATAAGATATTCCTTTTACTGGCATGGAATATCCAAAGATGTCAGAGCTTTTTGTCAACAGTGCAAGGAGTGTCAGTTGACAAGGCGAATAAATCAAAAGGACAGAGTACCAATTACTCCTGTGGCAAGACCAGAATTGCCGTTCCAAGTGGTAAACATCGACATTAGTGGATCTATAGATCCGCCGAGTGCAAAAGGTCTCAGATATATATTATGTCTAGTTGATCAGCACACGAGATGGGCTGAGGCAGTACCACTGACCAGTTTAACTGCCAAAGCTACATGTGAGGCACTGTTAACCATCTTCATGCGGACAGGTGTGCCTAATATAATAGCATCAGACAATGGGACTAATTTCAATGCTAGTTTGACACAAGAGTTTGAAAAAAGAATGGGATCCAGCCCGAGGTTTTCGACACCATTGCATCCAGAGTCGAATGGGCTGGTAGAAAGATTTAATCAGACGTTAAAGCACATGCTACATCATGTCATTTTGGAAGAGCCACGTACATGGCATGCAAAAATACCGTTCATTTTGTGGGCCTATCGAGAAGTACCTAACAGCACGACCGGCGTAGCACCTTTTCAGTTGTTATATGGACGAAAACCAGAAGGACCCTTATCTATTCTGAGGAACACTTGGGTGGCAGATGAAGAGGGTTTGCAGTTGGATACTACTCCAGTAGCTCTTTATATGGAAAAGCTTAAGAAGCAGTTAGAAGATGCAGCTGAGAAAGCAAAATTGGTTTCAACAGTTCAGCAAGAAAGAATGGCCCGTCATTACAATTTGAGATCTACGAAGAAAGTCTTTACTCCAGGAGACAAGGTAATAGTTCTATTACCTGATTCAAGAAACAAGCTTTTAGCTAGATGGCAAGGTCCATGTACCATCGAATCACGAAAGAATGAACATTCATTTTTAGTTAAGATGCCTGATGATAGTCTGAGGCATGTGCATCAAAATAAAATGAGAGAATTTATTGCTAACACCGGAAGTGTGAACGTCATATTTGAAGGGGAGGAAGAATTTGGTGACATCGAAAATACCCCATTGAAAGAAGACTCCTTTTGTCAGGAGGTAAAATCCGTAGCCTCACCTGACTTATCAACTACACAGCAAGGAGAATTGGAGACGTTACTAAAAGAATTTGAACCCTTATTCAAAAGACCAGTGCAACCCGTTGCAATCGGGAGCATGTGATTGAACTTTTGCCCAATATTACTAGACGGAAACCGCATTCCTACAGTGTTCCAATGTCTTATAGAACAGAGGTGGACAGACAAGTGAAAGAACTGTTGGACTTAGACTTGATTGAACCTTCGAATGCAGACATTACATATCCTATAGTATGTGTGGCGAAGAAGGACGCATCCATTCGAATGTGTATTGACTATAGAGCCCTTAATGCTGTAACAAAAATTCCTAATTATCCCATGAAAGATACACAAGAATTAGTTTTTACTGCGGGGATGGCTCAATGGTTATCTTATCTAGATTTACTAAAGGGATATTACCAAATTAAAATGAATGATGAGAACAAAATTTTAACAGCTTTTTCTACTCATAACGGAGTATATCAGTGGAAGGTTATGCCTTTTGGTCTATCGGGAGCATCGGGTACATTCCAAAGGGTAATGAATAGTGTTCTTCGAAACCATTCTAGCTATGCTCAAGCTTACATTGACGATATAATAGTGTACTCCAAAACATGGAGCGAACACTTAATTCATTTGAGAAATGTATTGCAAGAATTAGAAAGGGCGGGGTTTTCTGTAAAATTTAAAAAATGCACTTTCGCAGCCCGAGAACTACAATTTTTAGGCCATAAGATAGGAGGTGGTAAGCACGCCCCAGACGAAGATAAAATTGCGGCAATAAAACGGCTAGAAAGGCCAAAGACGAAGAAGGAAGTAAGATCTGTGTTAGGACTAATGGGATTTTATCGATCATATATTCCTAATTATGCGGAAATCGCAACCCCTCTAACTGAACTAACCAAAGGGAAAAAATCAGGAGATGTAAATTGGGGGAAACGCGAAGAAGAATCGTTTTTTAGGTTAAAGAAAGCTTTATGTGAGGCGACAGCGTTAAATGTCCCTGATTTTGGTAAACCGTTCGAAATTCACTGAGATGCTTCTGATTACGCAGTTGTTTGTTGTCTAACCCAAAAGGATGGAAAGGGAAATTATAAACCTATCGCGTTTGTAAGCCAAAAATTAAACAAAACTCAAAAAAATTGGTCAACCATTGAAAAGGAAGCTTATGCCATCTTGTTTGGATTTAAAAAATTTGATAAATGGTTGCATGGAACTACGGTAGAAATTATAACTGATCACAATCCATTAAAATACTTAATTGAAAAAACTCCAAAAAGTCCCAAGTTAACTAGATGGGCACTTGCTTTGCAACGATGGAGTTACAAAATTACTCATCGTCCTGGAATCTTAAACAAAGACGCTGATGCTTTATCTCGTTTACAAACTAAACATTAGTTGTTTTTTTTCTTTGTTAAAATTAGTTCTCAACATCCATTGTGTTAATGTATGTTTTGTTCCGTTTTTATTTCAACATATGTATGCTATATTCTTATTGTGTTTAGTTATTTTCCATATGTGCATTCATTTTTGTTTAACATATGTATGCTATATTCTTATTGTGTTTAGTAATTTTCCATATGTGCATTCATTTTTATTTAACCTATGTATGCTATGTTCTTATTACGTTTAATTATTTTTTTATACATATATTCGGAACTTTCATTGTTATTTCAATATGTGTATGAGATGTTTTTATTTCGTTTAGTTATTTTTCCTCATATGTTCAGAACTTTGTCCAAAGGAATCAGAGGAAAAACTTTGTCGTTTGAAGACCAGTTTTTCTCTTAGGGGCGGCGTGTGAGGGCGCTGCTGACGAGGAGAAACAAGAAACGAACTGAGGGGAAGTGAGTGGAGGAGTGAAAGCGCGGGAGAGACGGTGCACGGGAAGAAGGTTGATGTCTTGGAGCTCGATGACGTTGTAAAAAAATTCGGTTATATTTTTTGTGTATGTTATGTGTTGTCCTAAGTGAATGTCAATTAAATGTTGTCAAAAAAATTAAATCTGGCGTCATACTAGTTATTCCAGGTTACATTTGCTAATGAAAAGGGCAGTCTCTGCCTTACTTATTTTTCCAGATGAGAAATCAAAATTGAGAAAGCTCGGCAGCGCCGACACAACTTATATTTTATTTTTTAAATTTTAATGCAATTATAATTAAATAAAATTATTATTGAATTTTGGAATTGACCTTTATGGAATGATATATCAATAATTAGTTTTGCAGAGGATATATTTAATTATTAAGAACGAATATTCTAGTTTATATTGATATTATTCTTATAAGAAATAATATTCTAATTCTTCTTTTCTAATTTTTACATTCTTAGAATATATTAAATTTTCCTTCTTTGAAAATAAATCTGCTCAACAGAATATAAAGTTTGCAATAATTGACGAAATATTGTTTGTTCTCCTTAACATTTGACAGCTTTTTTTGAAAAAATATTTTTTAAACAGATATTTTTTTATTAAAATAAACATTTAAATTTTATAAAATTACATTTGTTAATTTGGATTTTATTAAAACATTAGTGTCACTGGAATTTTTCATCACAATTATGAAAAATTTCTGAGGAGTAAAAGCATTATGGGACTTACATCAAATAAAATAGTATAAAAATTAAAACGTGTCGCTTTTTTCCCTAAAGTGTTCTTTTATCAGGCACACCAGTAATCAGTTAGCTTGAAAATGTTAGATTTTTAAATATTCTTACACCTTTTTGCAACATAAACCATATATTCTAAAATATTTTGCGATAATCTTTATATATTTAAAAATATTTCTATGTATATTATTCAAGATGTTTGTGGTTAGATAAAATCTTACAAGATTTTCTCAAAATGCATTATAAAGCAAAGATGTTATACAAGAGTTGCATTAAAATTCTGTAACCGAAGCTAACTTACAAAGATCCGTGTGGTTCGCATACAAAACTGAAGGCAAATAATTTGCCTTTAATTCATGTTAAGTTGAATTTTGTTTTCCATTTGGCAGTTTTGATGAAATCTATTAAAAAAAACTAGCTTCTCGTCAAATTAATTTCGTTTTATTATTTGTCGTTTGAGTCTAATGCGTGGTATTCAAACATCAGAAAAATGTTTTACCTTTTCTTATTTTGGCATTCATTGAATGATCAATTGTACTAAAAAAATCCTTCATTCAATCCATGTGAACCGGTTCTTTACGTAATTTCCAGTGTCCGTTTTCTCATCTCCCGGAGTTCACGTTTTGTTGAAGATCATTATTGAACTGGGAGTTAGGAGAAAACTGGTAACATATCGGACAGGAAAGCAGGTGATAATTCCTTCTCTTTCTTGTCGTTTTATGAATTTATATTGGAGCGAATAGGATTCAGACTCGGATTTTTTAGTCGATAATTATTTTCGCAATACGTAATTTAAATTTAACAGAGACACGGGATTTAACAAATGAAATCCTTTTCAAATTCAGGTTTGCATTAGAATTATTTCTTTGAAATTTTTTTTCGATGATTAATTTCGTAAAAATTGCGTTCTAGATAAAAATTTCATATTTATTTCTACAATGCCTAGTAAATAAATATTTTTTAAATAAATTGCTTCATTTTGAAATTCAGTTTCACATTAGATTTTTAAAAAAAGCAACAATTTTTTCAAAATATTTTTCCAATGAGTTAATTGGATCATTATTGTCTTCTGATATTTATTTATACAGTACGATAATAAAAAATTTTCAACGAAAGAAATTAAGAAATTTATATTAGTACTATATTTTAAAAATAATATCTTGAAAAATTATTTTCTGTGAATAATTGATATCTATTGTTTCTTAATATTCATTTCAACTTCTGTTATTTATTTCTATAGTCCGATAATAGAACAAATTCTTCGAAATTTTATAAAGTGAATTATTGTGAAATTTATGTTAGTGATGAATTTAAAAAAATATTTCTTGAAAAATTGTTTTTAGTGAGTAGATGGATAACTATTGTTTCCTGGTATTTATTTCAATTCATTTATTTATTTTAAATTCTGATATTTATTTCTATAGTCCGATAATAGAAAATTTCCCCCCAAATTTACTAAATTGAATTATTGTGAAATTTATGATGAGACTACATTTTAAAAATAATTTCTTGAAAAATTATTTTCGGATATGGATAGTATAGTAAATGGATAACTATTGTTTCCTGATATTTATTACAACTGTACAAAAGAAATAGGAAAGTTTCCAGAGATTAATTTAATTGAAATCATTTTAAAATTTAGATTATTAATATGATCAAACAAATCGGCAATTTCTTGAATTTTTTGGGGGAGATTAATTGGATAGCTATTAATTTCTAATGTTCATTACAACGGTATGTAATTGTAAAAATTTCGGAGATTTAATTTAATAAATTGAAACTTTATAAAATATATTTTCATATTATATTCCTAAAAAGTAAATTATTTGCTGTTCTTAATTAGATAAAAATCAATACTTTATTTTTATGCTACAAAATTAACAGAAATTGTTCCGAGATTTATTAAACTGCATCATTGTCATATTAAGTTCTACAGAACATTTAAATAGAGCGATTCTGTAATTAATCTAAACAATTGTTTTCTGGCATTAACTAGTGAATACGTAATTAATAAATTTTTTTTGTAAAATTTAATAAGTTAAAATGTAGCGAACTACATTTTTGCTCTAGATTAAAAAAAGCAAATGACCGTTTTCAGCTGTAAATTGGACAATAATTATTTTTCGCCACTTTTTTTCTGTTATTAGAAATTAATAGGGAATTTTTCCCGAACTTAAGAAGTTGAGTCATTGAGAAAATAAACGAAACATTAGATTTTAAAAAGAGCAAATGATTTCTTGGAAAAAAATTAACGGTAGAATGTTTGGACAAAAATTATTTTGGTATTTATTTGTGCAACTGCATTATTAATAGAAATATTTTCTTAAAATTTAATAAATTGAATTATGAAATACAGATTCGATTAAAAGACAACGTATTTTTAAGAATTTTTTTTTCGTTCACTAATTCGATAACTATAGTCTTCTAAAAGTATTTTTTAGGAAATATTTACAAAAAATTTTAAAAGCAAAAAAAAAAAAAAAAAAAGCCTAATACTAAAAATACATTCATATTTTCATTTTCTTTCATTAATTCTTCAGTTAAATCAGTTTCTTATATTGTATCTGTTTATTTTGGAATAATTTAATTTTAATTATGATTCGAAATATTGACATGAAGGATTTTTTTTTTGTATTTTGTTGAATATTACTCATTTTCCCAAAACAAAAATAAATTATATGTGCATTCTCAATTGTTTTTCTGAATTTTCATAATTTAAAAAATGCAAGAATTAAAAGATAAATATAATTTCTGTGAGAAAACGTAGAATACACATTATTTTACTTCTAATAATACTGAACTTTGAAATTAGGAAAACTTGTATAATTATTTACGAAAATTTTATGGAAATGTAGCGTTTGCAAAGTTATTTTTAAGAATAATATGACATAAGATGTTTTGCAAAAGCTTTTCATATTATGGATTGTGATACTATAGAAGAATTCCCATCGTTATTTGAATAGTACATATTGTTTTAATTGATTTTCTTTTATACTTAACATTTGATTTGTCTCTAGAAAAAGCTAAGTATGCATTTGAGTATTTAACTAACAGTTAGTATTGCCATATACTTTTCAATTTATTCAATATATGTTATAGCACATATACTTCAGCCAATAATATGTCAGTTTGAAGATAAGATGATTGGTTAGTATTTTATTTTCATAATTTTTGTATTTTACTTAATTATGCATCATTATTTTTAAAAGCATGAGTACTTATATTATGATTCATATTTTATTTTTTTAAGAAATTTTATGTGTTTCTCTGTTTAATTTTGCTTTATTTGACATTTATTTTTGATACTGAAAATAATACCTATAAATTCCGAACTGTTTATAATTCTTTTTTTGTGGGTTGATATAAAGAATTAAAATTATTTTTTTAAATACGCTGATTTATTACAGCGTCTTCAAAAAAGTAAATCTAGTACCATTTCGTAACCAGTCAAGGCCAAACAGGTTTCAAACTTTATATAACTATTTTAATTTTATTTTACGTGCTTTATAAAACTTTTTCATTTTATCCAAAGTCATTTCGGTCATTTAAAGTAATTATGCCTCTTCTAATCTAAACATTTTATCGTTAAACTATTTCAGATATTTCTCGACATATTTTTTATCGCCTTTGACTTTTAAACTCCTGGAATTATTCTTTAAATGAGGATTTTTAGAGCTATATTTAATATATTATTGATTTAGCAATAAATAGAATATAAAGAATTTATTAGATGTATGTAGATTTATACAATTTTTGGAAAATATCTTTGATTTTTTTTGTCAGATTTAGCAGCTTTTAATGGGATTATTCAACAAAAATCATCATTAACCATAAGGAATCTTAAGACTTTTTTTTGCATTTTCGAAAAATACTACATTAAAATCAAATGCGCCGTTTTTAATATATTACAAACGACAATGACATACATTTTTTGAGTCGATATACATACACTACAAAATCCTTTATTCGATTTATAATGTCTTTGACTAAAAGAAAATTTGTTTAGTAAATTAGACTTTTGTACAGGAAAAGTTAAGTTAAAATTAAATGGAAAGTTTTTTCGCATTTGCTTTAAACACATAGTCAAAGTCAACTTTTTAATTTGATGTACACATTTTATAGCAAAACTTAAATACGTTATTTTGCTTTGTTAAAGTTTATTTGTATGAATTGACAAAAATTACATCGAAAAACTAGTTCACTTTTTTTGAAACTTGTATAGTTCATTTTATGAATCGATTAGTCTTCTCAAGCCACTTTTAAGTACAAATTTCTTATAAAAATAGAAATCATACATACTCCCAATTTACTGGATTGCAATATATTTAATTTTAATATGATTCTTTGAGAATCAACAGTTTTTGACAGATTTTTATAAAAATGTCATTTTTTTTTGCTTATTTATATTATTATTCAATAATAAATGAATAAACTTTTATATCTTATTCCAATTTCATAAAAAAATACGAATAATATTTAATGTGCGCTTTTAATATTTTCTTTTTACATGTTTGTACGTAAACTTCTGAAAACCAATAGTCTTATTTAATTTCAACAAATTCATCGGATTATGAAATTGTCTTGTAAATTTGAAAAAAAAAATACTTGAATAGAAAAACGATTAATTAAAAGAAAGGAACTATTGGAAACATTTTTTTATATTATTATTTGTTGTAGCGATATTGATAAAAGTTAAATTTGCAAAGCTGTAAAAGTAACAAAAATTACTATAGAACCTGATGAAGTCACTCTGGTTGATATTAAAAAAAATGTATATTTATTTTGATTTTTAAAATAAAATCTTGCAGAAATTTATAGTCCTTTAAAGCTGAATGTCTTATACTGTAAGCACGATCAGAAAACCTTCACAACATTCCTGTTTTTCAAATTCTCCAACGAAAAAAAAATAACTAAGGAAACTGTAGCAATACACATTATGCTTCAAAATTTACTTAAAGTTGTTGTTGACTATGAAGTGTTTTTAGATAATTCAAGGTTTTTCAGCTGTTCTTTGGGCGCACACTAAAAAAGGTTTGAATGAAATTGTGATTGCAGAATCTTTTACCTTTCACAGTTTGAAGAAACTCTAATTTAAATTTAAAAAAAAACTGTCAAAAAAGCCTTTAACTACAAAATTAATAATTATTAAAATAGTTAATTTAAACATTGTTTCTTTATGAGCATTACTATAAACGAAATTAAAAAAAGCTTTTTTGATGCATTATAAGATGAAAGTTTTCTAGTCCAAAATAATTGCAACGCCATTTAAAATTAATAAATGTAATAATGAAATGCATTTTAATATTTTTTTTTATAAAATTGTGTCTTATAATATTATAAACCCATAAAATTAAAAGTATTAAGTAATAGTTGAAAATAATCTACTGACAAACAGAATCACAACATAGTTTGTGATTTTAAAAATTGTTTGAAATTGACTTGATTAATAATTTTCGACATTAATTAACAAAGAAATATTGCACTTTTATCAACTTATTACATTAAGATTTTGAAATAAATCATACACTTTTTTCATTGAAGTTTTATACCTTTTTTATGTATGTTTTTTATTCCATATTAAAGTCCAGTTATTGTAATATTTTTGAACTATTTCGTATATTCAGAAATTTTTATTTCTGAAATTATTTTGACGAAAACGTTATGGGTTTTCCGTTATCACACATAAGTATAAAAATTTAAATATGATATTCGTGATTCTTACAAAATCTTAGTTTACGAACTCGTGCATTTTCATAAACTAGTTTAACTCCATAAAACAACATTTGCTTGTCATTTCTTGTAAATAATTATGAAGGCAGATGATTTCCCTTTTGCTTGAATTCACAACACCTGCTTTTATTAGTTGTTTTACCTTGACACCCGACTGTAACACGAGATAAGGAAAAAAAGATACAAAAATGAACGTGCTTCAAACTTGCTAAACAAATGACTGCTGGAAAAAAAATCGTTTCTTACTTCCTCAATAAAAAATTTCTTGCGAAGTGACCAAAATTTGTTTGGAAAGTAAATTTTTAATGATGATAAATAATATAAACATTTAATATTAATAAAGAACGTAAGCAATGATAAGAAAACGATTTTTATATTCAAAGAAAACATGGTAAAAATTTTAGTAGGCGTTTATTTGTGCTTTTTATTATTACTTTTATTAATAATATGGTCATTTTATGGAGAAATGTCTAAATGAAATCTAGTTCTAGTATTGGAATCTAGAAAAATCGAGATTTTTAACATGCATCTAGCGAAAACAAGATCAGCGTTAGTTGCGCATGCGCTTTATATCGTCCTAATCCTGTTCGCTCAGTTCGATAACTTTTTCAGTTGTGTACAGAAGATCGTTATTATATGACGCGAGATTAATCAAACTTTTTCTCTGCAATAAAATTGCATTTTCAGATTATAATAGAGAATAAGAAGCACCTGTTTATAGGCTTAGATTGAAATCTTTCTGTGTTTTATCAACGAGTTACAGAAATAGACTATCGGATTCTTAATTTTTTAAAATTCTTATGATGCAAGAGTTAACTTTTTAATCATCGAAGTTCGTAACAGTGAAAATCAATTTATATCCAGGAGATATTAGAATAACTAAGCAATTAAGGCAATATTCCTTATTGCTTCCGTCCGAAAATATGGTATATATTTCGAAATAATTTTTGTTTGTAGTTATAAATATTTACTAGTATTCAATATATTATTCATTCTTACTAGTATTATATATAGTACTGAATTATTCCTTTGTTATTAGTATTCAATATATTAATCAAGTAATGTAAGTTTATTGATATTGTACATAATAGAGAAATTTAAGTAATGAATTGATGAAGTCCATTAGTTAAATTAATAAATAGAAATTTAATTTGTTTTATGAATTGATGATGTTATGTTAATTTAATCAATATAAATAATACATGCACAAATTTAGCATCATAGCGTTGGCCGATTTAACGGTTAGCATATTTATTATACATTCTAATATTTAATGTATATTGCTTATATAATTTATTTAAATGATAATTTTAGTATCTTTATTATTATATAATTCTTAAACCCCTAGCATTTTATGTTGAAAACATGTTTTAGTATTTTCAATCTAAAATAATCTATTTAATATAAAGAAAATAATTAATTATAACATTATGCTTAAAAAATGAAAGCAAATTAAGATTAAAAATGTTTTACTTCTTTTATGTTCTACCTTTGAAAATATGGTAATTACTCGGTAATTAATTGGTAATATTAACTTTTGAAATAATATAAATTTACGATTTTTTATTGTTCTTATATTGATTTTAACTTCTGAGCAACTACAACTTTATACAACTTCCTAAGTACTTTAATCGGAATTATTTAATGTCGGATTTAAATATCAAATTCCAAAATTTTTTGCTAGAGTCGATTTTAAAATATGATGTTCCAATTTTTAAAATTATTTCTAGGCAACTAAATATTGAGTTTCAGAGCTAAACCTGTAAAATAATTATTTTTATTAGTTTTATTTATCTTTCTAAAACGGAAATGAAACGAAATCACTGGTTTTCTACAGATCCATTGCTAGTATACGGGTATCCAATTCTCTTTCAAATGCATTTTTTTCCTGAAAATGAATTAAAATGAAATGGCTCTATCGAGTTTTTAACCTTAATGTAGTAGCCTATCTACTTAACAGTACCGATTCCTGAGATTCTATCCTTTCCTTATCATGAATTCAGATGAAATTCGCGAAGAGAAGAAAACGATTTTACCTTTATGAATAAAATTAGAATTCATTAGAGAAGATTGATTTCGCAGTGCAAATTGAATCCGAATTCGGATTAGAGATCAGGTGAAAAATCTCTAATATGTCCTTCGTGAAAGTTAACTTTTCTTAGGTCATTTGATATTGAACTGCTGCTATCTATTGTATTTGATATGAGAATGCGTTGACTCGTTATTTAAGTCAATAAATAATGATAAAAAAAATGTTGTAATTGATCGTCTGCTACCGTTAAGTTTTTTTTTCAATGGTATATTTTGGAAAGATTTATTACAATGTAATCTTGCGCTATTTGCTCGCTAAAATGCTTTTGTTACACTCATTTAAAGAATACTGTCACATCATGGTAAATGAATCTTGTGCGTGTAAGGATTGCCAAATGGATAGATATGAAATAAAAGAGTTAAAATTTGTAAACGCAAGATCAATACTGAACTGTATTTTTTGCCATTTCAAGACTTAAATTGACCAAAATAACTAAATGAAAATATATTAAAACTCAAGAAATATTGCCTTTTTTGTTTAACAATCAAATGTTAAAACATTTTAATAAAAGGAAATATTAGATTTAGAAAGTAATAGCTATTGTTGGAAATATAGTTAAAAAGTTAAGATAATCCAACATAAATTATAAACACAACCCAAAGAACTAAAGGCGATTTGGGAAATATTTAACTGTCTTCAGACTATGTAATTTGTTTCAAGGAATTCGGCGAAACACTACTTTTAAATAAATATAAATTTAATCACAAAATTAAATAAGCACAACAGCAGACGATAAATGAAACTTTCGATAATCTTACTTGTACTTGTAAAAAAAAAGATTATTTCAGTAATGTAGAAATTATACTTTTTTCGAAATAAAATTATAAAAATAAAAATGTTACCGAATTTAATTTAAAACAAGCTTAATTTAAATTTCCATACATTTTATGTCACTAAGTTCAGCATGAGAATACACACAAAATAGTAAGCGATAGCAAATGTAACGAATTTCTTTAAAAAAGTACTAATATCCAGTATTTTTTTCAGTAACTTTTAGTCTTAAATGCTGTTTTCATTGCTTTCTTCAATTTTTTTAAATTTTTATTTTATATGGATTGTCGATATTTATCCGTCATGATTACCTAAAAAAAAAAAAAAAAATCCGAAATTGGGAGTTATCTTTTTTCTGTGAATAACATTCTTCACAAGCGGTTTTTCTTACCATATTTCTGATCACATTTCCTGCGCTTCGTAACACACGGTGATTTGCTTCAAGATAGCATGATTTTCAATATTTATTTCCTGCATAAAATATTAATTTGGACATGCAAATTTGTGGACTTCTTATACCATCATCCAACTCTTTCCTGAGAGTAACTCTGTTTTTGGCTTTTCTTCAGCAATTCACTTTGCCTGAAATTTTACAATAATTTTCCAAACTTGTTTCAAACCATTTCCATCCATGGAGTTTCTTTTTAGTTTTTCAGATCCTAGCAGAATAATTCATTTTCACGTGATGTCATTGGTCTATCAATGAAAACCTAAAAACTTATTTTGTGTAAATGTCCATAAAACGTTCGAAAATTTCTTAAAAATACCCCCCCCCCCCCCAAAAAAAAAGCGCTCATAAAACGCTCGCTATAATCATTTTTAAACTTTTCCAAAACTTACATATATACTTTGTATATTAACTTTGTCGTGTAAATGTTATAGTGGGAAATACAAAACGTTTTAGAAAAGTTAGAAAGGATTTTTGTTAATTCCTATTTATTCCTAATGCTGTAATTCAAAAGCAATAAATAGCATTCTCCTCGAAAATTTTAGCTCAGTATTTATTTGAAAAATATAGAGATTATAACTTGAGATATAAAGTGTATATTTGTTTGAATATATTTAAAATTCAGTTGGCGTATACAATTTTATAGACATTCTTCGGAAATTATAGTGCTTTAGAAATATCAAAATTCGTTTTGCTGAAGTTTTCAAATGTTCTTGCTAATATGAAAGATTATTTTAAGTCCTTCAGAATATTATCGTATTATTATCGTATTATCGAATATTAGTCGTTTTGAACTCAAGTCTATTATAGAAACACTTCGCGCAGAGTGATAGTTTTCGCCATTAAGTGCCAAATGTAGAAAAAAGGAAACAAAAATTCATCTTCTTTCTTTTATGTTTTAGAACGTTGTATTTCCAGAACAAAATCTCAATTTTTTAAAGAAGTTTCGAAAAATTTAAGATTTGTGCGACTCACAAGCTAAATTTGAAGTACTTTTATATTTAAAATTAAATGACATGGAAAAAGATTATCAAATATATATTCTTAAAATGAAACAGTATCTAGAGACCACAAATTTATATCGATTATTGCAAATTGTTTCTTTTTCTTATGTTCAAAACAGCCATTCGATATCTGATAATTGTATATCTCTTATTCGCTGGTCACGTAAAATCTTTCCAGAATTTCTTCGCATTCACAAGGATTCTATTTAGCATAAAATAAATCAAGAAACAGTTCGACAATCAAAATTTGACTCAAATTTAAAAAGGAATGTTAATTTGCAACAAAACTATATATATATTCTTAAAAAGAAACAGTATATATAAACCACAAATTTATACCGATAACTGCAAATTGTTTATTTTTCTTATGTTCGAAACAACTGTCCGGTATCTGATAATTACATATCTCTTATTCGATTCTCACATAAACACTTACCAAAATATCTTCTCATTCGCTAAGGTTTCATTTAACGTAAAATAATTCAGTTCGACATTTAGAGTTTGTATCAAATTTAAAACGGAATGTTAATTTAAAATAAACTAAATCCTGTATTTGTCTGAAAACAAAATGTAAAGCGATTAATCGAAAAAAAAAATTAAAGAAAGGATTTCGTAGTTAGAGAAGGCATCTTACATAAGCTGAGTAAAATAAATCGTTCCTAGAAAGCTTTTATTGTTTAATTCGACACGTGTATACGTTGGCTTGTTGAACACTTGTCGTCCTTGTTTGAATGGAAGAAAAGTAAGATAATTTTTTTTTTAAAACTCTTTCTCGAAAACTCATACAATAAATACGCTATCTTTTGCGTCAAGCGCAGGATTTAATTTTCTTATAAGGTTAAGAGATTAATACAACACCACCTCATTAGGCACTGTTTATAAATTGAAAACAACTTATATAACCAAAAGAGCTTTAAATAAATATTTTCAATCGCAATTGAAAAAGAATTACTTTATATTGGAATAATAATTCAAGGTATTTATGATAATTCATTGAAAATGGGAGGTTTCATTTCTACAAAAACTAACTTTACCAGATCTTCTGGAAATCCGTTTGTCGTTATCTGATTGGACATTTGAAGAATTCGTTAAAATACTAATTGAAAATGCAAATCATTGCTAACTGAAATAACCTTAATGATATGCTGTTGATATATTATTGATTATTGAAACTTGATACAATGCCAACACATTGCTCTATTTTTTTTTAGAAAACGAAAACATTTTTATACATCTAAAAGCTGTAAATGAGCATCGGAGTTCATACTTGAGATGATGTTTCTTTACATTTATAATTTTATTCAAGGTATTTATATAAAAGAAGGTTATATATATTTCAAAGATATAAATTAAAGATTAAAAAAATTGTTTTTGTGATCCGGTTTTACTATAATAGATTGTGTTAAGCAGAAGGTGAAAATGTAAATAATTACAATGTTTCTATTTAAACGATAGAACATTCATATGATTAATATGAACAATTTATTATTGGACTCTTGCCTCTAAAACTGGTTCTATATTTGACACTTTAAATTGAGAATTATTTATTATATATAGAAATATTATTTATTTACCAAAAATTAATTATTTTAAATGACTGATCGTCTAGAGTTTTAATTCTTCCTTCCAGTTTCAAAACATGTCTCGAATTCAACAGGTTTAAAATAAAATACTCTGATTTTTCCTTTCATTTTCTCGAATACTCAAAAACATAACAAATAACTGCAGAAAAATTAAAATTAAATCTAGATCGCGAATTTCAAGTTATCATGTGAGAACTTTATTATTTTTTAAGTCATTATTTGTCTTAATTTGTTATTAACCAGTTTAAACCGGTTTGAAATAATTCACGAGACTTCTCTATCGGTCTCTATCCTCCCTCTCCCTCTCTCTCTATATATAATAATAATTTTTTTAAACTTTCATTTTCAATTTTTCTAGCTGGCAAACAATGGTATTCGACCAATTTTGAGATGAAATAGCTGCTATGATGTCATAGTTCTACATCAACCTTTTAAAAACGCATCTGCTGTCAAAGAAGCGTACGTAAAAATAAAGCAATTCTGGTAAAAGCAGGTCAACCGTTTAAAAACGCATCTGCTTTCAAAGAAGCATACGTAATAATAATGCAATACTGGTAAAAGCAGATAAAAAAATATATGCGATTAAAAGATGATGATGAAAATTGCCATTTATGCTTTATTCACTAACCAAAACAACATCATGTTCTCACATGATAATAAAATAACTAAAAAAAATCAAAAATACTTTTAGCCAGGCCAATGAAAATTTGGTATAAGAACTTAAGACCAAATTTGTAGATTTCTATCAAATTTTGAATGAAATCCATTCGGAAGAAGTTTGTCTAGCTGTTTGAGTACAAGTAAACTCAATAACTACAAAACGTAAAAATCTAGACATAAAATTTGGTACACAAATTTAGCATCTAATATTCAGATTCTTATCACACTAAATAACTTTTAAACTAAGTATGTCATGATATTAACTATTTATTGGTCTGTAATTTCGAATGCTTGTAAGTGCAATGACTTAATGAAATTCGAAATATGATCCTTTGACTACGACTGTAGCTCCGTGTCATTGGTTTCAATCGGCTGGAAAAAAAGCCGTCCAAATATATATTTGTAGGATATATTCAGTAACCAGTGGGAGTGGTCTTCCAAAACTTTCTCGCATATTCTCTAATAATTTGAACGCCTTCCATCGTATTGGCACCCAGTAGTACGAAATATTAACTTTTGGCGTGAAATTAACATTCTTATTGAATCTATCGGTCAGCCTTGGCAACTAAGGCCAGGCATGCAATTAATATCATCCGAAAAGCGAATCTATATTTTAGATGCGTTTTTCTCAATTGAAACAAAAATTTGCTAAATGCTACACTTGTAGTCACAAAATAGCATACCAAATTTAATATATTTAACTCCTTGGGTTTTTTTTAGTTATCGCGTTTATGTCTTTCTGAACGCATAAACCAACAGATGACTACCCTCACATTGGATTTGGCTCAAAATTTAGAAGGTGTCTACACTATAGATTATAAATGTGTGTGCCGAAATTTACCCATCTAGCTCTTTTCGTTTTGTAGTTATCTTATGTATTCGAACAGCCTGACAGACAGACTTCCTCTGAACATAATTTACACAAAATTTCAGTATAATATACAAAGTTGGGGTAGAGGAAAGTAAAAAAAAATTCATCCGTCAGTTCAAAGCGTTTTTGGAGTTTTCTTTGTCACACACAGACATATGGATATTTTCCAAAAATATGTTTTTAGAACTCAGAGAAGTGTGAAACGTGGAAATTCGTCAACATCTCGAGTTCGAATTTTTTGACCATTATTATACCTTCTCTATATTACTTATAAGAGAAAATAAAAATAATATATTCAAGCGAAAGATCTATATTTCGTAACTATTGTTCACCGATGGCAATCAAAATATTCGCGGCCTTACCCATTGTGCATTATTTTATGTGGAGAAGAAGAGGTTAGAAGATAGTTATTGGAGAGTATGCGAGGAAGTTTCGAGACAACTCCAATGGGTTTCTAATAAAGCTGGAAAGTTTATGTAAATGGCTTATAACAAAAATAAAAAGATAAAACCGATATAGATTATAAAAAAAAAATCTTGCCAACTGAACATACGCAATCACACAGAGACATACACATGCACGCGCGCGCACACATACATACTCAAACCATTGGTGGATATTTGACTCTGTATTAATACTTTGAGATAGTTTTCAAAACATGATTTCAAAATTTCGGATAAATTTCAAAAACATGCATATTGTATGAAGTAAAAAATATTAGTGTTTGCAATTCATTAATTTAGGATTGTTAAATGTATTAAAGTATAAGTGATTATTTATAAAAAAAATGGAATTTTTATTATTTATTTAATTGATAATATTAGATTCATCTTAAAATGTTCTACAAAATAATAATTTTTTGATTTTATTTTTGTTTGAAGTCCATTATTTTTTTATCTGTTGTAAAAATAAAATATTTTTATCATTAAAATAAAAAAATCTAAAATCATTAACTAATAATTCTGATTAATATTTGAAAATTTTATGATTTAATCGTTTTTATGATATATAGATTAAAAATATTTTTAAATAAAATTATACATTTCTATAAAATTGCAAAAATAAAAATATTAAACTAAAACAAACTATTAGGATGTTAATTATTTAAAATTTTGTTAAAATTTGAAACTAAATTGAAAACGTATCGCGGACATGGATCTTTAAAAATTACTAAATGTTTACTACCTGGATCTTTAAAATTCCTAATTTTTTTACTACAAGTATCGTTAAAATTCTTAAATCTTTACTACCTGGTTGGATCTTTAAAATTCCTAA
>JAPMOR010055088.1:0-21779 GCA_026543865.1 Argiope aurantia | reverse complement strand
GCGATCACTTTCCTATTATTGTCTCCCATACTGATAGCGACGGAGTGAAACTTTGTCCTCCGCGGTTTCTATTTCAGCAGGCAGACTGGACGGCCTTTTCGCAATTAGCAGATATCACCGAGACTATGGTAAAAATTGCAGATATTTCTGAAGCTGTTCAACATGTCGTTGAAACCATAATGAATGCTGCAAACAACAGTGTCCCAAAAACTTCGCCACGTCTTCGAAAAATTCGCAGACCATGGTGGAACGAAGCCTGTCGCGACAGCCATAGGAAACAAAAAAGACTATGGAACATATTTCAGAGGTATCCGACAACAGAAAATCTTATAGCCTTTAAGAGAGCCAGAGCGCTAGCTCGTCGCATTCGCCGTCGTTGTCAGACGGAATCATGGATATCATTTGTTTCTTCCATAACTTCCTATACTTCTAGTAGAAGCTTGTGGAGAAAGGTAAAGGCTGCTAATGGGATTTATAATGAATCATTCATCCCTGTTTTAAAAACAGGAAGTGTGATGCATTCCGCCCCATTAGACGTAGCCAATATTCTAGGTCAGGCATTTGCAGAAGTTTCCGCAATCGATTCTTACAGCCCGGAGTTTCTGGCAATTAAGAATCCCGCGGAACGGTTGCCTCTGCACTTTAATGACCTAAGCACTCATTCATACAACTGTAACTGTCTCAATCCCACAATACAAGCCCCGGGCCAGATGGAATCACATATAACATGCTTTGCCATTTGAATAAATTTTCACTTTCAAATTTGTTGTTTCTGTATAAAAGAATCTGGAGAGAGCAAAAGTACCCAACACATTGGCGTGAAGCTATTGTGATTCCTATCTTAAAACCTGGAAAAGAATCCTCAAATCCCCTGAACTACAGGCCAATTGCTCTGACGAGCTGCCTTGGTAAAACCTTGGAACGCATGGTCAATGCTCGTCTAATCTATGAACTGGAGAAACAAGGATGCATCCCCCCATTGCAGAGCGGTTTCCGTAGAGGTCGCTCTACATTTGACAATCTCATTTTATTGGAAACACAAATCCGCAATGCTTTTGTAAAGAGGAACCACCTTGTTTCCATCTTCTTTGATATAGAAAAAGCATATGACCGTGCCTGGCGCTATGGCACACTTTCAACGTTTTTTAACTTTGGCTTTAGAGGAAACCTACCCATATTTTTACAGAACTTTTTATCACATCGGACCTTTAGAGTTCGTGTTGGAAACTTTTATTCAAATCCTTTTATCCAAACTGAGGGAGTTCCACAAGGAAGTGTCCTCAGTGTCACACTCTTTATCGTCCATCTTAGCCAGGTTTTAACAATTTTACCTTCATCTGTACATGCCAGCCTTTACGTTGACGATCTGCAGATGTCATGCCAAGGAAGTGATATGAATCTGATTGAACAGCAGTTGCAAACCGCCGTAAATAAACTGGTAGCTTGGTGCGATAGCAATGGGCACACTATCTCTCCGGAGAAGAGCCGATGTATCCATTTCTGTCGGAAAAGAAAGCTTCACCCCGATCCAAATATACATATTCGGAATATTCCAATTCCTATGGTGAACGAAATACGGTTTTTGGGAGTGATTCTCGATCGGAAGCTCACCTTCCTTCCACACATCTTTTATTTGCGGAAGAAGTGTGAGAAGTCCTTGAACATTTTGAAGGTGCTTTCCAGAACATCCTGGGGTGCCGATCGAACCTCCTTACTCCGTATTTATCAAGCTGTAATTCTTTCTCGAATCGATTATGGATGTATAGTGTATGGTTCCGCTTGCCCATCAGTTCTGCGGAGACTGGATACTATTCACCACTCGGCATTACGCATTTGTTCTGGAGCATTTCGTACTTCTCCGGTTGAAAGCCTTTATGTAATTTGCCATCAGCTACCCCTTTGTTTAAGGCGTAAAAAATTGTCTGCCCTATTTTATTTCCGAACTAAATCTATTTTGAACCATCCCTTGAGCCAAATGTCATTGCCAGTTAGTCTTAGTCGACTTTATAATGCGCGTCCCTCTCACATCCTCCCATTTTATGAGAGAACTAAATTACTTCTAAATGACTCGGAACTTAACGCTGTTCATGTTAAAGTTGTTGACACATTTAGTTTTTCACCATGGGATATACCGCAGTTTTCGTTTTTGAACCCTTTCACTGGATTCGATAAATCATTTACTGCTCCAGTTGTTTTCCAACAACTCTTTTTATATCATCGCTCCCAGTATTCTTCCTTTGTGCCAATTTTCACGGATGGCTCAAAATCGGATTGTTATTCTGGTTGCGGCATCATACTTCCATCTGATACACTTAGCCATCGTTTGCATAGTTGCTGCTCAGTTTTTACTGCTGAGTTGGTGGCAATTTTCTGCGCACTTCAGAAAATTTCTTCTTACACACAGCGTAAATTTATTATTTACACTGATAGTATGAGTGCACTGGAGACACTTTCGCATTACCACAATCGGATACATCCGATAGCCATTAAAATTTTGTTCACTTTACGACTGCTTCAGAATGATGGGTTTCAAGTCATTTTCTGTTGGGTTCCGAGTCATGTCGGGATTTCGGGAAACGAGAAAGCAGACTTGGCTGCTAAATCTGCATTGACTTCTTTGATCATAGACCTTCCCTTTAACGATATTAAAAGGTCCGTTGCTCATCACTTCTCTTCTACCTGGCAAAAGTCATGGGATCGGCAGACTGAAAACAAATTGCATTTTATAAAAGCGGATATTGTTCCTTGGCCTGTTCATCCTATACGTGAGATATGTGTTAAGTTGACACGTCTCCGTATAGGACATACGCGCTTTACCCACAAACATCTCATATTTGGGGAAAATGCGCCTATGTGCAACAGTTGCCAAGTTAACTTTACTATTCGGCATATCTTGATAGAATGTCCTGTCTTTAATTCATACCGTGCTCGTTTTTTTACCTTGTCTTCAACATTGCAGGACTTGGTGGGTGAGAGACACCACCCAAATATTTTTAAATTCTTACGAGCTATTGGTTTTTTAACTTGTATATAGACTTTTTAATCATTCTTATTTGCGGTGAACATTTCTTTTTGTGTATTTGTACGTTTCATCATTGTATCAAAATCTTGTGAAATATTTTTAACATTTTAAAACTATGATTCATATCATTTTTGGAGTTTTTCTTTAAATGTCTATGTTGATTAAATAAATGGGTGTTTTTTAATACATTTTATACTTTCACCATTTTGATTGGCGCAGTATGGCCAAATATGGCTCTTGCGCCAGTAAAACACACAAAACCAACCAAACCAACCATCTCAAGTCACGTATATTGTGAACGCGGCTGTAGCTTCTGAATCATGGAAGCAGTTGTCGATAGTGCGTCAAGTTAAAATAGGAAGCTCTGTAGTGGTAGTTTATATACTGTACTGCATGCTTAAAGAATTTTTCGGAGGAACAGCAAGTGAAAGGATATAAACTGCTTACATTTTAACATAAATTCTGTAATACGCAATTGAAATACAGGAAAAGTAACAAAAATGAACGAAAATCGTACGCCAAATTTATAAGAAAATTGAATTAAACGTATTTTATTTTTCACTTATAAATGATTACACAGATGTTATTACTTTTATTCCATTTCCACCAGCTTGTGCAACACGCCACTTTGAAATTTCTTCTCGATTTTTTTTCCAGTTCCCCTACTGTACTCTTCCCAAACTTCTAATTCCGAAGCTGTATTTTTTTTTGTCGTTACACCAGAGTCCATTTGCTGTTTAGCGCGTAATTTTCCTCCATAGTCAGTGCAACTTTTATTTTTCGATTATCACCCATTTTGAAATCTTCATCTACATACACTTAAAAAAACATTAAGCATACTCCAAGAATAATTTAGGAATATTCTACGTACTGTGCAGTTATAATCGGGAATAGCTGTAACAATTGAAGTCTGTTACGCACTGACGAAACAATGAATAACGGAAAGAGAGCTCGCTGCTCTGCTCCTGTCACAACTTGTATTTTGCACTCGACACGTAGGAAGAACGTAGCAGACGTCTGTTTCCAATGCATTGGAAATGCAACGCTTTCCCTTCCTCATTTAATTACGATGAAAGAAAATTAGGCCTAATAGTGCGGAAGCTGGATAGTCGCAAACCAGATAATCGAGAGTGTACTGTAATTACTTCAATAAATTCGTCTCTAAATTCTTTTTCCAAGAGTAGCGTTGGATTGCAAGCATTTCAATATTAAGAATGAAAAATGCTCATACTGTTTTTGGCAAGTAATAATCTATACTTATAATAAAGCTCAATGTGTGTGTGTGTGTGTTGGCGCTCTACAGGCCAGACCATTCAACCTACAGCTACCAAATTTGGCACGTGTATGCATTGGAGGCCGGGAATGTGCACCTGGGGGTTATTTTTTCGAATTTTTAATTAGAATTTTATTTATTTAAAAATTAGGCGAAATTTCAGCGTGTTTCTGCTATAACTTCCGAAAATATTACCGCACAAAAAAAGATTTTTACATCGAGTTAAAGATTAAAAATTTATCTTTTAAATGCTACCAATGTTTTAACCTTAAAATTAAATTTCTGTTTTTAATGAATTTTTAAATAAATATTTTAACTCTATTTTTCAACAATTTCTTTCGTACAAAATAAAAATAAACGTTTCGCACTCATGGAAAAAATAGTTTTTTTTCAAAGTTTTTTTTCAAATCAATGTGAAGTTGCCATCACATTGATTAAAGCTCCAATTAAAAATAAATTAAATCTTTTCGAAAATGAAATCTGCGAAAATATAATTTTCGGCACGTGTCTGTAGGAAATGAAACAAATATGAAATATTTTTTCTAAAAAATAAATTCACGAAAAATTATTTTATTATCTTTCACACTCTATATTATTAATCCATTAAATCAGTTTTATTTTAAAGCAAGTTTTGTTTAATATGAACAGGATATCCATTCAAATCATGGCCACACAGCTGATTTGTACACCTTTAGTAAGACACAGATCTGTTGCGAAATCAATCGTAAATAATTTATTTAAAAGTATCACACGATTATTTTAATAATTATAAATTTTATTTTGTAAATAGTTGTGAAATTCAGATTGGCAACAGTGATATTTTTCGAACTTTTAATTTGTTGTTTAAAAACGATGCTAGTATTTTGAATGAAAATAAGTTGATGTAAATTTGATAATATTATTTACAATGTAATAAGATTTAGTTTCATAATAAGTTTGTCTGCATTCTATTTTTGATGACGCACGAACACAACAGATATACTAAAATGGTTTAAATAGAAAATGATTATATTTTATGTAACTTAATTCAATAAATGCTCTAATAAATAACGAATTTTTGATTTTACATAAAGCTTCTGCTGTGGAAATCACGAATAACAAAATGTTCTTGAAACACTAATATTTTAAATAAAATGAATTAATTTCCAAACAACTAAATCAATCACTTAAACTGACTGATTTATGAAAATTTGAATATCACTATTCAATAAAAAAAAGGATAATTTTAGATTTTTCATCGATCGTTTCAAAGAAAATACGCCGATCAGCGCGCAGGTTTCTCAAGATTAATTGGCCTAAGATTATGAAAATGTTGAGTTTTTCTAAATTTGTAACATTCAAAACTTCATAAATAAGTCTTAGTTGATTGTGGAAAATAGAAACATTCATTCATTTATTTAAAATTTGGTGTGTCCAGAATATTTCTCAGAATGATACCTTACTGCATTAAATTTAGATTTCATAATTTTTGAAATATATTTATAGGCTGGAACAAAATATTATTATTGATTTCATTTCAATCCTGTTGAAAGCAAAACTAAAAACTGAATTTTATGCTAAATCTGAGAAATTTTTGTTGAATTATTCTTTGAGATATTACATAAATTATCAAAAATATTTTGTAGTTCACATAAGACTTAAATACCGAGCGATTCTGTTTGCAATACTCATATTCAATAATAATAGTAATAAATAAATAGCAATAAAGATGATAAATAAAATAAAACGCTTAGTTTTATTAAAAATATCTTTATATTAATTGCAATTTCATCATTTTCACTTTAAATTAAAGTTGACGTTTTAGCGGAAATGACAACAAATTAGCAAAATATATAGAGTAAATTGAACGAAACGATCTAAACAACAGTATAAGATTGGTATGACTATCAAAATTTTAAGATTAAAATTGTTTTGTTTGAGAATCTATTAAGAGACCAGTTACTTAAAATATTTAATTGAAAATTGTAGCGAGCGGTAATACTGGCGAACCGGCTGGTAGGCAAAGGCGGCTAGTATATATATAAATGTATCTTTATTTTGGTTGAAGCAGAATGCAGGTTCGAAGCAGTGAAGAGACTTGGTATTTTTAAATTAATTTTAATATCCATTTCGGGAAAGCATAAATATTTACAAGCAGAGACGCAAACAAGGCACGTTCGCCACAGCGCGAAACAAAAGCAAAAGTAAGGAAAAAAGAACAAAACAAATGATTACTAGTCTTAAATAACATAGGATTTCCGGTCACGTGCCGATGGAATACATGTGTTGACCTTTGACAAGGGAAACGGAAGTATCACTTTCATTTGATACGTGGATTGATTTCTCAGTAATTTTTACACAGCCTCATCCGTGCAATGAGATCAAGAAAAAAGAGAATATTTTACTATAGGCTAAATTAAGATAAAGCTTCGGAAATTAATTTGGATTAAATTAAGTGTTTAAAATATCATTACACACACACACACACACACACATACACACACACATAGAGAGAGAGAGAGAGAGATTAAGGGAAATCAATTTCTTTCGTTGAATCCGACTCTTCCTGAAGTATTTTGTATTCTTAAGAAAAGGAATAAGTAGTGGAAGAACTATACTAAAACGGTAGCCAAGAAAGTAATCACAAAAGCCCTCTGACATTCATAAACCATCACATAGCGATTCCAGGTGCCAAAAAACAAGCTCTTAATGGGAAGGGCTTCTTTCTAGAAGAATCCCTCAATTTAGAAACCGGTAGAAAAGATAAGAATCGGTCCTTCGGAATAAATTACATGGATGGCCTCTTCTTAAAGAACAACCAGTAAAATAGATTTGTAGAATGATTTCTTATGTGATCAACCGCAACGAGAGCAGGAATTGAGCATTCAGTTTATTGATAATAGAATATCTTGAAAAAAAGTGTCTGTTTTTTTTTTTTTTTTCTTAATAGTTCTCCAATTGTTGAGCCTCTGTTGCTTTAAAATGAATTGAAGTATATAAAAGAATAAAGAATTACGTACAGCGAATTATATTGTTACAAACCTGCAATTCTGCTTCCCAGCATAGTTTGTTCCATCATTGGAAAGAAAGTTTTACAGTCATCTCTATGGGACAGAGTCTGGGCGTCGTGTCGGGGGTCCCAGAGCTTGGCGACAAACTTGGCGACCATTTGGCGACTTGGCGACCAATTTGGCGACTTTGGCGCCAAAATAGATAATACCCGAAACTTCGAGAATTTTCCCGATCCGTCCAGTAGGAACCGAGATACGCCTCGAACGTTCCTGATTGGTTGAGAGGCTTCTAGCCCCGCCTCCTGAGACCTATAAAAGGGGCTGCGGCTGCCAGAAAGTCAAGTAAAGTCCGAGTTGGGAGACGACGAAGCCAGTAGTCGGGGCAACGGAGAAGTCCGAAGACGGAGCGGAGAAGGCGGAAACTACGGTGAGCAGCGACGGAGTCAAGCTCGTGCTGAACTGAGCTGTGCGCTACTGTCTGCAGTAGATTCTGGTTGTATGCTGCTGTGTATGTTGTTGTATGCTACACGTCTCGACTGAAGATAGTCGTCTCTATGCTGTATATAGTTATCGTTTTTGTGCTGTCCTGTGTGTCTTCGTGTAAATAAACGTCATTGTTTTTATTCTTCTCCTGCCTGCTGATTGAGCGTTCTCCACACCATATCACTTCCACTATCCAAACGAACCCCGGTAAAGAAAATTTCGTAACAATATATATATATATATATATATATATTAAAATTTTTAAATGCTTCTCCGAGGTGGAGCTTTTTATCTTTCAAAGCATGTCTTTGCCAAATTCAATATCTTATGGCCTAACGGCCAGTTCTGAAGAGTTCCAAGACATGCATACACACACTTTATTATTAGATGAGGAACTTTACTTTGCTATAACCTTATAATTAGTGGTATAAATTTCGAATTGCTTTCAATAGCATATATTTTCACCGTATTTTCTAATAAAATTAAGTTTTATTTTAATTTATGGATATCACTATACATAAAAATCAACATATTTGTACTGATCTTCATGCTTTTCCCCAAAATCACAGTTTGAATGATTTTCATGAAACTCTGGAAGGTAAATGAACGTCAGCCGACTGGGAAAAAAAACCCAACCTCAGACAAAAAATTTGGTTAAGATTAGGGTTATTTAAATATTTATTACAAACGAGTAAATTAAATTGAATGAAGATATGCATGTTTAACTCATCAATCTTAATCGATACTTTGGTTAAATATTCCCTAATAAATCACAGGGCAGATGAAAAACATTGAATGCATGTAAAGATGTTAATAACGATGATTAACGTACTTAAATATATTTAGCTATTATGCATTAAATTAATAAACTTGTTTTTCTTTGTTTAACTGTAATAGTGAATAAAATATCACTTATCCTTCCTTAAAAATCTTGAAATAGGGAGCTAGAGTTTTATGTCAAGAAAAACTGTTATCTTCTATTTCCTAATAGAGTCATAAATAGTAAATAATAAACTTCTTCAACCCGATATTCATAAGTTAAAAAACAAAATATCTCAACTTCACGGTTTTATTCAGCAATTATACTTTTTTAATTTCAAAAAAAAAAAAACCACAGAAGAGCTAATGTATTGCAGCCAGTACTGTTTCAAATAAAATGGGGAATTGGCATTTAATAAATACCTAAGGTATTGCCAAAATGTTTCGGTGAATAACGGTAAAGCGATGAGAGCTCAAAAGTAGAGCCCCCGTCTTCTTTCCTTTTTTCAACGTATTTCCTAAATCCATCTTCCTTTTTCTGCTTGGATGTGAGTAATTGAAAAACATTTAAGAAAATAATGTTTCATGAATATTTTTTCAATTCCAGAGAACCCATTAAGATGGTTACCATAAATGTGTCAACATTCCTTGGCATCTTCATTTTTTTGGTGTCCTAAACAACAGAATGTTTAATAAATGTTAAATTCGCATGAAGATTCTGAAGAATCTTGCCATGAATGTTCATTATTAGAAGATTCCTTTGAAAATAGATCATAAATAGATGTGACATCGATAGAGAGATAAGCAATGGAAAACATTATCAAATGAAAGGAATTCACCATACTTGTCACCTGTATTGAATAAGAGTTTGAAAAAACTCCCCATTTGAAAAAAAAATAAAAAACATTTATAGTTTCTTTTTGTGTGCCATTAGCTCCGGATTAAAAAGTTTCGGAAAAGTATTGGGATGATGCCATTCTCTTTTTAAATATCATTGAATCCTTCCTTTTACTCATAACGAATAATAGGTATCAATGTTATAGTGCTGTTTCTATTCATATGCTGTTAATGAAAATTTGCACTGTGACTTCTAAACAGACAAATCAGAAATGAATTTCTTTTAGACGGTTTAAAATCTACGCGTTGAGCAAATCAATGAAAAGGACCCTTGCATCAAAATAAATTTTAATATTCCATTTCGAAAGCATTTTTAGAGTTGTTAATATAAAGGTACCTTTGAAATAAGTTGGAACAAATTCTTTTCATACAAAAAAGATACCAATTGAAAATGTTGTTCTCTCTAACCTTATTACGCTACTTTTCACGTTTATTTTCAGGAAGAACTAAAACCTACTTACTTACCAGCCTCGCGAAATCTCTGTAAGGAAAAGAAATGTTATTAGTAACTAGAAGTTTCTTCAATTGGGCTAGAATTTTTGCTTCATGACAGATTCCTCTATCAGTAGAATGTTGACATAAAATAGAAAAATAGAAGGGGAAAAATCGGAAATTTTCAAAACGTGAATACTTTTAACTTGAACTTCTTTAGCAGAACATTTTTAGCCTCTAATTTTATTCCTTTTTTTTTCTTGTAGGAAGGGCATTACTTTCAACTGAAAAGAATGTGAGATGAATGTAAGGAAATTAAAAGACTACTGAAATAAGTAAATAAATCTGAAACAACGTAGCAGCATAATATTGTTTCAGTCTAGATCCGTCATATTAATGTTTTAGTCTAGATTCGTCAAATATTTTTTTTATTTAATTTTAATTATATCAATGATAATGCTGATACAAAAGCAATATTTATTATCATTGCAAATACATGGTTATAAATCTACTAACTAAAGACTGAGAAGCATTGTTTTAAAACAATGAACTTCCAAACATTTTTAGGGGAAAATACCCACTAAAATAAGAAAACTAAGGAAAGAAATGAAACTGGTGTCAATAAAAAGCTCATATTAACAAAAATAAATTGGGAAGCAACTTAAAATATGGGTTTTGTGTGTTGATATGATAATATGAAATTGTTGAGAAAAAATCTTAAGAAGTTTAAATAATATTTATACTAAGCACCCATCAAAATCTTCAAACGCTCTTTCTTAGCATATCTATATTACCTAAAAGTAAATGTTTCTATAATTTGGCATCTCCTAAAATGTATATCACAGTCTCTACAACCAGCACGATATAATATAAAATTTACAAAGAATACTCTGCTATAAACATTATCAACTAAAATATATTGTGACTTTTAAAACTGTTGGTCGTTAGAGACATCTGCAGTTTAATTTATTTACTGGTTTGGTAAGGAAATTAACGAGAACTTGAAGAAAAAGTTTGTAGTAAAAAATAATGAGTGACTTTTAAATGCGAATATATTGTAGTTTATAAAATTACTAATTAGATAACAGAATAGCAAAATTCAATTTTCAACACAACACAGTTTTGATGCATTAAATAAATTACTGAAAAGGGCGGCAAAAATATTTCAATGCACCGCGCGGAAATTTGTTCAATAAAAGCTTTTTTTTTCATAATCCATACACCACTTTCAATGTGATCACTATTCTAGTGTTTCACAATGGCATCCTACACATAACATTCTCAATGACCAAATTTGACATATCGCCAAGAATGCTTAAGACATCCCGTGATCTTTTATTCCTCAAAATCTGGACTCCACGGTGGTAGACCTTATCTCAGACTGAAACTAATCTCCTAGAGAAAGTCACATATTTATTTCTGTTGTTCCTCAAAGTCTAGACTCCACGGTGGTAGATCTTATATCAGACTGAAATTAATCTCCTAAAGAAAGTCATATATTTATATCTGGATAGCGATGTGCACGTGGAAAAAAGTGACTTGTGGGCTTTTTTTTTCTGTAAACTGAAGGTATAGAAGTCGTTGTATCGGAAGATTAATGTGCTGTAATGTTCCATTCTGCTTTAAAGTTACATGTTAATCTTTATCGAAATTGAGGAATGATAAAATTAGACAACACCTATGTGCGGAAATGATATAGACCTTTCATTATTGCTTTCAAAAAATAAGTTATAATGGATGTGGTATGATTTCCTGCAGTGCATGGGATTGTCCAGATGCCAAAACTTGAAAAGTACAAAATGATTTTAAAAAAAGTGCAAAATTGGGTGTAAAATGTACCATATATCTCTACAGAATTCTTCACAGTTAAACATCCTTGACCTCTATTCTGGCAGACAGTGTTAAAGAAAATTTTATTTGTTTTTCATAATCTTTGTATTTTAATTACCCAACGTGGTTTATTTTGTGTGAGTAGTCGTAGAAATTCCCGTTTGATTTTTCCATACCTTCGAAATCTTTAAAATCCACTGGTCACTCGGAGCCCTACTTACGGGTACTACTATTAATGATCTCATGCGTGCCATCAATGATTGCAGTCACTACACCAGCAATTATTTGTTCTGATACAGTTATCAGTCCACTTCCGGACTGAACTTATTAAAAGTAGGATCCTTCTACTTCTTTAAACTTCTAACACTTTACGTTAGTTTTTACAAAACCCACAAAGTAATCAGTTGTGTTTCATTTCTGAAGATATAATAATTTCACAAAGAAAACCATGCTGAGTATTAAAAAAAAATGAAGGTAAACCTAGCTAACATTTTTAATATTCTTTGGTTTTTTCCTCTTATATTTATGTATTGAACTACTGGTATTGCTATCTTTTATGTAACAACAGTGCATTTCTTTTCTGCAAATTTAATTAATTATTATTATTGTTCCTTATTTTTATTTTTATTTAGTTCTCTCCCTTGGCTAATTTTTGTATTATTCTTTTCACGAGATCTTATTTACATCACTATTAATTATTATTACATCACTATCACAATACCAAATTTGGTAACATAAAAACTGATAGACTGAGCTATAGATGACTCTGGGTATGTTATAATAGTTAAAAGAATCACTTTCAAAACGATTTTTTGTTGCAAATTGGAGTTATTTGAAAGTGTTACTTATAAATCCCTTCAGAACGGACTTCCTCTGATGCATATTAAGAATCAGATTAAATTAAGATTTATTTGATAGTTAAGAATGAATTACTAGTTATCCTAATAGACATCGTGATCATTCTGTAGTCGTAACAAATCTTGTCTCGAATGCAGAAGTTGGTCTTCACTGTCTGTTTCTCTTAGCAACCCACAAAAGAGAGAATGCGCGATAGTTTCCTTCGAAAATTTCAAACCCGATTTCTAAAAGGCATTCCTTCATCTGTTGCTAAGTGCTAGCTTGAGAACGCCTCAATGTTTCTCATTAGGAATTGGGCATTTCCCGGGCTTTCGAATAATAAGATAATGGACTTGCCCATTATGGACAATGAACATCAGCTGTATAGTATTCGGCTTTTAATTAAAAGCCTTCATGATAATGAATGCCATTTTAAAAACGTAGCAAGTTAAAGGCGTGCTCAGGATTTCACTTAGCGAATTCCTCAAGACAATAAAAGTTTCTCCGAAATCACTACCTTATATTGGATAAATTTTAAACTTTAATGAGATAAATTGACAATGGTTGGCTCAGCAATCATCATTTCGCTTCGATAGTTTGTGCCATTGTATAGATTTCCAAAAGAATCCAAGTACATGATATAAACTGAAAGAAATTGTAATTTTTAGTTAAATTTTATTTTTTTTAATTTTATTGTTTGATTTTTATAATTTTTTATGATTTATAATTTATTTTATACTTTTTTTAAAAAAAAGTTATAATATATAGCTTGAAAAAATCGAACTACTGAATACGAAGTAAGTTAATAAGAAATAATAATTGCATGTAACATTTTAAATTTTATTCCGAATAATGATGATAACACCTATCATGCTATTTTGGTTTTGAAGCTGAAATTCCTGAGGGGAATACGAGTGCAGATGTAATTAAACGTTTTACATTTTAAAAATAATCAAAAATTTTTAATATTTTAATAATATCCATCTAACAGTAATATGATTTTAAATAAAAGCGTTTAAATTATTGTAGATATAATTGCTAGTTCATCCTATTTTATTGTTTAGGCTGCAATAATAAATGTAAATATGATACTAATTAACTTTTTATTTAAATCATTGAAATGTATCCTTTTCAGGCAACATATACATACAAAGAATAAAAGTCTATGTTAATAGACGTTTGCCAACAAAACTTTTCTAAATTTTTCAGATCGCGCTTGGGTAATATAGCTTTGATCGAATAGTATCAATTCCAGATTTCTTATAAAAAAGTGACCCTATTCTTAGTTTGAGAATATGTCATACTATATCCTAAATTGGACATATCAATTTTTTTTCTTTAAGTGAAAGAAATGGATTTGATATATACTTCGTACTGAGATTTGTTTTTTTCGAAAAATTTTAACCCCCTCATGGGCTCACCTACTAAAGGTGAGTACAGGTGTCCCAATCCAGAGGTCCCCAAGAATCTTTGCACCCTTTATGTTTCCACACCCCTACGCCTTCTGCTATCTGCTTAATTTTTTCGTTCCCTCGACGGCAAGTGAGGGAGCTCTCCATGAGAAGCTGTCGCCGCTCTGTTTGCTTCTTGCTTCTCAGGGACAGCCAAAAACCCATGTGTTTGCCGTGCGTGGCAACCCATTAGAAAAACGGGTGGTGCACTGAGGTCCCCTGTGCATCAATCGGCTGGTAGCTAGTCACCTTAGTGGCTAGTCTTCTTGGGATCAAGCGAAGGGGTTAACCACCATAACGACCACCAATAAAATTGAAAAAATCAGTATCAAAAAATTTGGTTGCCTTAGGGCTAGCAGCAAAGGCTAAAGTCCACAACTACCTGACATCGATTTTTGGTGAAATTACCAATAGCCCAGATATAAAATTACATCCATCTGATGATGAATTTGAGCTTGAAATGAGTTGCGAAGATCTGGCAACTCCAACAATCGCCTCTTCTCATTACTCTTCTATACCGGACTCTTAATGGGTACCTTCCTCTCTTGGAATTGTCGCGGCATTCGTTCCAAACTTCCTGACAAGTCCATTTTAAACAAATTTCATCCTGCTTGCATTAGTGTTCAAGAAACTTTTTTGACACCAAACATTCCTATAAAACTGCGCGGTTATACGTGTGTTCGGAAAGATGCAGACACATTATCTCAAAGTTCTGGTGGTGTCTGTATCTTCACTTCAAATCTCTATTCAAACTCACAACTAAATTTGCATACCTCTCTGCAGGCTATGGCTGTGCAAGTTCACGTACGAACATTAATCACAGTCTGCTGCATTTACTTACCGCCTCATGATGTCATCCATCAACAAAATCTTGACAATCTAGTGGAGCAGCTTCCTTCGCCTTTCATAATAGTTGGTGATTTCAACGGACATAATACTCTGTGGGGTTCAAGAAGTACAAACTCTCGTGGGAGACAGATTGAGCAGTTTGTCTGTCTCTGTTTACTGAACAACGAAGAGAAAACATACTTCCACGAACCCTTTTGTAGCTTCCATAGTCTAGACTTGGCCATATGTTCTCCCGAACTTCTGCCGTTTGCTAAACTTTACTGTTAGCAACAATCTATATAATAGCGATCATTTTCCTATTACTGTCTCCCATGCTGATAGCAGCGGTGCGACTTATAGTCCTCCATGTTTTCTATTCCAGGGGGCAGATTGGAAGGCCTTTTCGCAACTAGCAGATATCACTGAGTCTATGATCAACATCACAGATATTACTGAGGCTGTATAAAATGAAATTAACATTATAATCTGGGCTGCAACTTTTACTATTCAAAAGAGTCCATCACGTGTAAGAAAAGTTCGTATACCGTGGTGGAATGATGTCTACTGCGTATCGTAGCGCGTATGTTTTAGAATTTTACATACATGGTTTTAAGTTTTAATCAATGTTTGGCGCAGCTTAGCCAGATTTGGCTCTTGTGCCACTAAAATTCAAATTTAATTCAATTCAATGATGTCTGCCGCGACAGTCTCAAAGAGCAGAAAAAGTTATAGAATATCTTTCGAAGGTACCCTACTATCGAGAACCGCGTAGCTTTTAAAGAAGTCAAAGCACTAGCTCGCCGCATACGTCGTCATAGTCAGAGGGAATCCTGGATTACGTTTATTTCCTCTATCACATCCTCAGCATCCAGCAAAGTTCTGTGGAGAAAAGTAAAAGCTACTAATGGTATTTATCATGACTCTTCCATTACTGTTTTAAATAGAGAGAGTGTGAAGTATTCTGACCCATTAGACGTAGCCAACATTCTCGGTCAAACATTTGCACAAGTTTCCGCTATTGATTCCTATTGCCCTGATTTTCTGGCAATTAAGAATCGCGCGGAACGGTTCCCTTTACGTTTTAGTGACCAAAATGCCTCTCCATACAACTGCCAGTTTCAGCTGGAAACATCATTATCTCATGCTCATGATACCGGTCCCGGGCCTGATGGTATTACCTACAATATGATCTGCCATTTGAATACAACTTCCCTTTCGAATCTGTTACAATTATTTAACAGAATATGGATTGAACAGAAGTATCCTTCACAATGGCGAGACGCTATTGTGATTTCAATATAAAAACCCGGCAAAGAATCTTCTAACTCTCTGAACTACCTACCAATTGCACTAACAAGTTGTCTTTGTAAGACCTTTGAGCGAATGGTCAATGATCGATTCGTATACGAATTGGAGAAACATGGATGCATCTCTCCTTTGCAGAGTGATTTCCGTAGAGGTAGATCAACTTTCGATAACCTTGTATTGCTGGAAACCCAGGTACGAAACACATTTGTCAGAAGGAGCCACCTTGTCTCCATATTCTTCGATATAGAAAAATCATATGACCGTGCTTGGCGCTTTGGCATACTTTCACCCCTTTTTAACTTTGACATTATAGAAAACCTGCCCATATTTTTACAGAACTTTTTATCACATCGGATCTTCAGAGTTCGTGTTGAGAATTTCTACTCAAATCATTTTATTCAAGCTGAGGGGGTTCCACAAGGAAGTGTCCTCAGTGTTACACTTTTTATTGTTCATATTAGTCAAATTTTAACTCGTTTACCTTAATCTGTTCTGGAATCACTTTATGTTGACGATCTGCAAATCTCATGCCATGGCAGCAATATGAATTTAACAGAACGGCAATTGCAAAAGGCCGTTAATAAAGTGGTAGTCTGATGCAATAACAACTGGCATACTATCTCTCCAGAGAAGAGCCGATGCGTTCATTTCTGCAGGAAACGAAATATCCATGTAGATCCTGTCATTCACATACGAAATATACCCATCTCAGTTGTGGATGAAATACGATTTCTGGGAGTACTTTTTGATAGAAAACTTTCCTTTCTTCCTCATATTTTAAACCTGAGGTACAAATGTGAGAAATTGCTAAATATTTTAAAGCTACTCTCTAAAACATCTTGGAGTGCCGATAGAACATCTCTGCTCCATATTTACGAAGCAGTCATACTCTCTCGCGTTGATTATGTGTATACAGTGTATGTTTGCTCGTTCTTCTTTCCTGCAAAACCTGGATACTATTCACCATTCTGCGTTAAGGATTTGTTCTGGAGCGCTTCGTACCTCTCCCGTTGAGAGCCTCTAATCTATTTGCAACCAGCTACCTCTTGATTTAAGGCGCAAAAAATTGTCTTCCTGTTACTATTTCCGCACGAAATCTTTTTCTAGCCACCCCAATTCTAATATAAAGTTACCAGTTAATCTTCGCAGCCTATATGATGCTCGTTCCTCTCACATTCTTCCATTTAGTGAGAGAATGAAAGTACTTTTGCATGACTCAGGCCTTTCAAATATTATCATTAAGACTGTAGATTTGTTATGTTTTCCCCCCTGGAACATTCCAAAATTTTTTTACATGAATCCCTTTGCAGGATTTGATAAATCTTCAAATGATCCAGCTATTTTTAAACACTGTTTTTGCATCATCGCTATCAATATTCTTGTTTTGTACCAATTTTTACGAATGGCTCAAAATCAGATGGAGATGTCGGTTTGTGGCATAATTTTTCCGGCTGATACACTGAGCTACCGCCTACACGATTGCTGCTTAGTATTCACTGCTGAGTTGATGGCAATTTTCTGTGCCCTTCAGACATTTTCGCCTTTACCCTGAACGTAATTTTATTATTCATACTGATAGTATGAGTGCGTTAGAGACACTTTCGCACTACAGCAATCGGATGCATCCGATTTCGATTAGAATCCTATTTACTTGGCGTCTCCTACAAAATGAAAGTTTTCATATCCTTTTTAGTTGGATCCCGAGTCACGTAGGCATTTCTGGGAATGAAGAAGCTGATTCAGCGGCAAAATCTGCAGACTCCTTTTTGACCCATAAACTTCCATATTGTGACATTAATAGATTGTTCATACATATTTATTCAACATGGCAATTAACATGGGATCTGAAGACCGAGAATAAACTTCATTCCGTCAAGCCTATAGTTGGTTTATGGCCTGTTCACCCTATACGAGAGGTTGATGTGAAATTGACTCGCCTCCGTATAGAACACACCAGCTTTACTGATCGTCATCTCATCTTGGGTGAAAGGGTGCCAATTTGTCCCACTTGTCATATTGCTTTTAGTGTGAAACATATCTCAATTGAATGCCCTGATTTTAAGGCTCATCGTCATATTTTTTTCAACTCGTCTTCTCTTATCTTGCAAGACCTGGTGGGTACCCAAATATACCACCCAAATATTTTTAAATTTTTAAGAGCTATTCGTTTCATCAATTGTATTTAACATCTTTTTCGTCTGTTTGTTTTTCTTTTTATGTAAAATAAGTCTTCATTACATGATTTTTTGCATTTATGTTAATCATTGTCATTCGTTAAAATGTTTTTTTTTAATATTTCTATTGACATTTTTATGTGGTTTAAATTACTTACATTAACTTTTAAAATCGTGTTGGTTTAAATGTCTGTCCTGATTTTATCGTAAGCTTGACGCCGTATAGCCAAAAACGGCTATTGCGCCAATAAACCACACAACAACAACAACAACAACAAATATTTTGAACGCATGATGGATATGATTGTTTCAGTACCTAATGAGGAATGAAAATTTGTTTAAACTTAAATATATTCATAAGAAGTTTTTAAAAATTCACCTCATCTAAAAATCATAGAGTAAATTCACAATGAGAAATGTATTCTAGTTTTGTGAAATGAATGTCCAGCATTTAAATTGCAAGTGATTTATGAAGAGACATGTAAACGGATGGAATCAGAGTCGTCACTTTTTTTTCCATGCATTCACATGATATCATCATGAGGGAGGCTCGGTACCAGTGCAATCAGTATCAATGTCATAGCAAAGGAGGGTGGAGAGGAGGGGCTTTCTGATTCCATCTTTTAAATTTCAAAAATCACGGATATAAAAAGTGTAGATATGGTGAAAATATTTGATAATTAAAACACGAGTTTCTTCAATGACTCAAACAATTTTTCTTCACAAAATGATTTTATGGAGTGTGAACCTTCATAAATAACTGTTATCTTTTGCATTATTAGGTATTAAACCCACATTTTTTTATGTTATTTTCAAGTAAGTCATTAACTATTTGCAATCGAAATACATGCAAAGCACGACGAAATGCTTTTTTTTACAGAATCATGTTATTTCTGTGTTATGCAGGTAAGTAGGTAATTAAGTATAAGTAAAAGTGATGTTCTCGATTCGTCGACTGAGATTATTTTTGAATTTTATGATAGCGCAATGTTCGGTCTAAAATTATTTCGACTACTACTAATTAAGAAGATATAAATCTTTTCCCAGTTTCTATAAGGTATCAGATAGTTTCTGTAAATTGCAGTGGATTGTTTTGTCGCATACATTTGTGAAATTTTGCCAGAGCAAGGAGTTAAATGACTATTGCATGATTGAGACGAAGACCTTAAAGAAGTAAAGAATCTCCTTGTTAAGCAACACATTTCTAAATTAATTCGTATTCGTTGAGAAAATGCATAGCTTTGCTTTTATAAATGTGATTTTTTTAAAATGAAATTTGCATTATGTGTTTGCGAATCCTCATAAATGGCTCAAGAATTATAAATATAAAAGAAAAAAAAACTTATGCGAAAATGTTTGGGTGAAACTTACTCATATTGAATTACTTTAAAAGTAACAAAAATGAAAATGAAAAAAGCTTTTAAAACTCTTCCAAAAAAATTCCATAATACAATACATTACAGTATTTTTGTTTTCATATTTTAAAATTTGAGGTAATTTCTATCAATAAATTAATAATAAATTTTAATTATGATGGAAATAAAGATTTTTATTACATGTATTAAGTGTAAAGGATTAAAAAGTTGGATGAAAGATTTCAAGTTTTTATAATTAAATTATATTTAAATTTCTCCGAATTTTTCTCTGAAAAAAGTAATAATTTGCCCTTTTCTGAAATTAAATGTTATGAGAAAAAAATAAATTTTTATGAATTACCAGAATTTAAATACAGGATCATTCGATATAATTACACCATTTTCTAATGGCTGTAAATGAGCACAACACAGAAAGAAGCTTAATGTAATGACTGTCATAACAAACTTTCATTGGCAACAGTAATGTTGTAATCCATTTCACGGTAAACATTTTGAAGTTTCAGCCCTTCATATATATTAGATGGTCCTTTGTATATTCTGTTCACGATTATCTCAGGTTTTTGGAGTTATTTCGTGTGCCTTCTAAATACCAGAGTGTGATCTAGTCTTTACAGGAGAGACATTACCTTTGCTACCCTTCCAGTTATTCGGTCCTTTTTAACGTCTCCAAATAATAATTTGAAAGAAAATGCTCCATATATCTGGGAAATGTACATTGAGTTAGGAATGGGAGGAGGGGGAATGGTAAGTCCTTGGACTGATTTTGGAATGGCTGCTGTCTTTCTATTTTACGCACGAGTTGGAACAGAATTGAAGCTTTGGAGTAGGAGTTGGCTTCGATAGCTGATATTCTCATATGGCATAAATGCTTCCTATGCTAACACAGTTCATCATTCGTTATCTATTATCGGTTCTGTCTGGATGTTTAGCCAGGCAGAAAGTTCCTTCCGGTATTGATTAAGGAGAGTTAGAATCAGCCCTTTAGTTATCTAATAAAGCACACATATAATGTTTTTTTTCTTTCTTTCTGTATACTATGCATTGAAAATTGCTACAATTTTTTCATATGAAAATTATTGACAAATGATTAAATGTGGCTATTGAAAATAACTCATTTGCCTTCATTGGGATATGCTAAAGATTTTGACTTAATATATTCTTTATGTTCAATAGAAAAGGAATTGAATGTATTCATAGGAAAGATTTTACATGGCTAAATAGTCTATATTAACATCCCATTTTAAAGGAACACTAGGGCTATTTTGGAATGAACCTCCTAATTTCGAACCACAGTCAGATGACGACGGCGACACCGGAGGCTGAACCCTCTCTCCAAAATCCCACACTGCACCAGCGGAAATACATTTGACCCCGACGGATTTTATGTATACCAGACTCGCTTGGGTCCGAACGTGACATTCTCCAGTTTTGAAGCCGAGACCCATACCACCACACCACGCCGGTCCCGATGTTACATGGCAGTGCAATAAATAGGATGATGATTGTATGATTAAAACTAGTGTCACTAATTAATTTTTATTTACACAAACAAAACTTTTGATTCTTTTTTGAATTGTGGTTTTATTTTCCATTCCTATCGCTATTTATAAATGATTGATGTGCATGTGTAACGTTTAGAGCCTTTTTATTGTCTGATACTAAGACCGAAAAAAAATTTCTGTACATTCCAAACATTTACGAACATTTTGATGAATTAAATAACTTTAAACCGAAACAATATGCAATTAATAACTTATAAAGTATCCAATAATAGAAGACTTTATCGGCAGCTCAGAAAGCAGAAGTTTCTGCCAGATCTGCAAGACGCGAACATCTCCTAGGAGCAGAAAGAAGGTGTTATCCCTACCAAAAAAACAGATATCATCTTAGGGAAGCTTAGCAGAAAATGAAAGAATACGATGTGGAAGGAGGGGTTTTGGGGGGGAGGGGAGGTGGCGGAGGAAGAGTCTTCTTCCTTTAATGGAAATAATCAATTAATGATTTCCCAGAAAACTGTATTGACCGTCGATGGGAGGGACACATAATACGAATGTTCCCTTTTCTTTAATGAAATCAGGAAATGTCTTCATATTCTTATGGAAATAGATAAATGTTATTC
>JAPMOR010055083.1:260230-284149 GCA_026543865.1 Argiope aurantia | reverse complement strand
CACACACACACACACACACACACACACACACACACACACACACACACTTGATAAATTCCTTGCATAGATTCCTTGCCTCATAAAATGATTCCATCCTAAGACTATTTTTGTGACTTTAACAATACAATATTTTACGGTAATGCAGCATGACAAAAAGGTTTTTGAAGTAGTTTGAATTTAAATTTTCAATCCTTATGACGTAAATAGACTGTTAAATGAATTCTTACTCTCAGCTTTATGAATAAATTGTGAAAATAATGAAATTTGAGACATTTTTTTAAATTATGAGAGGATTTCCAAAATAGTTAAACATAGTTATATTGGTTCTATGTGTTTAAGTATAAAGTAGAAGAATCAAATTTCCGAAATAGCCGGATTTCACTCTTATTTCTGTTTAAATTTATTGACATCTATGGCTGGAAAAGCGATAATTTTCTTTTATTGGCTTCATACCTTTGTTCAGAATTATCGCTTTTTTCTCCTCTAATGTGATCCAAACTGGAGAATAAGACTCAGCAACCATTAAGTGCTTCTTATTGCTGCTGAAGTTGCAGTTTTCTGTAGCTATTCCGCCAGCCTTTTCTTCCCTTCAGTCTACCTACATTTTTATAGCTATGGACCATTCTGAAACTAAATTAAAGATATTAAGTGCAGTAAACAGCCCAAATGAGTGATGAAAAAGACATGAACGTCCATACAAATGTAAGTTGTTTCGAATACATTGAATTCCAGCCTTGTTTTAAGGAATTCGTTATAAAATTAGGTGAGTTTTTAAACTATTTTATTTTTTAAATTCACACCCACCCGGATTATTTCCAGACGTTATAATGTCTAGTATAAAACAGTGGGAAACATTTAAAATTATCTGTCTTGATAGGAAGCGTAATTAAAATACATTCTAATAAAAATAAAAGGAAATTGTTTTGACCTAGAGCATCCTCGCACTGGTGTGATGCTGGAGAGAGGGTGCCAGCTCATGTGTCGTCTCGTCATCTGGCCATTGTTAAACATTACGGAATTCGGCCCAATAGCCTCAATGTTGCTTTGAAACGGGATGTTAATATAACTGAACTGAGCTTGACCTTGATAATTGTGATAAAGTTCAATAATTGCTCAAACAAACCTAAAATGGGGAATGGTTTCTTGTACGTTTTCGTATATAAAATGTACTTTGAGGTAAAATTCATACAATAAAGAATTATTTATTAAAACTATCACTTATGAAGTAATCAAATAAAAAACTATATGGGTAAAAATAAAATAATATCTAAACCTGTGAAAGAAAAGGTGGTAACAACATGCTCAACTCTCATAGGCTAGCGCAGTAATAACTGTATTATTTTTTATAACTATAAATATAGCAAGATTAAAATAAAAATGTACTGTATGCCAAAAATTGTTGAGTCTGTCAGTTTATAAAAGAAGACAGAATGGTAGTTCATATTTCAAGTATATTAAAACGTCTTCAAAGAAAAACTACTTCTGAGCCTGTTAGAGTATCGCGAAAGATCTGCTCTTTTATTATACCTCCGATTTTAATGATAAGCACAGAATTTTAAACTCTGAAAAAAAACCCCGCTTTCCTGTTGTTTATTACTGGTGGTATATGAAGAAAATCCATGACCAGGTTTTTTATATTATTTTATATCAGATGGAGTTAATTTGCGTTACGTCACGGTCTCAAAACGAGCACGTTTTTCGTATCTTTTAGCATTTGACTGAGAATTTTGTTTTTTCACAGAACTTGATTTGAGTCTTTTTTTCCTTGGAATTTGTACATTGGAATTTTTTTTAACATATATCATGTTAAAATGAAAGGACCTCATTAGTAATTTATTATTGGGTTTTTTTAAACGTTAATTCTTTGATCTAAGCAAACTTGATATTATTAAGAAGCTGGAATTACTTTTCTTACCATGTTAGTTTTCTGGTAAGGAAGAGAGATTTACAGATATTCTTAATAGCTTATTCAATAACAAACTTCCAAGATTAAAGTTTAGAGACTATTTAGCGACTTTGATGATGAAAGTAAAAGGTCTGGAAAGTGCTGGAATGATGACTCTATCTCTATTAGGAACCGAGATTCAAAGTTTCTTCTGGAAAATTTCAACGTACATTGCAACGTCATGACTTATTAAAGACGTCATAGACTATTAAAGAGGAAACGTTTAAGCTAGGAATTAATCTCTCTCTTCAGTTGAGTTCGCTACAAATTATCATCAATGAGTGCTTGATGCTATTTAATTAGCGATTTGTTGTCTGAGTTTTATTGTTAGTGTTTATAAGTACTATTATACATGTTTTTTCTATTTTTTTAACCTATAATCTTTTTTCTGTTATATTCGTGGAATATTTGTATTATCCAGCGTGTTAGATTTCCGTGACACTATTAATTGGTAATTCTGTTTTATTTTAAAATGTTCCAAATTATTTAATACTAGTAGGATGTCAGCGGAGATAATTCCATTTTTTAAATTAGCAAACAAATAAATTCGCGATAAAAAAACTTTTCTTTTATACTAGTAACTTTATTATTATTTAGTATTAATATTTATATTATTTAATATTAATATTTAGTATATTAATAAAATTGTTTAATTTTTTCACTTTTATTTCACCGATATTTTAAAATTTTATTCTTTCGTTATCAAAAAAGTTAATTCAAGTGCTACAAATGATAACTGTTTGCCCATGAATGATTGCATCGTTTTTGAGTTATGAATAGTATGATAATATAAATATATCTGATAAAAATATTTTATTTTCTCATTGAAACGCAGTAAAACATCTTTTTCTAAAAAGCGAATATTTAGAATTTCGATTTAAAACACATTCGTTAAGAGCAAGCTATCTCGTAAATGCCTTCAGCCTAAAAATGTTAACTGGAAAATCAACATATGCATTAATAATCTACAAGTTACTTTTATCGACACGAATATAAAGAAAAAATAATAAAATAATGCAGGAAAATTTAATGCGCATTAAAATACGAAAATAGAAAAAAAAATGTATACCGTTAGTAATTCTATAATACTCAAAAATGATGTTAGCAGCTTTAGAAATTATTTCCATTGAATATTTCTCAACTTAACTTTTCTTTCATAAATTATATTTAGCTTGGAAAGCATTCAAAGCTTTTAAGTGAGCCATTTTGCTAATGTGAGCTCTATTTTTTCCTCTCTTTCCCGCCAAACGCGATGTGAGGAAGCGATACTCTTTGAAACATTCCCAAAGAAGGATAAACATCCTTTAGAAGAGTAAGCAGATTCAAGACTTCAGTTAAAAAATCATTTTCGGTACCTGAAAAGATGGAAAAAGTAATAAAATAACGCAACATAAAAGGGTTTGCGTATTCAAAATGCAAAATATTTCGCATTTCATTAAAAAGAGAGCATGAGGTGGAATCTTTTATATTCGGTTCTAAATCTGCACCATTTTTTTTCTCTTTCTGAATTTCTGAGTATTTTACTTTTTCCGTATTTTTAAGAGTGAAATGTTAATATTTATCGTAAAAATGAGCTTATGTAGCAAATATTTCCTCAGAGATGTGAAAAAGTAAATGAGAAGTTCGGAATGCGTCTGGCGGCACAAAAGGAATTTTTCAGTATCTAGTTGGTTCTATTTGCCCAAAAGAGCAATTAGTTATTTCTACGGATAAGATGGGTGATTGTTCTTCAGAAATTTATTCTGTCTTTTAAAAACTTTGAAAAATATTTTTTCTTTCCTATTTTGACACTTTGATAATTGAGTCAGTCAGGATTTATAATTAATTAGTAACTTTTTTAAATGAATTTTTATTTGCATATTAACTAACTTTTATTTTCATATTAATGTAACTAAATAATCGTTACTCTTTTTTTATAAATTAAGAAAATTATAACTTTTTTAATTACAAGTATACTGAATATAAAAATTTAAAATGAGTATTATAATGATTTAAGACAACAATTTTAAAAATAAAAATCATTTTATCTAGATGAGATTCAAATTAATTAAGAAATCATTATTAACCCTTTCCAGTAAGATTTAATAATAATAAAAAAAATGTGCATGAAATAAACATTTAAATTTTATTTAAGAAAATTTAGTTTACTTTATAATTTCGATATATATTTAATAAAAATTATATTATTGTTAGGAATATAATTGTAATGTGTAAGTTCTTATTTAACACTTCTTTAAAAATTACTAATGATTTCAGATTATACCTAGTTTTCGCAATTGTATTAAACACCTCCGAAATTTTTTTAAATTTTATGTGTATTATCTATTTACTTCCAAATCCATTTTTCTGACGATGTGTTTATGACTCTAGGGTATTCAATAAAATCAGTAATTATTCGCTAAACACGTTTTCGTCTCCTTGGTGATATTTCACTATCTTCAGTTTCATTACCAGTACATGGTAAATGTATACCTATTTCTTCTGATTTTTCTGAATCCCTCCAATCACCTCTATATTCATAATGTGCATTAATCTTATTCGTTACGGTGTGTTATTTCTAAGCGTGTTTTTTCTTTAGTAAAACAGAAGTTCACGCTGAATGTTTATTAGAATGAAATCCACTGCCTAACAACAATTTGACTGTAACCTTTTCTAAGAAAATCTAAAGGTAAAAAATATGATAGTGATTTATGATATCGGTATAATAAAAGTAATGCCGAATTCAGTACACTAGAAAATTTAAATGGAATTTATTATCATATTCGACAATATCTTTAGTCGCATGACAAGTATATCTCGTCATTGGGCTATATGGCATGGAAAACCAATGGCGACCTATACTCGTCATTTTACCGGATGGGGTTAAAAAAGTTATTAGACGTCTTTAAAAACATTTTATAAACATAAACTATATTAATTGTAAATTAATCTGTGACATCAGCATAAAAATTATTTTATCTTTGAATTTTGTTATAAAAGAGTTTTGTATCAAGCTATCTAAGAAAATACCTAAAATAGATTTGAATTTAATGAATATTAATTTAAGTTTTATGAAAAAAAAGTGCCTAATTTCTATACAAATAAATAAACTGGACAAAGGTTTTTGCTTTCAGTGATTTCTTTTGCCATTTATTTTTTGTCCTGTCCTTTTTATGTCATTACCATCAATTCAAAATTTTGTCCCTATTTCCAAAGTCTAGTCAAATGATGTGATCTGACATCCTGACATTGATTTTTTTCCATTTTAGTTTTATGTTGTGTTGCTTAGACAAGCTGTTCAATTATTCAATTTCAAACATATATTTATTTATCAGTTCACAAAGAGTAGAGGTTAAAAAGAAATGCTACCATAAGTTGTAAAAGCAAAATGGCGAGTGAAAATTTTGAACTCATGATTTTTCATCCAGGGATGTAGATACGATGAAAAAATATATGACTTTTTAGATACAATTTTTTTTATTAGTATACATAAATTCAGACATTTTTTTTTTAAATTAAAAGTATGAAGATCAAAGAAAAATTGCAAAATTGTGAGATATATTTGGATAAGATCTGAACAAGTCAAAATTTTTATCATATTTGTAATAATTTTTAAGTTAATGAGTGATTTTAGAAACCTTTTATGATTGAAATTCTGTGCATTCAATTTCTTTGTAGTGTTGTTTTCAACATTTGATTTCTTTCGAGTTCATTTGGCCTCCCTATTTGGGATGCAAAATTTCTTATATTCTTGGACACGGGTACAAATTTGGTTTAAAATTATTTTAAAATTTTCAACTTTGTTTCTTTAATGCATTTTGCAATTTATTGTTATTAATAGTAATTATATTAATAGGCGCAATTTGGATAAGTGTATGCTTAGGAGTTTAAAGGGATCATTCTTAGTAAGACATGTTTTTGAAAATATTGCCCAATAATCAATACTGGAATATGCATATATTTATGATATTATTTTCATTTATAACTTAATGTTTAGAAACCTTTCTGGTTATATTTAAGAAATGTATCATATTTAGCTATAATTTTATCTAACATCCTATATTTTGCAAAATCATGTATTAGTTTTATCGATGATATACGACACGACTTATATGATTTTGAATTATTTGTATACTTCTGGAAACACTGGCTTTAAAATTAAGCATCTCCTTTGACTCAATTTTTCATCCAAATAGTTTCTATTTTTAATTATGTGCATAATTAATGTTTCACTAAAATAGTTACCTCCCACAATTTGAGTACGAAAATAATGACGACATGCCTATCGGGCGAGATATTTCAAAAATTAACTTTCAGTTTGCCGGAAGTGGCAACACCCACTTCAAGTAATAGCCGGAAGTAATTGCAAGACTTAACAGAGATGTCATTTGCGAATGCCAAAGGATTCCCGCTGATCTATTAATTAGGTTTAAATCGTGCATTAATCTTTTTCTAATTTAAGACTGCTTAGATTACTTTTATGAGCTAAAAGGGGAAATCAATTTTTTATATTTAACAGCGAATCTATTTTTCTCACTTTTAGACATTTGAATAAAATGTTAAAAATAACATTCACATTTTGCATTTAATATATTTCTTAATTAATAAAATGTGTGACATTTATAGTCTCATTTTTCAAGCATTTTTATTGCATCTTCAGGGATTCTGGAACTATTTGTAATATGCATTTACCCGCATTTTTTTATCAGAACTTTCGCTGAATATGATTCTTATGATAGAACCTATTACATTCCCTTAGGTAGGTAGTGATTCGGTAGTGGCTCAACCCAAATCAAGGTAAAAACTTGTAAACATATACTCCATTTTGTCTAGATAGTAAGGAAAAATATTTCGTAATATTTGATGTTAAGATAAGTTAGTTGATTTTTTTCAGTGATACTTTGATTTATTTGTTTTGCTGATGTATTACATTTTTAAAAACTATTTAAATCTTCTTTCCTAATTGTAATATTTTTTTATTTATTAACTTAAATGTCCGAAACTATGAGAGAGAGAGAGAGCGAGTTGTAACTGATTAAAAAGTGTAAGATTTATCTTGATTTTTTTTATTCATGTAGTTCGACTTTCTGCTTTAAATATTTGTATGCACCTCGTAAGCTCAGATTCTTTCGTAAAGATTCAGATTCTAACAAAGGTCTATTTAACGAAAAAGAAATTTCATTTCCTTACTAATACATTTGTAAAGGGAGAAACATAGAGAAATAATCGATAAGAAATGGAAGCCTGAAAAAAGGATAAAGAAAAATGAAAGATTTAAAAAAAACAACCCCCCCCCAAAAAAACAAGATAAACAAAACAATTGTAAATTTTGTCTTACATAAAGTGTATGATTGGAAGCAGTGGGAAATTTGCTTGCGCTAACTGCATTTTTTATGCAGACTGACTATAATGCTGATTGGTTAAAAAAATTTCAATATATTACTGTAAATCATTTAATAAGACTTTAAATCATTATGCTAAGTTTCTTATCTTACAAGACATTACCAAATGTCTTGTTAATTTTGATTAATAAATTAATGGTAAAGAAAAATTAGTTTGGAATATAGTTTTTTATTTTTACAACTTGTACAACCTTAAAGAACAATCTGAAAAAGTAAAATAAGGGAAGAATAATTTTAATTTCTAAACGATCCTTTAAGATCTTTCTCGAGACTCGGAGGTTTTTTTGCAAAATTTGTTTAAAATAGAGATTTTCAACTCTTGATAAATCGAGATGTTTTAATCACAGAACAACAAATTTTTTATTTAAAATTTGGCAATATTAATCATCCAGCTGTGTATCCCGCGATTTTCGCTATTTAAAATTTTATATTTAAGATTACAGATTTTCATTAAATTATATTATTATCGTGTAATATATGGTATAAGTTCACTTTGTTTGAAAAAATATTTGAACTTACTTGCAGTAAGCGCATCCATATAGTAATTTTAAAAATTAAACAATCAGAGGATTAAGAATATTTTATTAAATATGATTGAGAAGACAATGGAAAAGGATAAAATTTAGATTTTGCAAATTTTGAGAATATATTTATTGATTCAAACTGTGATTTTTCCATCATTAAAAGCGTTTTTATAACTGGAACTATATATATATATATATATATATATATATATATATATATATATATATGCAGCAGTATAGAAATTATTTATTGAACCACTATAAAATTTGACTCCCTGTACATGATGTAATAAATTTTATATAACGATTCTTCTCACAGTCAATTACATCTATTGAATATCATTTTCTTGTACAAAACAACTCAACCGGAAAAAATATTGTCACAGAGTTCCCATTAGCCTTTTTTTTCTTTTTAACTATCGGTGATTTACGCTTAGCTCTCAAACTTATTTGTTTAACTCATTTAGTTGATTGAATTACATAATTTCTCTACTCAATTTTTGTACGTGAGCAATATATATTCTTTCCTGTCTTGTTCTCTCCCTTTTTCTACTATACTTCAAATTTTGTATATAAATTTATATGAGATTTGAATTAATTTCATATAAATTTTAATTATTTAATTTCTTACGATTGTTATTTTTGGAGAAAGAGGATTTTTATTTTAACGTTCATTCGTTGCGAAGTAGAAAATAACTTTTGATATATTTTCCGAATATTTACAATTTTGACAAACAATATTCGTGATTACAGCTCTACAAATTTATAACTCTTTAAATTTAATAATCTTCAAGTTTTAATTACTATTATGAATGATGAAATATCATTATTACAATTTTTCTAAACACATTTTTTAATACTTTCAAACCACAATGATTCTTGAAATCCTACTCGCCAAGCAACATCGATCACGGAGAATTCAAATTTCAAAGCAGAAACTGAAATTTGGGAAAACGGTCACAGCTTTTACATTTTCGAAACAAGAAATTTCACAGAGTTTAGTAGGCTCTCGATGTTAACGGACATTGAAATATTTTTTCAATTTGTAAAAGTGTGAGTTATTAGTTTTTTAGAGGCTTGGTATAAAAACATATATAAATAAATTCAAACATATAAAAGCGCGTTATAAAATTTCAAGCGATTCATAAATTGAAATATAAATGCTTTTGCATTTGAAATTGAGGTTAATAGGAGTCAGCACTATAATTATCGGTGGTAGGTCGACTACACCTGCTGGTGATCATTGAAAATTATTACACAAATGCCAGCGTTACCATATTGGTGTACCGCGAAACCTATAAATAAATGCCGGCAACACCATGTCTGTATTTTGAGAAAAATATCAACCAAATACCTGTCGAAACTACGATGGTATTCGTCGAAAGTTATCTGATCTAATGATAATTAAATGACCTGAACCATTTATACAATAAGATGTTTCAGACGGTATAATGTTAAACAACGGATTTCGACAGCAAACCTATCGCGTACGGAAATTCTGAAACATCTGAGAGCTTCTTGATATTCTCCCAAGTTGTGTATTATTTTTAGAATAGATGATAGTTCGTTTATAATTCGATTTCATCAATGACTTCTAGATTAAAATTATGTGTGTTGCTAATGTTAAATATCGCATCGTTGGTTTGGTTTAATTTCTTTAAATTTATTTTGTACATTTAACAGAAAATATGATTGACATAATGGTCTGGGCATATAATTGCAATCCTTGATGACAGTTTACAAAATGGATCTATGCTTCCAGTAAATATTCACATTCAATATGTTAATGAATTTTGTATAAAATGAATTGTCTTTGCATTCATCAGACTTCACATTTAAGTTTTGGCCTACTGGCCGCTTGACCGTTGTACTAAATTGGAGGCTAAAAATTTATGGATGTCGAATGTAATATGTCCTTGTACATTTCCGAAATGGGAACATCAATATACTCAAAGAAAAGAAGATTTTAGCATGAGAATTCTTCAATATGAGTAAGTAAATATAATTAAAAACATCAAAAGTGAAAGTATTTCATTTAAATGTATTAAAAATAATTATTTGATGAATTTCTGATTTTACATTTTGTACCTGTACGTACACTTGGAATTGGAAAAAGATGTCCAAGAATTATTTTAGATTTGAAAAGAGGAGAGGGCACAGTCGAAAATATTCAAGAAGCCTTGTTTGACAGTAACCGCGAGCTAATAATTTGCGCTCTGAATGACGTTCAGAATTTGGAAACAAACAGACTTGTGACTTTGAAGATTCGGAAAGTTCAATTGTGTTTCGGGACGAGGGAGAGAATGAAGGAATGATATTGGAAAGATGGGAATAAAATGGATGCCGACATCTGGCGCTCAAACGGTCGCGAGAAATTTTGATTTCCCTTTTCTGGGCGTCGGGCCGGAAATAGTTTTTCCCTATTATCGGGCCCGATCCAGGAGAGGAAATGGGGTCGATGAGACAGATGTCTCCACAATCGAACGGGACATTCGAATGGCCCGGGTGTCAGATATTTCATATCGTCTGTTCCTCCCTATCCCGAGTGAGAAGGAAGTATTTGGAGCAGATTATTCTAAAAATGAGCTGATAAAACTGAAAGTGGAAGGGAAGGGGGCGAGGCAGATTTGGTTTTTCGTCTGGAGCTGAACGCTTTCAGACGATAAGCCCCCCTTTTTTGTAGTCTTTTTTTTATGTCTTTGGCTTTACATTCATAAAGAACAAGAATAAGATAAAGACCTTTGAAAGAAGTTTACTTAAACTGGTAAGAGGCAAAAGTGAATAAAAGAAGGTGGGAGTGTTTTATGACTTTTTGATGTCCTGAGTTTTTCGGAATGTTTGGCAGATGTTTTGGAAAAAATTTCTTTTACAGGTTTTAAGGTTATCACACTGGGACAAGAAAAACTCTAGACTTCTAACGATTAAGGAGTCTAGAAAATTTCTTATGGCCGACTTTTAAATCTTCTGTAAATCTCCTTTGAAATATGCTTTTTCTTTAAGCAAATATTTATGCTATAAAATAACTCAAATTAAAATAATTACTTGTTTGAAAACTGATCTTCAATGTAGAAAATTAGCTACTGAAAATGCTGAAAAATTCGGTAAGATACAAAAAAAACCCCGGTTTAAACGCATTTTTTCTATTATTTTTATATTTTTATATGAATAATATATGAACATCTTTTTTTTAATTTTTTGCGTACAGTGTTTTCTTGGATAAATCCTTCTATAAAAGTTAAAAATAGACGATTAATCTCGACATATTTTCACGTTCTATATTTTTGTGAGTACCACCAAAAAATTTATTTTAAAGTTCGTATCGATTTTATCTTTTGATTTAGAAACCCAAAAGGCTAGAAGTACGATATTTGACTATGATATTTGATATGAGGTCATTTCGCCTAGAGTTTAGATCTATAGCAAAGATTTGATTAAATGTGTTTCAAGAGATTTACTTTTGTAAAAATATTCTCGATATTCAATGCTCTAAAACACTTTGCAAATAAAGAAACAATTTATTATTAATAACTACAGATAATAAATAATTATTTTAAATTGTACTTAACTTTAAAAATAGAAAAGTATATTTTTCAAGTAGTTGCCACTTTAAAGAAAAATAAATGCTTAAAATATCGAGGAAATCGAAGAAAAAATATGTTAATACAAAATATATTTACACTTATGTGAATTTTAAAATAGCGTGACAAATCACTTTTATCAAAAAGAGATTTATAACATTTCCATTGAGAAAAAAAATTAGTGAAATAAATAAGTAATAAATTTGAGGTAAATAGTAATGAAAATCAATGTCAAATCCTTAATGGAATATTAGGGTTTTTTTTGGGTGCCAGTTGAGAAACATTAGCCATATAACACAAAGATAAAATTATTTTATCTCATGACATGGTTGAAACATAATATGGAAGATTGCAAGAGAATCGAGAAAAAGTTTAACATTTTTTTCTTGATATTTTTTAGCTATTTAAATCGAATCGGATAGAAAAGATATCAATTTTGCCAAAGATTTTTTCAAAAGGTATTAGAACGAGATATGTTTCCAACGAGTATCAGGAATCAAATGGTTGAGTTTCGACTTCGGAGAGTTAAATATCAATGGTTCGAAAATCATATTAACGTTATATATGATTGATTTTCCAATTGAGATTGGTTTAGGTGTGGAACATTTGGATTTATGTGCCATTGACGGGTTATGAAGGATCATCTTAAGATTCGATTCTCCATGTGACTCATTCTTTATGAGGAAGTTTTGTTCATTCAATTTGCATTCATGGAACAAATTTCACAAGGTTTATTGTAGAAATTCGAGACAATGGAATTAATTCTACAGACTTGTGACTTCAAATGTCATAATTAAATTAAATTAAGGAAATCATATTCATTGTCTCACTGTTGGTGAGTATTCATTGGCGGAATACTAGAACTCTAATTCACCTACTCTTTTTTCATTCTTATGTTGACCCCGGCTTCTAGACCGAAAATCTTTAGGTTCTAAAACCGATTTCATTGAAAATCTGTATGTGAACAAGTGTGGTGCAAGCTAGATTCATTGAAACTAAATGATCCTTCACTGTTATGGCGCTGACATTTAAAGAGAGAGAGAGAAAGTTGATTTTCCGATGTCGTCCTCGTCATCTGAGCACGGTGCAAAATTTCGAGTGCCGTCCCAAAATATTTAGGGTGTTACTTCGAAATTGGGACGTAAACTCCATTAAATTACACTATAAAGCCCTCATTCTTTTCATCTGAAAAAAATATATATCATTTTTTTCATAATTTATGTTTCACCTGACTGTTTGAGATTTTATGACAAACATTTATTGTAACCTTATCTAATGTTTCTTAATACGATCCCCATTATTATTTATGTGTGAAATACGGATAATCTATCTAATTATATGCCCTCTTTTTTTTTTAGTATCTCTTCATTGTAAAAGAGAAGAGGCCATCTGTCTAGATAGACAATAATTACTAATTTATTATAAAATAGATGTGAATCACAGGAGAGTCACGCGAAATGAATGTGCTAAACATTAGCATGAAAAGAATAACAAATAGGAAAATAGTCCTATTTAGTATGATCTGCAGTTTAGATACCAGACCGCAACTGTTGCTTATAGTTTTAGAGAGTATAACATGCCAAGTTTTCTTGCAATTACATTTTTAAATGAAGACTAGTAAGTTTAAAATAAGCTTTCAAATGTGATTTTACATTTTTTAGTGGAATTAAAATCTCTCTAAAAGTACTCAATGTGGGTTGAAATTGCCACATGACAATTAATTTTATATTATAGTTTATTAATGTAAACGAAAAATGGCAATAAATAAAATAAAGACCCAGCCTTTGATTTTAATAGTGCATATCAAGAAAAATTAAACAACTAAAGAATATTTCGTAGTTATGGGCAATAATTACAACATTGGACACAAAATTTGTATTAATGTAGTTCACTTATTTCTTTTAATAGTTTCAATGAATTTAATACAAATTCGATCGAGTTTACTTAAAAATCTTTCAAGAAAGACATTGTGTTCTTGTATTAATTATAATCCTAATTCAGCAATCTATATTTGTGTTCAGAGTAGTATGTAAATGGTTGATTTTTTTATAACTAATGCATTAAGGGATTTCGCATTTTAATTTAATATGTCAATTTGCAATTATTTATATATTTTTTTTTAATTCTATTATAAATTTATGTTGACTTGGATTAATTTCTCACTGAACAATTCTAAAAAAAAAGTAATTCTTAAAAAATTCCTGGCACGATTTAGATAATAATAAAAAAAAATCGATTTCAAAATTGCTATAGTAGAGGTTTTGAAGATGGAATAGGTAACACTTTTATAGAACCTTTATTGGCCCAAGGAAAGAAATAAAGAATTTTTAAATTATGTTTTTAACAATTAACTGCATATTAGTTCTTTAAAAGAATTTTAATAGTAAATTTTCCCATTGTAATTAAAAAACATAAATATTGAAAAATAATAATAATAAAAAAATGTCAGTCATTCTATAAAAACGAATTTTTGATTGCTAAAAAGACGAATTTGAGGACGCAGAAAATATTCATACATTCCACTCGGTTTATCAAAATCGTTTGGCAGTAAGATATGCTACATTGTACATCTTTAGAACGATAAAAAAAGTACTCTTCCCTCAACAGAGCTTTAAAATTTATCTCTTGCCCCCCCTCCCATCATACGTTTTGAAGTTCGCGTGTGATGCATTTTTCTAACTTTTTCTTCGATAAGCAAATTCGATTTTGATGAGGTACATCAACTGCTACGCCCCACTAGGGTGGGCCATACTGTCTGATAGGTTGGACAGAATGTCGCTTTTGCGCATTTATAATCACGGTACTGACAGTTTTTATGTAGAAAAATAGAACAATGCAGTCCCTGCTGGCTGAAGGAATCTGCCAAAAATTTTCAATCTAATAACTTCTTCCAGTCGACAAGAATTTATTCCATTAAAATTTATGTTTTCAGATTCAAAGAAAAAAATTAGATGCAGTTTTTTCTATTTAAAAAAATAGCACTGCATATTATTATCTTTCTCTTCTAATATCTCAGGAGTATTAATACTGAAATGAAGTTTACTAGCATGTACAACGCTCTGATCAAAAATAAAAATGGCGCTTCTTTCAGATAATAATTCCATATATCGTTCGAAAGATAAATGATTTATTTTTTTCTTCTTTCGATGATTTTGTTACTTGTGACAATAACTTCATTGTTATTGTAAAAGAATTTTGTATTCATAATGGATACAGGAATGTCGAAATTTAGAATAATTTTAATACACGACTATTTATTTAAGAGAAGAAAAAAATTATTTGTATCTTTTGCAACGCATTAATTTCATAGTTTTGCAAATCATTCTAGAATTTCATTTCTTTTGAATGATAAAAGAATATCGTAACAATAAAATAAAATAGAAAAATAACTGATTTCCTTTTATGTTCGTAATCTTGATTTTTTTTCCCACGATACCTTTAGTTTATTATCAATATGTATGCATAAAATGTGATTTCAATTAATTATCTACTTTTATCATATTACAGCCACATGTAAAATTTTATAAAGAAAAATATTATAGTATTAAACATAGTTTATTGATTTATCATTATTCCCTAAATAACTTTTATTTATTATCTGATAAGAGACATTTATATAAAATTTAATTATAATATTCACTAATTATAACATAAAATAATAATAATATAACATATAATTATAACATAAAAGATAATATAACATATAATTATACAACATAAAAGATATATATGTAATATATATATATAAAGAGATACTATGAAATATCTCTTATAAATGGAAGGATATTTTTTTTTTACATGAGGTGGTACAATGGTACAATTTGTATGTCACTAAACAATCAAGATTTCTTTTCTTCGCTTCTGATATGAAGATTGTAGTATCTTTTAAAAAGAAATGCCAATAATATCACACAGGCTACCCAAATGAATCGCATCTTTAATAGTTAAACTTTTTTTTAATTTTAAAAGGGAGTTAATTACTATTCTGTTTCTAGACAAAATTCACGCTTTAAAAAGGTATTTTGAGATTTGATCCATCCGTGGGTTAAAAAATAACGCCATATTTATTTCATGTCAACGCTGTAAACTTTCTTAACGAAAGAGATTAAATTCTTGAAAAATCAATGTATTGTCTTTACATTGTTTTGCTTAGATCATCAAAGATAATAATGCTATTAAATCTATTGAAATATATTTATCCAATATTGTACTGCGAATTCAGAACAACATTTATTGTCTCAAACAGAATAAAATATTTTTTTTTATCATTTAGAACATTTATAGAAATAAAAGGACTTAAGGAAAAATAGTTTTTAATGTAAAAAATAGATGTTGAACTAAGATTGGAGTGGGGAAACTTGCATATTATTATCTTTTGTAAGCCTTCCGATACTTTACATATCTTGTTCCGTCCATTTATAATTCAGAATTGCCTAATAATTAATTGCAAAAGAGATTAAATTTTATTAAATTTATAAAATAACATATATAATGCCATTTTACGTTTCATGGAAGGTTTTATTTTTGGGTAGTTTTCGGGTAAACAGGGAAAATTTTAATTTTTCTTTAAAAGTTGATAATATATGTAACCCATTTTTTTTATCGCGATCAACTTTGGGAAAAGATGGTAACCGTGATGCATGCTGTTTACTTCTTTGGCACAATCAAGGAATCAGCAAATGTTTCCCAAGTGAGAAACCATGCCTCTGTAAAAGAGAGTTCCGCGGAACGTGATTTGGCTAAACTAGCCAGAGTACTAGCCATTCGTTCTGATTTTAGCTGTTGAAAATCCGATATTCTTCTTCAGTATAAGTTCGTAAAAACAGCAGTTTCAACACATATTTTCTGATCATTACCATTTTGTAATTTTAACGCTAAATATCATTTCTAACCTCTGGTTTCAAAGTTACATGAGAAATTCTCAAGATAGAGTGCTGTAGATTTGAAAAAGATGAAGATAATATTTGAGCAGGTTGTCTTAAAATTTACGAGGTTATAAGGCGAAGAATCCCTGATAGTTGAGGAACTCGGTTCTCGATCTGAGATCCCAAACCATTGTTAATCATTCATATTAAGAAGTTGATACGTACCAAATCTAACCAATCAAACAATCTTTGGTTGGCGTAGAGAAGAAAATTTGAAAGAAAAGAATGCGTTTCTAGGTTTTTTTTCTTTCTTTTCTAAACATGTTTTGCTTTCAAATATTCCTTCTTTGTATATTCACCGTGGAGCTTCAAAACGATAAGGTAAAAATGGAATCTGATCTGACTTTTAAAAGCTAGAATGAGAAAAGCATAAATGTTTTAAACTTTCTTACAGTTGATATTGTAATAAACAATTGCATTGATTATATACTTCATTGCATATTTACACACAATATAGATGGAAAATTCAAGTTTTACTGGTAAACTTAATAATTGCGTTATGTCATTTTTTTTATCGAACCGGAAACATTCATGTTATAGTCTATATTTCATCAAACATTGTAAAGCTTACAGTCATTTTGAAATCAGCCGTATATATAATAATCAAAAATGCTTTCTTTGTGTGAGATTATTTGTGTTTTTTGCACATATTTATTCTGTCTTTATTTCCATCTGATTATCTGAAATTCTTTTCCTAACACTTATTTAATAAGGAAGGAACTGAAAATAAGTTTAATTAACCATTACATGTTAGAATCAGTAATTTTAAACATAAGAAACCTGTCTCAGTTAAACCGCCAAAGTAAAAATTAAGCTTTTGCAACCACAAGGGTGGGATATTTTGCCTATTGTTATGCCTAATAAGTTAGTTTGCCTTTAAGTAAGATAGAAACTTTATCTCACACAAAATGGTATGTTTTGATTTAATTAATTATTAATTAACAAAATTAATTAATCAAATATATTTAATATTAGATTTGTTTAATAAGCTAAATGAATCACTTTACTTAGGCCAATCACAATTCAATAAATATTTTGATATATTATAACTCGAAGAAAAAAAAAGGATATTTTTAAAGGGTTAATCTGAAAATTGAAATAGTGTCCAAAGCAGTTACTAGCTTGGACTCGGGGAGCTCTAAAATTTGAAGATTCTAACAATAATCTCCTAATTCTTTGATTTAATAAAATTTTTATTAATTTTTATTAATTTTTTATTAATTTTTTTATTTCCTCGTATACGAGAAAGTAAGAAAAATTTATTTGCGAGTTTCCCAATTTCATAAAGTTTTTAAAAAAATATAAATCCATAGAATTTTGATATATACTATTAAACAACTATTAGACTGACATTCATGCAAGAAAATATAAAAAATATCTCTGATAGGAGTAATATTAGAAGAAAAATTATTTTTTATTCATTAATGGATATTGCTTTTCTTCATAAAATTGGGGAAGATTTCTTACCAAATCGATTATCACACATTAGATTCCTCCCTCTTACAACTAACGTTTCAATCCTATTATAGTCTGAAGTATCAGTTTTCATCGACTAACTGCTTTTTAAATGACATATTATTGGCTATATCGATCAATAGCTTAATTCTGCGCAGTTTTCATTTTTGCTACGATATCTCGTCTACCGAGGGTCATTAATTTTCGTAAAAGGCTTTTTACTCTTATTTTGTGTCTCAGTCTGAGCTTATTAAAAGCAATCTCTATTCATATCACGCAATATATTTCAAAGAACTAATTTGCTCAGTAACAAGAAAAAGACTTGATTTATGTGATACACGCAGGATATCCGAAATTCAACTATAATATCTTAAGTGACAACAAAAACTGTGATTTATTCAACGACAGTTGGTATGTTACTAATGCAGGCGTATAAAAAGGTTAAGCACTTAACTAAGAATATTTTAATTTCCAAGAATTTCTGCACATTTACATTTAATGTGGTACCCAGTGGTTTTGGGTATTAAAGCTACCTTCAGAATCGGTAATTGACTTAGATGACAAATGATATAAGCTTTAGTTTTGTTCTGTTATTAATTGTAGTTAAAAGCAATTCACATTAATAACAATAGAACAACTTTCAACTATAAAGTTACAATCAGTTAAATGAGCCAGCCTAAAACAGAGATATGTAAATTCCTTTCACGTGTTGACCAAAAACAATTTTATATGTTAATTTTTATTTAAAAGATATTAAAAAATAACTAAGATAAGATATTAAAAAGATAAAAGATTAGATATTAAAAAGATAAAAGATAAGATATTAAAAAGATAAAAGATAAGATATTAAAAAGATAAAAGATAAGATACGAAAAAGATACGAGATGAGATATTAAAAAATATTATCCCCTTACATTAATACGATGAATGAAATTTTGATTTATTTCTAAAATTTCTTCATTATAGGGTTTGAATCATTATGCACAGATTATATTGATAAACTGTTATTTATTTCTAATTATTATACTATTTTAATATATACGGCGAGCCAGAAAGAACTTCTAATATGGTTAATGAGCTTCAAAGTTTCCTATTATTTCCCAAATAAATAAATGAAACATTTGCGTCTAATTTAGTTTTAAACTATTAAAATTAGATATTCTGAATTATTAAATTCTTTGCATATCAAATTTTGATGTTGGTATTGAGTACAAAAAAACCACAAAGGCGATATTAATAGCTTTCCCTACAATCGCAGATATATAATATGCATCAATATTATCTTCACTTTTCTATTTATTGATAATTGCTTTCGAGAGATAATTATTATCCTTATTATTGATTTATAATTATTGTACATAGAAAATAATATCTCCTTTTGTGGATAGAAATGATTAAAGGACACTACTCAGATAAATATCAAAACATAATTTGTCACCCAGGTGTAATGCAAACTCTCTTAGCTTTATGTGCATTTCAGTTTGATTAGTGATTGGCTGTAGGATTATTTAGATATGATTTTACCTTTACGTTAAGCGGAAATCTGTGACAATTCTCGAGAACAGGAACACAGAAATAAATAAATTTTACAATAGAACATGGAACAGATGACACAAAAAGCGATCGTTACAGAAGCTCAAGTATTTATAAAAAGCTGATTGCTTTACTTATGGACAAATCATCAGGAACATTAGAATTATTATCAAATCATCAGTGACATTTAGGAAAATATTGATGAAATATATTAAATATTAAGTTGTTCAGTATGTTGTAGAATATTTGTTATGCACGAACTATCGAAACAGAAACATAGCATGAATATTAAAAACAAACCAAAAACATATTAATATCCTTCCAGACGTTTCGTAAATGGAGATAAACAAAATGTGTTTTTATGTTAAATCAAAATTTATTAAAATAATAAAAAAACCCCAGGTAACATATTTTTGAAAAAAAAACTGATGATAGATAATATAAATAAAAGGAACTAAATCACGATAATGTGTCAATACTGCAATTCAACTATGATTTGATAAATAATTGGAGGTATTTAAAATTATATATTTTTGGAATAAAAACCAAAAACAGAAAAAAAACTCTTTCAGACTTCTTTACTAAAGAAGCTTCATATCATTATTACTATTTGTTTTACTGTTTTCAATTTTTCTTTCAAAAATACTTTATATATACAAAAAACTTATATAATCATGGATGACTATACAGCGATTCACAATTAGATCAAAATTTCTTGCTTTTGGCTATTACAAGGATAAAAAAGAGAATAGAATTCTATGAATTACACATATCTCGTAGATTCTATGGGCCGCGGTGGCCTGGTGGTGCGGTCTCGGCTTCGGAACCGGAGGGTTTCAGGTTCGAGACCCGATTCCACCGAAGAACCGTCGTGTAAGGGGGTCTGTTGCACGTTAAATCCGTCCTGACCAAACGTCCTCCCGCTGGTGTGGTGTGGTGTGGAGAGGGGGTGCCAGCTCAGGTGTCGTCCTCGTCATCTGACCGTGGTTCGAAATGACGAGGTCCGTCCCAAAATAGTCCTAGTGTTGCTTCAAATGGGACGTTAATGTAGCTAAACTAAACTAAACTGTAAAACTAGCTTCCTAACAGAGAGAGTTGTTGCGCTGAGAAACAACATGACAAATTCGTAGCAATGTTAAAGCGGGAGGGAAACAGTGATTTAGCTCCAATTGGGTTTTTTACATCCAGCATAGATAGCTATCTGTAAAACTAGCTTCCTAATTGAGAGAGTTACTGCGCTAGGAAACAACATTACAAATTCGTATTAATGTTAATGCGGGAAACTTAGCTCCAATTGGGTTTAATAGACTTACTGAGACACACACACAACCAATCACAAACAGTGAGTCCTTTTGAGTCAAATCATCCTTACTTCCTTACATAGTATGTGAAGCAGCAATTGGATTTAATAGTTGTTTATAGAAGACGGCTGTAATCTTTGAAAACCTGCGTTGGAACATATGTGTTTTGAATGATTCGTTGTTAAAATGCGCGTTGGCCGATCAGCTAAAGTGCATATTAGACTTGAATAATTTTGTTAAATGCACACACAGCAAGAGAATATATTTTATTCTCTTTTCCTCCAGTTTATGTTCCTAAACATGAATCCATGATTTAACTCGCTTATGTGAGTATGATATGGAAGTTTGGAGAGAGGGTGCCACATCTGGTGTCGTCCTCGTCATCTGACGGCGGCTAAAAATTACCAGGTCCGTCCCAAAATAGATCTAACTTTAAGAACGGGACTTTAATATAACCAAAGCAAACCCTCTTTCCCATAACAATGCAAACACGAATCTTTAATAAAGATACCCCTTATGATCTTAACGATCTTTTTGCCATGCCATCAAGACATTGTGCGCTATTAAGAATAATATATATATATATATATATATATATATATATATATAATATAATATAAACAAAATAGATATATAAATATCTTTTGCAAATAGGATATGAGCAGTGCAATTTTAAATTAAATCTCCCTGTAAGTTATTCTGGCACCCACTCTTAGCTTAATTTCAAGTAACCGTCCAATTTAATACCTCCGAGCATAAAAATTTTTCAACCAATCCCGTCACAACCACCTTGCCCGTGTTTCTATCGAAGATCGCACCTGTAATAGCTTCAGCGTTCGGATTTTTATGGAGTGTCTGGTTGAAGGTGCGTTCGTATCTTCACCACGGGACTTCGCTCCGACGTCCATAAAAATCGTTTGCTTCCAAAATGAGGTGGAAACGGCTCATAATACCGCAAACGATCTGGCTGGAAGCACGGGTAGAACTTGCTTTTCCTCTTTCAAAAGATAAAGGCGGCAACACTAAGAATCGCAGACGATACAGCCTGCGAGCGTATTTTTAAAACAGGTGATCGTCTGCGTAGCGGTACCGTAAAGATTTTGATGTTAGATGGCGCGAATTTTGCAGAGAGTTGAAGACTTTTTTTTATATGGAGAGATAAGAGAAAGACTTGATAAAGCACGAAAAATTGTCTTACATGAGTCCCTGATTTCTCAGTGCTCCAGAAACAGAACTGTTACTTTTTAACATTAATACGTTATATTATGGTTATTAGATACAAATTCATCTTGGCAGTATTTATATAATAGTTTTAAGTAATAAAGAAACCCTGGGATAAAGGGGAATATTCTTTTTTAGGTGATATGCAATGAAATGTGTTTCAGTTCTATCTCTTTATTAATGAGGTTGAAAAGAATAAAGTTAAGAAGTTACATTCCCGCTGCTGAATCAAAAGTTATTGATAAATACCCTTTTCATTTTATTGAAATTTATGGTTTATGATTCAATTATGTATTTTAAAGTGGAGAATCAGCTCAAAGCCTAAAATGGCATGTGAAAAAGTCACCAGTTTGGGAATAAGAGGGTATCAATCTCGGTAATAAGTTTTCATAAATATTTACCATGCGTGATGATCTGGCACATGTTAGATGAGTCTTCGGAAAACATACATTCTTTTGCTGATGTAGTATTATTATTAAAACTGTGCCTTCCTAACGTCTAAGCATAATTTTGTTTCGTTGGGCACCCGTAGAATTGATTCAATCTTTTTAGTTTTATTAGATCAGATAGTTTTTGTGGAGATGTTATTGAACGGCATAATGTTAAGCTACCAGGAGGACATGATACTATTTAAGATTAAATAGCTCTCATTTGGCATGAAAAAAATCTAGTATGTAAGTGTAAAAAAATTAAGTAAAAGATAGCAAGACAAATACTGATAATGAAAGAATATTGGGGTGGCCGATGAAAGCATTTAAATCATTTTCAGTCAATCAATATGTCATATTTTTGTTTGGGTAGATGAATTATAACTTTTACTATTATTCATATCTCAGAATTTGATAACTTTTTGGTACAAACTAAGTAAACTGTCTACTCTGAACTTAAATGAAATATTTTTGTTATGGTAAAACGCTTTTTAGTAAAAAAAATACCTATTCAGGTTCCCTCTTCATCTTTTAACTCAAAATTACCAAGTGTGCTGGCATAAAACCTCCTTTCAGTTTCGAAATAGGAAACTGAAATCAATTTTGTTGAATCCATTCCCTTTAATCCATGAAATAAACCGGGTATTACTGTTCATCTTGTTAAAGAGTGTTGTTCAAACATTTATTGATGAATATTGAACGATCATCATGGATACATCAAATATAACTCCCAGCAAGTTAAGGGGTTATATTTGTTTGTTCTTTAGAGTAATATTTATAGATATAAAACCTGCTTTTTCAGGAAAATTTATTCTTTATTCCTGAAAAAGAGCAGAACCTCAATATCTTCAGAAAATAAATATATTCTGAAGATATTAGGCAAGGTATTGTTATAAGTATTTTCTACGATAAGAAAGAACGACCTATTACATTATTTTTAAGCATATTCTAAAACTATAAACAACATTGCTTGTTTGTTTCAGATAACAAATATGTGGACGTATCGCCCTTATCACGTTTCTAAAATCGTAAACAAATAATTACTAAATAACATGTTACAGAATATTTTGATTAGAATAGAACGAAATGCACGGATATACATTTACTTTTTGAAAAAGTTATTGATGGAAGGTAATTGTTTTAAAGTCATGTCTTCTTTATCAAGGGAAAAAAAAGTAATTTTACATTCGTTTAAAAATAAGAAAATATGAATTGTCATAGAAATTTTTTCCGGTAGTTTTAATGAACTTTTCGTCTTTATTATAAATCTTAAATAACTAAGCATCTGTACACATTTCAGAAAATGAACGAAAGCTCTAAAAGGACGTAGTGATGCACTCTTTGTATTTGCAGTAATATTTGTGGATTTAATGTACTCTTTATATTTTTTATGAAGCAGCCAAAATATTTGCATCCATTAAAACAAGAGAGAACACTCTTTAAAAAATAGTGCCTATTCCAGAAAATGAAAAACTTTTCTCTGAATGTTTTAGAAAAATCGATCAGGGCTCCCCATGTGGTACAACCGAACAGTCCCTTGATGGGTCAACAACGTTTTAATAAGTGACCTCGAAATCTCCTAAAAATCGATTTCCCAAGCACAAATCTGAGTTCACTTCTTTTTTTTT
>JAPMOR010055083.1:114412-260220 GCA_026543865.1 Argiope aurantia | reverse complement strand
GATTTGTTCATGCCATTATAAATCCATAAATTGTATAAACGAAAAAAATCAATCATTATCTGTTTATTGATCATTTTTGTTTTGTTCACTCCATTATAAATATATAAATTATATAAATAAAAAATTCGATCATTATTTTTTCATTGATCACGATTTGTTCATTCCATTATAAATCCATAAATTGTATAAATAAAAAATTCGATCATTATTTTTTCATTGATCATGATTTGTTCATTCCATTATAAATCCATAAATTGTAAATACGAAAAAAAATCAATAAATATTTTTTCATTGATTATTATTTGGTCATTCAATTATAAATCCATAAATTGTATAAACGAAAAAATCAATCAATATTTGTTCATTGATCATTTTTTGTTCCTTCCATTATAAATCCATAAATTACATAAACCTAAAAATTCAATCAATACTTTTTCATTGATCATTATTTGTTCCTTCCATTATAAATCCATAAATTGCATAAACGAAAAAAATCAATCAATATTTGTTCATTGATCATTATTTGTTCCTTCCATTGTAAATCCATAAATTATATAAAGGAAAAAATTCAATCAATATTTGTTCATTCATCACGATTTAATCATTCATTATAAATCCCTAAACTGTATAAACGAAAAGAATCAATCATGATTTGTTCATTTCATTATAAATCTATATATTGTTTTGATAAAAAAAAGGAATCATTATTTGTTCATACTTCAAAATAGCATTCGAGTAGTTTCTAATCAAGAAGGGGAAAAAAATCTTTTAGCTTAAAATTTAATTTTAAATTCTAACATAAATTCATTGAATGCCAGTTTGTTAGGGAAGAAAGACATACATATAGATTGTATGTCTTGATAGCCGAAGGTAATATTTAGAACGATGAATCGAATGACCAGAAGATAGAAACTAATTGATGCATAATATCATGATAATTAAGAGGATAATAAATAAAGTTCTACAAAAGATTTAGTTATTTGTGACTAAAATCTGATCTTCCGTAATTATTAACTAATGAACAATTATTGCAGATCCATTTTATCTAATTGGATCATTAATCGGAATTCCCTAACAAAGTCTGTTAATTAGAACGACATTAAGACTAAACGATTCGAGTTTCCGATATTTTTACTAAATTTTCTGCAAATTGTTAGCTGATGTAATCGTCTGAAGATCGGAAGCAAAATTTGGAAAGCATCTTATTTGTATTCATGTTTTTATCTCATTTCCCACGTAATTTGCTTTATAATGTATACTCTTTAATCGCTAATTCTCGATTTTACACATTTTATGTGCAAATAATTTATAGTTTATTCTTTAATAGTTATATGTTTTAAGATTCTTTATAAATGAAAAGCAGTAAACTTGTGAATAAAATAATTTTGCCATTGAAAGTTCCTTTACTTACGCATTTCTATTTGAAATGTTAGACGTTTATTTCTTATGTTTTTTTTTACTAAAAAATATCCACAACTTCGTTAGTTGTACACAAATACACAGATTAAGCTGCTGAAAAATGATTTGATTCTTAAATCAATTTAGGAAGCAAGAGACATTAGCATTTCAGATCTAAAATAAGTATATAGCTCTGCTAATTTTATTTTAAATTATAATAATTGGTAATGATTTTTAAAAAATAATTATGTATAATATTCACCAATATTTAGAATACATAGCAGTTTTTGTTGTAGTATACAATATGTCCATTTTATTTTTGGTCGAATAATTGATTTCTAAACCGTTAGTTTTAGGTATATATTCCAACTGGTAAAAGCTTTAAAAGAGATAAAAATTTTGGAAGGAATTTGGAAAAAAAAATTGAGTCAAAAATTTACTGCTGTTTTATCAAAGCTAAGTTTTGTGAATATTTTTTGCCCTATTGCATAGAGTGGTCAGCCGAGAATCGTCAGGGGATTCCCGGAAATCAGGAAAAGGCAAAGACTGGTAAACTACAATTGGAATTTTTTTTTATATAAATCGATAACTACTATCCAAAATGACAATTCGTTTATATTTTTTCATAAGTAGAATGAAACATCGTTGCCAATTAATGAAGATGAATCATATACTGATAATCAAAAACAGAGGTCATGCAGCAAGTTAATGAAGATTTATATTTACATTTCTGTGGGATCGAAAATTCGGATATGTAGCATCGACATTGCTTTTTGAGAAGTTTTTACAATTTTGAAGAAAAACAGTCGTGAATTGAAGTGGATTTTTGAAAATAGCTCCTCCGTGTCTATTAACCAGTTTATTATTTACCTAACTTTTATATTCTATATACTTGCCTAAAAAAATGTTTTTCTTTACCTTGTTTTCTGGAATTATTTCAAGTTTTGTAGTAATAATTTAATGGCTTTATAATTCGTTAATTCGTCGTTTTTAAATCGAGTTGCTATTGAAGCCATGTTTAGCATTAATCTAAAAAGTTTAGATACAGTAATATTGGTTAATTTAATATTTGGAGACACAATTGAAAAGAAAGGTTAACTATCACTTTTAATTTATTGTATACGTTTATATTAATATATAATATATTCTCACAGTAATTTCTCCACGTAGGAAGCCATTTACCTTATATCTTAGATACAATTTCTACGTATGATATTGCCTGGTACAATCATTTTGATCAATAGAAATCGCTGCAACAAGTGAGAGAATTCAACAAAAAAGAGAATGTCAGTAGATTTATTATACAATGGATTAAAGAATACTTAGTATTTCAGTTTTCATTGCATTTAATTCTTATTTTGACGCAATTCATATGCTATTTTGAGGCGAAACTCACAATTCCAAAGATGAAAATTGTCAGATAACGAGGACGACAATGGAGTTATGGTGTCTCGCCCCAAACTTCCGCATGTCACCAGTAGGAAAGTATGAATTCTGATTGAATAACATATCCCGAGCCTATTTACACGGTGGTTCTATACTGGAATAAAGTTTTGAACTTTTATCCTACCTCTCTGAAGTCAAAGACTCTAGAGCCACTGCATTCCGTTTATTTAAGGAATAAAGTGTACAAATATATGTAGCACAAATATATCATTCATATATATATGAGTACATAACATAAATATAGTATATATGTACAATGCATGTGTATAGTATAATATTTATGTAATATAAAACATCAAAATATGCAGACGCTCATAATCTAAAATATTATATTTTATAAAATTCATCTTTTATAAAGCAAATTAACTGCACTGGAGGATTTATTTCTAATTTCATCTTCAGAGAATTGGCAGTTTTATTGCAACTTCCGAAACCTGACTTTAATCTAATCAATCAAACAGCAGAAAATTGACAAGTCTTCGTTGAAAAGTTCCCAAGTCTACACTTTCAAAGCGGGCTTCCTCGGTTCATTGAATATATTCTTCCGAATGAACAGCACTTTACCGCACACGAGACGACAGACGCAAGCAAGAAAAAAAAAAGCAAAGAAATAAGGAAGAGATTCCAAGCTAACCGAGATTGATTAGAAAGTCCTCGTCCCTTTCCTTTTCGTCGAAAGAAAAAGAAGTTTCTCCTAACGATCGCGCACAAACCCCTCGAACATTCGAATGGGATAAGAGGAGGCAACCCCCTATTCGAATTTTGCCCTAATGCTATTAAGGCAAGCAAAGGGAGGGAAGGGGCGGATTTCTCCTACACAAATTAGGCCCTCTCCCGCGCATTGAAAAAGAGCCTTCCGGAAATTGTGTTATTCTCCAAAGCGAGCAGGCAGACGAGGGTTAGTTTTGCACCATCCCCCAACCCTTCCATGGAACGTTTCGACTTGATTTGATTTGATTTGATAAGAAGTTATTTTTTTTCTATTCGCCGACAGAGAACCCTTTGCTTTGGCTTCCAATTGGAAATCTTTGTGAGTCTCATCACTCGTGTAATGTGGAATGGGGAAGAGGTTGAGAGAGGAATAGATGCGGTGTTTTTTTATGTTCGTTCGAAGACATTAGTTTGAAGGCTCTATCCCGAGTCGACGAAGAGGTATCAATCAGAGATGGTGGCTTCCGATCGATGGGGCATGCTTTGGTGAACCAAGAGAGCCCATCATGTTCCTATACATGTGCGGTCGTCTTCCCACACCATGAAGAATATGTTATGTAGTTTTTATGTGTATGGGTGGAAGAAAGAAATTTCCTACTTAAAAATTACAAGAGTCTAGAATTTAACATCAATTTGATCTAATTTTCTTTAGAAAATATTTTTTTACTATTAAAATTAGAATCTGTCAACCAGAGATAGTGACTTTAGATCGCAGTGGTATGCTTTGATGAGCAAAGGGAGATCACCATACTATTATGCATGTGAGCAGATCTCTCCACACCATGAAGGGTTATACGTTATACAGTATTCATGTTTATTGATGATAGATTATGATTCCCCATTTAAAAAGAATTAGAGTCTAGAATTCCAAATCATTAATTTTATTTCTGGAAAATCCTTTCATTTAACAAATTTTTGCATTATTCTTTTTTTTACTATTGAAATTAATTTCGAGATTCATCCATAGCAGTTGCAGAGGATATGCTTACAAGTACGCACGGAAGACATACACGCACTTTACAGTAACAGCTGTTCAGCAGATAAAAACGGGTAATGGATATGATTCGTGAATAGAGATAATGTACATGCTAATTTTGCATCTCCAAGATAATCATGATTCAAATGAATCAATTATCATTACAATCCAAGCATTTTAAATAGTCAAGATAGTTTAGAAAACTAAAACAGGCTGATTTGATGCTGTATATAATTTAAGGTGTATGCACACTTGAAACTGCGATAATCTTTCAAAATATCGAATATTTTTTATTACTTAATAATATTCTCTGATCCTTTAGCTTTCAAACGATACCAAGGTTTTCTCAATATTCGAAATATTTCTCGAGTTATAATTATTTTTATTGAGGTACTTTCATTAAAAACTCTAGTAACGGTTTTTTAAAACTCATTTTATGAAGAATGATATTTTCCCACAATGTTGCTTCATTCAAACAATCATAACTCAACAAGAAATTAACCAAATACAATTATTTATATATCAAAATAATCTGTATGAAATAGCGAATATTTTGAGCCTCAATCAAAGATATATATATATATATATTGAAATAAATTTTTAATAGCTATTTAAAAGTTAAAATTACAGAAAAACAATTCTGTATTATTACATTCTGTATTATTACTGTATTCTGTATTATTACAGAAAAACAATTTTTTCATCGTTGATGAAAAAATTGTTAAACAAAACTATATATTTTTATAACGTGTTTGAGGCAGACAACATGAAGACTAATATTAGGCATAAGTTCTAACTAGAATTGTGTGCCTGTAGAAATTAGAATTTAAGATATCATGTTTCAAAAAATATGTTAATTAGCTCATTAAATATAAATAAATTAATTAATAATTAGTGTAATAGGATTCTTTCTCACTGAAATGAATTTAAACATATATTAATGACCTACTGTGAAAAAACTGGATTTTTAAAGTTAAAATTAAAAAAAAAATCTTCTAGTGTGTACGTACACCTTAAAGAGAAAACTAATTTATATCGAATATAAATTTATCTTTTTTTTTCATCATTTGGTACAAGACTTTTCTAAATTGTTTGAGTTCTCTTTTAAAGAGAAACTACATCGTCAAATGCATTGGTGCATCAAAAGTTAAATTCAATTTAAAATAAGAGGTTTCTGTTTGTGCCTTATCCATTTTAGATGTCTGACAAGCACAATCTTCCTGATTTATTCTGTGTAGACTGATGCAATTAATGAGAGCCGAGATATTATGATATTGACACTGATGGGGAATAATTTACGCTATAACAAATAAAATAAATCTCAATTATGACTTTTCTGTTCACTTTTTTTTTCACTTTTCTCTTTATTTAGAATTATTGAAATTTTTCTACTACATTATGGTTGTATCATCAAACCTTTCTTTAAAAAATAAACTATTATTTCGAGAAAAGCTATTTATATGAGCTAATTAAACTGCGAAGAAAGAAATCAAAATAAATAGAACAAAATCTAGAAATTATTTACTACACATTGATTCCAATTTCATTTACAAACTGTTATATATGAAAGGAATTAAGAACAAATCATTTATCCATCATAATAATTGTTTGTATTAGGAGAGACATTTCAAACATTATTCAAGAGGTAATGTTTCCTTATTATTTATATTCTATTTAATTTAAATACAATGCACCCTAATGTTTAAATTACAACCAAAACTGTTTCTGCACGCCCTTTGCAATTTTGAGCTTTTGTCTAATGATGAATATATGAAATTTGAACCAGCATATGATTCTACAAATTTCCATGTTATAATATGCGTGGGAGGGTATGCACTTGGATTTTGTAAATTTCGTATTATAAATTCTATTTCGCTAATTTTAGAGATGCACCTTATTTCGAATGTTTATATCAAATGATGTTTGTTCAATACTTCAAGTTAGAATCACGGAGATATTTTTTTTGTTAATACCGAAATCTTTAAAAGAATCCTTTCTCGGACGACTATTTTACTATTTCATTATGCTTCCACATTAAAAAAATAGCTTATAATATCCATTCTAATCAAAATCTGTAATTTTGTATTTATTAGTTGCATTAAAATATTTTATTAACTCAATTAGAAACGCGCTTTCTGAAAATAATTTTTAGAAAAGTAAGCAACAATAAAAAAGAACGATAAAAATTTTACTTAGCAATGTTACTATTTAGTTTTTGCTCCGTTATTAATATAAATTTTAATTGATTTTTCTGGGAATAATAAACACCACGGGAGAAAGTTGAACCATCATTTCCTTCAATAACACAACTTTCTTCTAAATATAAATTTGTGTAATTTCCTATCTTAACCTTATTTAGAAACCATTTCTTAATTTAAAACAATAAAATATGATTATATATTGAAAGACAAATACTATTAATTTAGAATTTTCATAAAGATATATATACATGAATGAAAAAAAATTATCGATCATATATTCCGTAAGAATATTTAAAAAGAAATTTCGCTCAACCATTCCCTGCTATTGATTAGTTTCTTCAGTTTGCTCGTCGTACTTCCTGAAATATTCCTTATTCTTCCTCCCCCTCTCCCCTTCTTCATCTCCAACGTTTATCCGAGAATGCGTGATTTAATTCTTCGGGAGTCGTGTAAATCGGAAAACGAATGAAGTCGAACGAGATCGGTGACTTCTGTTCCATTCGTCATCGTTCGCCAATAAATCATCGATTCCGCGATTTGAATCATCATTCTGGCAACCATATTCGTTTAGAAATTCCGACGCTATTCTTTGGCGGTGTATCAAGTTATTTGGCGTATTTTTTGTTCGGGAAAGAATAATTAAATTTGACTCTGTTTATGAAGTAGTAAAAGTCAACATGGGAAATTTTACTAATGAATATTACGGAATATTTCACTTGATTTTCAACTAACTAAACACATAATTTATTTTCATGTGTTTTGTTAAAATTAACTTTACGTTAATGCTCTATATAATTATTTCATTTGTAGATATTGCACTTCTTAATTTATTTCCTAATATTTTTTTACCCACTGAATCGTATCAAATTAAATGCGTAGCAGTGCATGATAATTAATGCATATTAATTTGCTTTGCAACTAATGCATTTTTTTTCATATTGAATTCTCTGTAAGAAAATTATTTTCAGTAAATAGTTTAGAAGTTTAATGAAATTATAAAAATTATAGAAAAATCAGCTAATAGTTATTTTGCATTCAAATAAACATCTTGAAATAACTTTTTATATATTACTTTACATTTTAGTAATACTATTTCTTAGTAAAATTCATAAAACTGATTAACATTATATCCCAATAGCATGTATTTGATTGCTGATTTGTTATTTAAATAATCAAATTAATTGAATTATTGCGAATATATATATATAATATTTATTTAATTGTGCAATACAAGCCAATTTACTTAAGGAAACTGACTTTATTTTTACTTTAATTTAAATCAGATATGTAGGACTTTATCTACAAAAATTAAATTATATTTTTCAATTATCAAAAAGGGAGCCCCTCTGAAGTCATATATTTTTTTAAAAATTGATGTTTAAAATATTAAACATAACTCCCATAAATAATTTTATCACCAACAGAATGTTTCCATAATAATGAAAGGAAAAAAATAGATTCGTTATTAAAAAGCGTTTCTAATTCAATTTCCTTCTTGATGCACAATAAAGTTGCTAATCCTTCCAAAAAATAATCACGTCCATAAAGTCGCCATATACTCGCCAACTGTCCGGTGGAAAGATTAATGGTCCACCTCGAAGTCGAAGTTGAGGTAAACTTATAATGGATGTTGGTAACTGCATATTAAAATTCATTCCATTCGGAGGAGAGTTTGCTTCACCGGATTCAGTTAATGTTACAACACTGTAAAAATGAATTCGCAAAAAAGGTGAAATAATAATAAAAAAAGGGTTGTAATATAATACATGAAAAACATTTACGTGACTGGTGAACAAATTGAAAGTCATTTTTCAACCCTTGCACTTTCTTTGCGGTAAAATGGATAGATAATATAAATAACATTTGGAAATGAAAAGCATGTTGAATGTATTCATTTTATAATGTATGTAATAGTTTTCATGAAATTCACTTATTAGACATGAATTTGTCACATCTAATGCATCATCAACATTTACTATTTTCAAAATTATAATAGTACTAATTTATGATCTAAATGAAATATACAAATTTAATTTTGAAATCAATTGCATATCTTGGCCCGTGGTGGCCTGGTGGTAAGGTCTCGGCTTCGGAACCGGAGGGTTTCAGGTTCGGGACCCGATTCCACCGGAGAACCGTCATGTAAGGGGGTCTGTTGCACGTTAAATCCGTCCTGACCAAACGTCCTCCAGCTGGTGTGGTGTGGAGAGGGGGTACCAGCTCAGGTATCGTCCTTGTCATCTAACCGCGGCTCAAAATTACGAGATCCGTTCCAAAATAGCCCAATTGTTGCTTCAAATGGGACGTTAATATAACCAAACAAAAATATATTTAAAAAAACAATGGTTGTGAAATCACATATTAAATAATATATAATTAGATGTTGATTTATGTGATTAATTACTTTTTCGGTGTATATGATTAATTACTTTTCCATTTTCAAATAATTCTAATCAAAATGTTTATGCGTATTGTATGAAGCCAGCAGGACTGGTCTCCCCAAAGCTTCCTCGCATACTTTATAATAAAACAAAACGCCTTGAATTGCATCGGCGTACAATAATTACGAAATATTGACTGCAATTTAGCTTTTTTACTGAATCTGTCGTTTATCATCAAACTTGGAGCGTTTTTTGGCGATTAATCCCCAGCATGTTTTTATAGTATCTAAAAATGGAATTCGAGTTTCAGACATTTCCTGTCCAATCGATTGAAACAAAACATTGATATAAAACTACACTTGTAATCACAAAATTGCCTACAAAATTTCATATATTTAAGTCAAAGAGTTTTTGAATTATCGCATTTATATCTTATGAAAGTACAGACCGACAGATGGTGAACTTCTTCTTGAATTTCGCTTAATAGGCGTTTATACTAAAGATGTTAAATATGCGTACCGAATTTTATCTATGTAGCTTTCTTCGTTTTGTAATGACTTTGTCAACTTATATTCGTACAGCCAGATATCCGAATTTCTTCTGAACAAACTTTACTCAAAATTTGATAGAAACTGTGTACCAAATTTCAACCATCCAGCTTAAAACGTTGTTGAATTATATTTGTTTTAAACAGTCAGACGTTTTTTTAAAAATTGGTTTTTCGAACTCAGGGAACTTTAAAACGTGGAGATTCGTCAAAATCTCGAGTTATTATACTTTATACGATATAAAGATAGATAGAAGTATAGATAAAGTATAATGCTAGATTATTATACTTTATATATGCTTCGTATACGAGAAAGTAAAGCTCTCAATTTATCTTTAATTTTTCGCAATATCTTTTTATGAATTTTATTTTAAAATCTAGGAAGATAAAAATCTATTTGTCTTTCAGAGTATATTATAAATTGTCAAATAGAGGTAATATTCCAAACCTCATTTGTCTGGATGGACATTATTAAATATTAATGAATCCTCAAGATAAATACTTTTAGTGGTTAATATTTGAATCTTGGAGCTTGTCCCGAATCTGTCTGAATAATTATGTTTAATTGTAATTAACTCCAAAGTTGAAAGATTGATTAAAACAGCATTAAATTCCAATTATTCCAGATAATCGAAGTCAAATTTAATTAATGTGGGCTACTAATCCTTCAACTGAGTAATATTTGATTCGTACATCCGATTTTAAATCCATCCAGTTATTAATTCAATTAAATAGAAATGTTCGACATTGAGTATTTTTTCTAATAAAAACCTATTCTGATTAATCCGGATAATCGACTCTCGCTTATTACTGGGACAAAAGTTGAATCTTTAATCATTCAGGATACTGAATGCTCTGTTTTATAGAACTGGATTCTCCGCTAATTCATATTTAATATTTTTATTATAGAAATGTTTGATAACTGATTGTTAATGCATATCACTTAATTTATGTAGAATGTTTCATAAAAAAAATTGGGAAAAGCATTAATATTGCAAAAAACTATTGAATAATTTTGTTGATCCTTTTATAAGGAAATGAAATTGATTGCTTATAAGTATTGATAAATAAAGGTAAATCTCCGCTCAATAATTTTTGAAGTCGTAAAATAAACAATAATAATTATCACTGATATTAATACTTGCACTTAGAAAAAAATTAAACTTATGTAACAGAAAAACTCTCAGTAATATTTTACGTTACTACAATTTACGAAATTTAACTTAACAGTGTAAAACTTCACAAGTTAAAAAAACTAAAATCCGAATATCGCACGTATCGTTACCACAGTATCTGTAAAGCTTGTTTTTTTATTGATAATCGACGGCTGCAATGAAAACAACATTACAAAATTATTTCGTTGAATCTCATAATTTATCTTCTACGTATTCTCAGATTGTTGAAGGTATTGTAGATTTTTTTTTGTTTATTGGAACCTGTGATTTCATTTTTGAGCTTGTTTTATATAAGGGGTCGTAATAGGTTGGACAAAAATTGTACAAATTAGTCAGACAATAATGGATATTCCTCATTTAGTAGGACAACTATGTGAAACATAATCAAAAGTTCCTACACTAACATTAATAATATATAAAAATTAGAAAATATGAATTTATTGATATAGGATTAGCAATTATTTGCGTTGAGGGGAGGATTAATTATGCATGTACTAAATTTTAGAATATGTTATACATTTCCATAAAGCATTGTCAACCTATGGAATTTTGGACACTTTTAAATACCTCACAGTTTCAAGCGTGCTAGAACTGAAGTTGACATCTGTTGGTACTTGTTTTTCATGTAATAAGGATCAAAAGTATCTTCACTGGGAGAAAGCCAAGAAGGAAAAATCTGACACGGAGTTTCTTTAGAAAACGCTTTCGTTACCTCAGATTAAATGTTGTCTTCTGAGACCCTATACATGCTATAAATATCAGCTAATCCCTATTTACAATGTTTAAACATCCTCCACATTTCAAATTAACATATTCGACGTTCCTCAACTACCTCCGAAAAATGAATTTTAGCTCTCCATAATTGTATTACTGAGCGCATTTCTTTAGTGAAGATACGTTGTTATATCTTTTGTAGTTATAACAACCGATATGCACCTAAAATATGTACAAGGCCATTGGATATGAATATATATATGCACTTTTTGCATACACATGCATGGACTATTATATTATTGTACGTACGAAGAAAATTCTGTCCTATCTTGGTATTTGGGTAAATGAATACTTGAGCCCCTGCAACAAATATGACTTTGTGCTGTGGTCAAGACATAATATGTCCCATTAAGAATGGCGCATGCGCTTATACCTCATTAACCCTTTATACACCAAATTATTTTATCATCAGTTTTTCAAATTTATTTTTAAACCATTAATTCAGTTTTTGCACAGAATAAACCCAAAGAAGTAGAAATTTTATTTTTTATTGCAATAACTTAATTAATTTAATTAATAATTAAAAGATTTTTAATGTTTTTACTTGATATCTACTACTTTCCATTGGAAATACTCTCTTTGCGTTCGTTTAAATGCTGTTAGAAGAAATAATCATATTACATAGAAATCAACCAGATTTAATTGGTACTTTAACACTAAAGCTACCACGAGGCGGTCAAATGACCGGCTTCCAATGGCAGTTCCAATGTATCGGTGAAATGCCGGTAGGTTTAGTGTTAAAGTACCGTGGGTAAATAACAGCTAGCCTTCGTTGATGGACCCAGAAATTAGCGCTGTAATTCCTATACCCTCCTTATGAAACGATAATCTGTTTATTTATAAAGCAACTACTCATCTTCATGTCAGAGGCACCCCGCTAAAGTTTTCATTAATGTAAAAAATCCTTTAACATTTTTATTTAATTTAAGATGCTCTAATAAATAAGAAAAAAGAATCAGTTACAAGTACTTTTTATTCCGACACAAAACTACAGTCTTGAGTTAATCCGATTTGGATAAAGAGCAAAAACCACACAAAAAAATGAAAATAGAAGCAATTCATACCTCCATTTTAAAATTAGATTCCATTTCTCGATTACTCTGATCTTATTTTCTACAGGGGGAAAAAGTTGGGGGTTTCAGTGATGCAGTGGGGCGGATCCCTTTTTATTCGAATTGAGAGATCACGCAGCGGCAGGTGCAGGCATAGCCCGAAGTCTACGGGTTAGAAACTGCCTCTTCTATTATTCACAGAAAGCGTTACAAATTATTCGAAGGGAAAAAATGCATAAAAGAAAAAAGAACCTAGAAAAAAAGGGAAGGAACGAATCACACGCAAGCGTTCTTTTCCTTTGAAGATCTGTCCGGCTATTTAAAGCCCGGGCCCTTCGGGGATGATTTCCTTGCATATTTGATGCCGGACGCTGTCTCCTGATTACCGGATAATCACAGATATTTGTGCGAAGAAAACAAGAGACGGACGTTTTCATTAGTATTGGCAAGCCTCTGTTACGGACGCTGATTGGATGAAACAGGGGGAGGGGGAAGGAGACAATTTTCTTTGTCGGTGTCCGGGGCGAAATAGATATGTATTAATGAGTAAGTGGAAAGAATTTTCGCAGTTGACGCAGCTCCAATAATCGATTGGTACTTTCCGTTTGTGGTGATAGACCATAGTTAAATGCTAAAGCATATCAGTTCGTTCTGCAGTATTTAAATTAATTGGCTAATATTTATAAATTAAAATATTGTGTTTAATTTTTATTGAAATGAATTTTAATCATTAAAAAATATCGCATTCATTACAAATGCTATTAAATGGATTTATTTTAAATTCTAATGCTATTCTTTAGGAATTTAATTTTTAATGTATAAAGTTAATTAATAACTAACTTCTAAATAAAAATTATTGAATTTTTAAAAATTAAAAATCAATTATTTACAATTTCATAATATTTCATCATAACATGGAAATAATTTTCAAATGTATTGCTTTAATGGAATGAATTGATTTGGTTTGAATAAAGTTTCAAAGTCAATTACACTTACTTATAATGGAAGACAAACCATCCTTTGAAAAATGCATGTGCGTGACTAAAAAAATTTCTTAGTTAAAAGCAACCAAAGGACTGTGGTCATAATTGTAAAATTTCAAGTTTTATTTCTCTTACAAAGATTCTTCAAGTAATTTTTTTTTGTCTGAATACCACATTTTTTAATATTCTTCTCCAAATTCTGGCTATTTTTACTGACTATTTATATGTTAAGATCAAATATTTTAGTGTTAATGAATTTTTATTATTTATTTAGAACTTTATAATAGAATTAAACCTGATTGATCAAAACTTAACTGGAAAAATTAAATTCATTTGGTCCTACTATAAATACTCTGATATTATTAACTCGAATAATTGTTAAAAAATTTCTCCTTTTCAATAGCAGCAGTGAATTTTCCAATTCACATGTTTATGAAGACAAAAAGCATTTAAATAACCTAAATCATGACACCTGATGGGTTTGATGACACAACTGGTACCTGAGGACATCTGATCTGTTTGATGGCACAACTGATGGCATCTGTTTTTGGAAGTCAACAGATACAGAAGGGCAGATGTTAATTATTTTTGAAACCGTTAATACTTTTGATTTTCCTCCTGTTACCTATATTTTCAAAAATTATTGTTGCTGAATTGAATTAAACGATTGAGCAAAATATGAAATTGCTTTTTGTGAACGAAAGAATTAGGGGATTGCTGAGCATTAATATAACAATGATCAAAAATTGCTATGCAATAAACAACAGTGCAACTTTAGTTTAGGCGAAATATGGCTTTTATGCAAATAATTACATAATTACTTCAAGCCAAAAACAATGATGCGATGCAAGTAAATTTTGTCACAAAGCAAATCAATGATCCATGTTATAAGAATCTTTTGAAAAATTGACTTTAATAGCCGGTGACATGCAGGATCTAGTGTTTTCGCTACAAATTTAAAGGGAAAAAATACTCTCTTGTGAATCACAGAAGACTAGTTTTTGGCATTTAATGATAGAAAAGGTTTATCTGATTTTATTGTCCACAATTCTTCTCCAACGTATTGATAAAATTGTAGTATTTGTTCACGTCTACGACGGATGAAATGAAAATATTTGTTCACGGTTCCAAAAATTAGTTCTGAAGAATTATAATTTCGCTAGAGCTTAGTTTTTACAAACATGAGCTATTATTCATCTTCAATAGCCTTATCAGTCTATAAATTCAATGTCTAGCCTATTTTCTAGTATTATCAAAGCATGTAGAAAATCAACACGATTTGTAGTACGTAACAAAATGTTCCTAATATTCACTCTTTATGCATTACCAATAACATTACCAATATATAAGTCGGTAACGTTAAGCATTACCGATATATAAGATCTATCTTCATACAGGATGGCAATTTGAATATACTTGAAAAATTTGTGAAATAATAAAATGTTTCGATTTTTGATTGTTTCATTATCCTTATTGATCATTTTCTCTTTTTCCTAACATTGATGTCTTTCATGCTGCAGATACTTTCCTAATAACAGTTATGAATGTTTTCAACGCAAAGGATGCATTCAAACTAAAAAAAGAATACATTACCGGTTGAAAGCTTCAAAATTATATTTCTATAACCATAAATGGGAGAGATGAACTGCTATTTTTATTATTTATTGAACGCATACTTTTTACACTTTCGCTGCAACTACCCACACTAATTTATTCAGCCCATCTACTTAATTAAATTAGATTATCTTTTTTCTTAAGTCTTAATTATAGTAGAGACGTATAATAGTTTATTATAGTAGTTGGTAGATTAAACTACAGGCGGATCACGCGACACTAACGTGTTAAACCCTTCATCCAAAAATTCTTTCAGTTTCTTTAAAGATAATTTCGCTCGTCCGGGCATCTTTTATAGAACAATTCTGTAAAACACTTCTGGAGGCTCCTATGTAGTATCGTATTTACCCTTTACGTCATCGTTTTCTAAAACGACTGTTTCCGTGTGAATAACGTACTATTAAACCTGTTTTATGACTAAAAATATGCTGCATTACAAATGATCAATTAAATATTGTTTTAATGATAGGAGAATTTTTAAGAACTTCTCGGTCATCTGCCATTAGGATTTACTGGAAAGAATGCTGTGAAGTTTTAAGTTACTTCAATTATTTTTACTTTGCTATCCTTTCTTTGGATTTTATGATAAATTTTGAAAGCTACATTGTATTCATTTATGCATTTTCTTCCATAAGCTTTTATTCTTCTATAAGTTTATTTCAGTTTTGTATTAATATTTATTTTAAAACTGCGTTTCGGAAATGACATCTCTCTTCTTTTAATTTCTCTTCTATTTAGAAATTGTAATTATTTTAATAGAGACTTTATATGTCAATGTTTTACGAGTTCAACAACCGATTAAAATCGAATTAATAGGAATAATCAATTGAACTCAAGACGGTTTACTGTGAAAAATCGTTATTTGCGCAGCTTTAACATAATATGACTTACTCTTTGTAGTGTGTCGAAACAAAGTATTTAAACCAAATAACTTTACAATTTACCATTAGAAATCACCCCCTAAATAATTATTGATTTACAGAAAGCTCGAAGTATTGGGTAATTAAATTAGAAAACATGATAAATTTTTGAAAAAATAAATTTTATGTTGACTTTTTTCTTTTATAGTTTAAATTTTAGCATTAGCACTTACAAGAAAACGATCTTTTAATGTTAGTTATAGTATAATAGTTAATTTCAACAATAATCCCCAATATATCTAGGTGCTCTAAAATACACATCTTAGGTGACACGAGGGCAATTTAAAGCATATTCTCTAGAGAGTGTTTCTGTTCTATTACTTTCAACTGAATTCTAGAAACCACAGATCCTTTTCGAAGTCTCTGAAGACACACCAAAAGCATTGGATAAATAGGAAAGCCAAACGGCCTCTAAAATGTTTGTATATTGTTAATCCCAACTATTCTCAAAGTACATCAATCCCTCCCAAGACTAGGAGAGCTGATTTCGCGAGACGTCCTCACAATGTAAAGGAGTATTTGGTGAAAATTTGTACTTCCAGAATGTCCTGCGAGTATTTTCTGAAAATATTCTTGGGAACTGCTTTAACTTCAGGAATAAAGTCGGCTCTCTGGTGAGTATTGGTGTCGTTGGAAATCCGTTGAGAAAATTCAGGCGAAACTATCTCTGAATAACGGCCAAAAGTGGAATGTGCTGTGTTTCAAAATAGTATTAAACGTAATTTTAATGCATTTGAGAATTTTAATGCATTTGAATTGCAAAATCTATATTTTGGTGAATGGAATTAGTTTTATGAATTCAGTGTAATATTTCTTCATATTAAAAACAATTTTAGGAATTTTTTTCATATTTTCAGCAAAAATAAACTAGTCACAAAATATTATTTTGAAATTTTTATAAATGAAATATGAGTTTATATATAAATTTTTCTCATCTTTTTGATGAAATTAGAATATTTTTCGATTTAGAATTTTTTTAACGATTACAATACTTTCTCGTAGTATAATCGATATATGAAAAAATTAAAAGTGCCAAACTGTAATTGTTTAATAGCAAAGAATACAGAAAGTGTGGAAGTTTATTTGTCCTGAAATATATTTAAAGATGTATTTAGAAATTATTTCTAGTAGAGAGCTGAAATTTTTTTTTTTCAAAATTTCTAACATTTATCACTTATAGGTCAGCCAAAACTAATATTTGCCTGTCAAATTTTAAATTATTACTCTAAGACATATATTTAGAAAAGAAAATGTTATTTAATCAGCATACAGAATTATGCTACTACCCAACAAAACCATTCAGTACTGCCTTTCTCCAGCTCATTAGTTGATGAACCATACACGATTATTTCGAAAGGGACACATGCTATTGAAGTTAATGTCAATCATTACCTGCTTCCTATGTTTGTAAATCGGTAGTCCCTGCCATTTAAAAGATAATGCAAATCCGTCACCTGAAGACCTGTGCATAATCGCTATTTGAATAGATCTGAATAACTAACAGGGCATATAGTTTTCTGTTGAAAACTAGAGTATATTTTGAGATTCAGAATGAAGAATTTTAGAAACATTGCTCATGATGCCATTTACAGATGGATGTACGACATCTAATTTCATACCAGGATCTCATATCTTCAAATCAGAATCTTTTCTTCTAAATTATAATAGTTTCATTTATAACGAGAAAAAGAGTTTTGCAACTGGAATTAACTTTGTATTCCGAATAGCTAAATGATTTAATCCATGCAACAATCATATATTTCTTAACATTTCGCCAATACTTGAAGTAGACACTATCGCCAATTATTTATTATATAATGGGATAGCGTCTGTCAGAAAGCCATCATGTAATGGCTGTCAACAATGTTACTCATGAAAAGCATTCTTTGGCAAAGGTTTGCCAAAATTTCTAGTGTCAGTCACTGGACGCACTGCACGCCATCCTTCATCGACTGTCAGCTCTAAGCGGACATTAAAAGCCCGTTGGGAGCATTACGTGTTTTCTGTTCATTCAACTCAAGAAATGTGTCAATCAGTATATTAACCCTGTTATTTTGTAGATGAGAAAAAAGGGATGATGTACTATCATCTGCAATTTGTAGTTAATTAAGCCAATGTATACTTTTCTTTCATTTCCATTCTTAATTAAATATTAAATTGACATTCTTTTTAAAAAAATCCAGATCAGGTTTTTAATTTTCACATATGTATTGTATTCAAAGTATAAAATAGTAAAAAAAAAAGAAAAAAAATCCAATTTGGGATTTTGATGAATGTTTATCATTTCTAAATCCCAGTTTTGGAATTATGTCTGCCTGTGAACTCTATAATTCAAAAACGCATTGAGTTAGACGGATAAAATTGGATGTGTGAACCATATGTTTATGTAATTTGGTTTGTGAATTTCACAGCGTTTATACTTTTATCAAGTTTTAAACAAAATCCTTTGGCAGGGAATCGGTCTGTCCTTTTGTCCGCGTACAAGGGAATAACTATATAAAACAAAGATAGATACATAAAATCTGATACAAAGATTTAGCATCTAGCTTGTAGATTCGTATAAAATTTTGAATTAACTCTTGAAAAGGTTTACAGCCTATCTTTATATTTATGTGTATGTAAAAGAGATTTAAAAAAAAGATGAAAAATTGAATTTATAATTAATCTTATTATAAATGTAGTTCTTGACTAATTTTAAATGGAATCGGCTATTAAAACGACGCCCAAAATTATATTCTATTTTCTTCATATTACGATGAATAAAATGCTTATGTGTGTAAATTTGAAAATAAAAAGTAATGGCCTAGATCAAGGTCCAGAATTTGTAACTAGAGTTAGGGGAAGGCAGTTTTATTAGGGAGTATGCCAGGAAATATTAGAATGATCACTTCCACTGTTTTTTTCGATGGGTCTTAAGGGCCGCGATGCCCTGGTGGTAAGGTCTCGGCTTCGGAACCGAAGGGTTTTCAGGTTCGAGACCCGATTCCACCGAAGAATCGTCGTGCACGTTAAACGTCCTGGCCAAATGTTCTCCCGCTGGTGGGGCGTGGTGTGGAGAGGGAGGTGCCAGCTCAGGTGTCGTCCTCGTCATCTGACCACGGTTCAAAATTACGAGGTCCGTCCCAAAATAGCCCTAGTGTTGCTTTAAAACGGGACGTTAATATAACTAAACTAACCTAAACTTCGATGAGTCTTAAATTTGGAAATTTTGTAGCATTTCTCTGGTTAAAATTTTTCTTCTTATTGCTGTTCAATATTTTGAGACCCAAATAATGTGGAGTTTTATCTTTCAGGCTGACTAAATTTTTTAATTCTATTTCTTTGTTTTAAAATATGCAGATTTCTATTATTAAATGTATTCATGAGATTTGTTTGGTTGACTTGATAAAGATTCATCTATTTGAATCACATTAGTGTATAGAAATGAAGTAAAAGAGAAAATCAATTTGTTAAAAATTATTAATTAATTTCAAACGGAAAATGTGTTGTATAAACACATAAACTTATTTTAAAGGTGTATTTTACTATTGAAAACGTCTCGAAATGTAAGAGGCTTAAAATTGAGTTAAATATGTCTTAAACGATAAGCTTAAAATAGATTCCAAATGTAATAATATAATCGAGATATTTCTTCAATGTTGTTACCATTATAATAAAACACAACTGTCCAAAATTTATTTTTCAAAATTTATGCCAGACTTTTTAAAAGTTCAAATTATGTAACATTTTATCCACAATTTTTTTGATATTTTCTAATTATCCTGCGTACTTGCAGACAAACAAACTTACTGAAGTCTTTCAAAATTTGAAGAGGAAGAAATTTCCCATGAAGACAACATATAAAACTTTATTCTTTTAACTCAATTTCTTTTTAACTCAGAATGATGTATCATCTTCACAGACTGATAGACTGAACGAACTTAATTCCAAAAGCCGCCAGAAGCTCTGAAAAGTAGAATTTGTCAAAATCTCCTGTTCAAAATGTTTTGACGATAGCGATATTTAAAAAAAATAATTTCAGAAAGTAAAAGAATGTTGTATCTCTTACTATAGTACAAAACCAGTTATTAGATTTTAAAAATAGTACGTTGATGTTAGTGCAGTTTGACTTTAAGTTAATGTAATTTTTCACATTCGATATTACGGCTACCTTTTAAAATTATGCTCTCTGCTTATTATTGATGCATTTCAAGAAAATTGCCTTAAGATCAAGAACTCAAACGATAAAAGAAAATTTCAGTTGATCATGATCACTTCCAGGACAAAAATCACTCGACTATCACTCTATAGTAAGGAAATCATACTCCATTCGTGAGCCTAGTAACTCAGTAGGCTGATGCAATATCCATTTTGTGACAAGCTATCACAGAATAATTCTGAATCTATTAGCTCCTCTCTGCCACTGTGGCCAAATAGTAGATGGAAGGGGGGGAGGCAGAAAAGGATGGATTATGCATTCCCTGACTCCCCCCCCCCTTCGTTTCTGTCCAAACTTCATATTCCCAGTTGGGGGTGGACGGTGGGAGAGATGTCGAGCAAAAGCGTAACGGAAATTGAAACTAGGACGGGAGTTGCAGAAGTCGGAGTGGATTATGAGGATGTTCTACTGCAGCCATTTGGAAACAAGGCGACTAAGCGGTGTCGACAGTCGGAAAGGCTGAGGCTTCGAGGCGTGAAGTTGCTGGGGCCTTTTATGGGGAAGCAGGACCTTTGTGCGGGGTGGTCATGCCTGGTCTTTATCACTTGACCACCTGAAGTCTCTACTCCGGCGGGAATTCTGGTTTCATGGGGCTATCTGAATAAATAATTCTCTTTTGTGAACCGGTTTCGGTAAAATCTTTTGAAAATGGTATATTTGAGATGCTATTGATGGAATAAATTTCGCAAAAAAAAATTCATTCAGGTTTTAATTTATATTAAATGTTTAATAGATTAATGTATTATTTAAGATATCCTACATAAAGAGATTTTGTGAGTTTGTTTAAGCACTCTAAGGTAAGGTGAATGAGTAAATGAGTATATGTTGTTACATCGAAACTTTATTCCGAATTCGAATGTAATTATATATCTTTGTAATATATCTATGATTTCTGGATACCTTACTTTTTAAAGGGGGTTTGAAAAACATTCTCATTTTAATCAGTTCTTTAAGTGTAAAAGTTAATTTAGTACATGACAGCAACCATCCAATTTTTTACCTTCTTGGATTAGCTAAAACATCAAAAGTTTGTCCTCACTCTCAGAAAGAAGTGAATTCAACCATCAAAAATGGTCTCCTCAAATATTTTCGATTAATCTCAAATAAATAAATTTGCATTGTTAACCATTTGCCATCAGCGAATTGTAATCATGAAAGAGCGGATTAGATCTTTGATGCTTACACACTGGGATGCAGTTAACAGCAAAGTTCTAGGAAACTGAATGTGAATTTTGTAAGCCTTTTTTCTATCTTTTGCCCAAACGTACAGTTGTAGTCGCAAAATTACGTATCACATTTCATTGATTTATGTTATTGCGTTGAAACTTTTGGAAAATTACAAATCGGCAAATGGTCAAACTTTTTTTGAATTTGATTCCAAATTTAATGTATATTTGCTCTTGATTTATTTTATCTACTCTCTCTTTTTTATATCTTTGAAATAGGAATCCCGACCTTCCAATATTCTAAGGTATTTGAATTTGAATGATCTTATAAATGGCAAGTTTAAACCTTTCATGAGCATGTGACCAAATGAATTATTAATAAAAACTAACATAAGCATAAAAATCGTTTTCATATTTATTAGAGAATATTATTTGAAAAAAAAATAGTGTTCATTGTTCGAAAGACTGATTTGCGTATTAAATAATATTTTCGAATCAAATCTGAAAATAATAATAAAAATAATAAATGTGACAAGGCGTTGTAATTCCAAAATCTAACTTTTGATAAGAAGTAAGAGTACTGCTTAAAACTTTAAGATTTCAAAATAACAAATCAACTGTTTCGCTCTTTGAAAGACATTATGCTCACGGAGTCCACGTAACCTTAAAGAAATCCCGTGAAGCTTTTGGCTATACCGGATTTTGAATCCCTAATTTTTATCCAAACAAGATACAGCTACTACCAACATATCAATGTTTTTTCATTTCTTTTTGAAATGAAAAAACATTGATATGTTGGTAGATCAGTTTATATTCTTCGCATTTTAAATACATTCATTCCTCCTATAATAATGCTAATTCGCTTTAGATTGTATCGAAACTTATGGCAGCATATGACGTGGAAATCAATAGTTTTGCGCTGAACATTATCGCCATCTTACTAATGGAATGTATTTTTATAGGGGAGTTATCCTTATTTTCCCTCTTTATTATAAAGATATCACGTGAATTAAAAGTTGAGAGAAGGTTGTCTTTATTTTTATATATTGTGGAGCTCTATAACACAGCTAATCCTTTTTATGTTGTATAGAAATTATGCTCTAAGAAGGGTATGTTGATGTAATGAAGGAAGACTGTCTTTGTTTTAGAATAGGTAATATATTAATTACGAATTGTTTTTTCATTGACTTTTGTTTGATAGCTTGTTACATAGATATTATATTGGCATGATAGTTTCCACCATGGATATCACGTTATTAGAATGACTTATTGCAGAAGGGCTTTGGTCTTTTCGATTTGAGTAAGTAGAATGCTGTTTTATAAAAGATTTGATTACACACAGATGATTGAACTTTATTAAACAAATGGCATAAAACATTTTTAGTAAGAAATGAATGTTGAAAAAGAGGGATGAGGATGACAAATTGACTTTTTATCATTGACAAAATTAGCTGAACCAAAAATTTGTTCGAACCGTTTGTTTAACAGAAATATTGCATTACTCAACAAAAAATATCCCAAAGGTTTCTCAATGGCTATTATTCATTAACCCTCAAGAAAATTTCTGAAGATTCTTTCGTAAGAAAATGGCGAAGCTATAAAAACGAGCCCCTTTTGTGCTATAAGCTATGTTTTGTTTCCAATAAAGCTCTTGGGTAACCGTTTTTTTTTCGTGGTTTCTTGCCTTTTTTGTGTTGAAATAGTTTGTTAGGAATAGATATTAACGATTTTTTTGTACTCGAAGTTTATGAACCGTCAACGTTCCTAATGAAGGGGCGCTCTTTCATTATACTATTCTAAAACTAATTAACGGTATTTCTCTGAGCGTTTAAAATGTTCCGTTATTTTTACCGTCATTTTTTTTAAACAGCGTTGCTTTCACCACTAATGACGTGCATTTTTTTATAGCTGCAAAAGAGGTGGCGCGTAATGAGATAAAATTTACGAAATATATTAAAGATTAGTCAACTATACTTTGTATGAATTTCCAAACAACCCTTGGCATTTCCAGTGACCTTTTACATTCTCTGAAGAATTAACTTTATTTACAGTTTTAAAATTAACTCTCCAAGATACGCAACATTTGAATTATATGTTCTTTTTTCAAAATAACTGATTAAATTTATTGAATTAATGTCATAAAATAGTAGCTACTGAATTTACAAAATTAATGATGGAAATCAAAATGAAAGATAGTAAATAGTGATGATAAATTATTTAAAATATGATAAAAATAAAAAGTATTTCCGATATTGTCTAATTTATTTTTTTGTACTGAAAACGAAAATCTAATTAGAAAAGAAATCAGAATAATTTTTATCTCAGATATATCAGCATATTCTCTCATTCTTGATTTGGCTGGTAAGCAAATTTTTATTATTGATTTTAATCATTAAACCGATCAATTTTCTATCTGAAGGAATATATTCTTACACTTTTTATACCAATTTCATTTATGTTAAAATCTTTTTTTTTTTTTTGCTGAACTAGTTTAAGTTAATGGGAAATATGCAAATTCATAATATGCTTTACAATAGTTCCTTTCTTCAGCGTATCTATTATTTACAAGAGCATAACTACATATGGACTGTAAAATCACAAGAAACTACGAGGGTAATTAAACTTCTTTTGTAATCTAAGTATAATTAATCACCAAATTATAAATTAGATATTAAGAAATGAGTTTTGAGAGTTAAAAATTTTACTGACGGAAAGGAATTTTTTTTACAAATAACAAGATTTTTAAAATGATTTTATTTCTTTAATTATATACTATAAAAACTTATTTACTGGAGTAATTAAAGAGAAACTGCTGACGGATCATTAAAATAACTTCCTAAATTTGTTTGAAATTAGCTTTTGTCTATCTGTAACGTAAAATGCGTGCTCAAAATTGATTTTAATAGCACATATATTACTTGAAAAGAATAGGTTCTTACAAGATTGCACTGAAAATGAAAGAAATTTCATTAAAAGCTAAAACAAAGGAAACTCATTCTATATGATCTACAGTGATTTTTCATCATCAGGCTGTAGATATTCATTTATTATCGTGGGAGTATTGTAGCTAATTTTAGATTGCCTGCAGATTCATTTCATTTTAAAATGCTTGAAATTTAATTTTAATTAACTAATGCATAAATGCATGAAATTGAATTTTAATTAAATTTTTATTAACTTATGCAATGATTAATTAATAAAAAATTAACAATTAGCATTTTTATTTGATGTTGGATAGACTTTTATGAAAAATACTAGAGGATGTGCCCTGCTAGGGGCATTATGGTCCTGTTAATTATATCTAGGATCTGATTGTCACAGACTCATTAACAAATATTATTGTAGAAAATCTCATGCACATTGGCAGAGTGCTTAAGAAATATATATAAATATAAATTCTTAGAACGCTTATTTGTAAAAATATATAAAAAAATAAAGGCCTGGAATTCTATGAATAAAAAATCTGAACAAATACTCAAATCAAAATGAATGGAAGCAAATATTCGGTGATTGTTGCATTGAAATTGTTCAGAAATTGTAGCAGAAATTATGCATTATAAATGTGCATGCGCATTTATAATGTGCAATCTAGATTGATGGAATTTATTTTCCGTCGAATAGTTTTTTCCCCTTTCTATTAAGTGATGGAAGTCATATTATTATTTATTAAATTTATTCTGGAGGTTTAGTTATTAAAAACCAGCTAACATTAGAATATGTTTGGATTTCAGTGTTTCATTCACTTAAATTATTGATTACATTTATTTGCTTAAAAGATTGCACATATTGTAGCCCGCAGTATCTATATGCAAATTACATAATATTCTAAATTGTGCTTTTAAATTTATAATTGCTATGTGTAATATCCAATATGTATGGCTTTTTAAAAGCTTAAATATAATATAATATAATATAATATTGTTTTTTCACCAGTTTCACATTAAGTAGAAATTTGGAGACCAATCGTAATTTGTTGCACGTAACATTTATATGAATTAGATTTTAACATATTTTCATAAATAAACTGCTTGCGAAAGATTAAATTGAATTTTAATATTATTTGTAATAAACTGTTGTTAATATTCCTGTTTTGCATTCCGTGATGCAACCAAATGCTTGAATTCCATTTCAAAAAGATTGATTTATGTGCAACCAATTAAGACTGCATTCTGAATTCATTTATTATATATTACTAATCCTCTGATTGTAAGTATCTACATAAAGATGCATCGTAATCACTAATGTATAAATCGTGCTTATATACTGTAATAATGACTTGGTCATTTGCATTGCGTTTCATTAATAATTGCTTTTACCGGTAATGTGTGTCTTCTGAAATATTCATCACTGTACCCGCAACGGTTGCTAGGAATACGTTTCAGCCAATTGTCAAACATACCAATCATGAATATACAAAATATGCACTTGTATTGCCAGTACGGTACTAAAAGTGACCAAGTTGAATAAAAAAGAATATAAAGTTAATGTGTTCTTGTTGTTTTAACATATAATATCTGTAACAGGAAAATTCGTACATGTATGTAGCATATTTTTATTTGAAATTGATGAGTGACTTTTTATTACATAGGTATATTAAAGAAAAAAAAAGAGCATAAAATAATTTCCTTTTCTTCAGATTTGGTCATTTTCAGCAGTGTACTAAAATGTTCTGCCTAAATGTTTAACGTAAATGCAGATTTTGTAGTAGAAGATATATAATAGTGTTTCAACTATTAGTGTTAGAAAAACTGCAGCGCAGAGAAAAAAATTATAGTTGAGTATAAATGATAGAATAAATTTATCAATGCCAGGATAGCCTGGTTGGTACGGCGTTGGACTCTCATCCCTTGGGTTGCGAGTTTGAACTCCGAAGACTCTCCGTGTGTGTGGTGGCTGGCGCACGTATAAATCTGGGCTGGTCACAAAGTCCTTCATATCGAGAGTAATACCACTGGGGGTACTGGAGCAGGGGTTATCGTTCTCTGATTCAGGTCTAAATTACAATCTGTGGATGAATGAATGAAATGCATGAATGAAGTCCACCCCGTAAAAAGGGTTGTGACGTTTGTGTAGCTAAGATTTATTCTTGTCCCTAGATGGCGCTATTGAAAAACAAGAGATAAATAGTATTATTTTATCATATTATATTTTTTAGTAATACCTATTTTCAATCGTAAAGTTTTTACCAGTATATGAGTATTAATAATCCCATTAATTATATACTTTTCTTGTGAATGACCAAAAATGGCCTTTGAACTGTGTATCAATTGATTTGGTCCCATTCATTGGTCAACGCAATCACCGAACTCGTGCTTCGCTAACTGAGATCTTCCTTATATGATGTTGCTCATAATTTCTTACACATCTCATTACATTCTGTCGATATCTAGGAAGAATTATAATGTTTGTTATGTAACAAAATCCTTCTTTGAGCTGGCAAACCTGCAAATGTTCATACTTCAGTTTTGATTTCTTTCTAAAATATTTTCTCTTCATCTTTTCTCAAATTTATAGATTGATAGTAATAAAAATAATTTATTTGTTTTACATTTTTATGTTTCGCGTATCGCTGAAATACAGTAATAGTGATTTCGACCTAAATTGCTACACGCTTCTAATTCCTGTTTAAGAATCAAACCCTATTAAAAGCTTTGTGCGTTTCACTGAAACATCCTGTGTTGTGAATTCAGTAATTATTTCGGTCTTATGATGTTTTAGGTCTTTTTAAAAATAATTGATCATAGCTTGTATTCTTATAAAAATTTGAATGTGTGTTTTTTTGTTTTTGTAGGAGTTTAACGTTTACTTTGTTCTTTAACTATGTTCCTTGATGGATTATACGAATTTTTGATAAAGATTGCATTAAAGTTAAATTAAAATGGTTGCAATTAGAGAAAATTAGATAGTGGTTATAAAAACCTGAAACTTGTGCTCACTCAGATGAATATATTGAAGCTTTACTTTTTATACAATAGAATAAAATTTAGCCATTGAAATAAATATATATCCACGAGTATAGCGATCTTTGATTGAATAATAGCTCCAACAGACGATTCTCCATTTTTGAAACTAATGTATGGCATAGGGATATTTATTTTTTAACGGACTTATTTTCATTTGGGCTTAGTGTGAACAACAGTTTTATTGCAAAGACATTGAAATTTCCTAGCATTAACTTGATAATATACCGTTGGGAAAGGAGCTGATTGAATTAATATTCTTCGTGGTGTTCTTTTGAGTGAAGAGAACATGATGCAGTTTGCTTACATGTTCTAACATTGTTTTTTTTTGGGGGGGGGTACATAATCGAAAGTATTTAAGAAAATAAGCTGAAGAATAATGGAACTGTAACTTTAATAAAATTTATAAAACTAAAAGCATAACTTAAGTAAGCTTGACTTAATAATTTATTGAGAAATAAATTCAGTTTTATAGTGTTCATGTTTAAAATCGGATTGAATCTAAAATCTGATAAAATAAAGAGTTTAACTTTCCTTTGAAATTCAAAAACTAATTAGATGCTTGCAATGCTTTGATGGTCACATTCATAGATTAAAATTCCTTAAAGAATTATACAATTATTTTGATTAGCAATCAAAATTAGCATCTATGGATTTAGTAAATATTTTCTTATATTATTTGAATAATTTTTTTTATTATATGAGTTTTAAGCCTAAATGTGAATTTGAATTAAAAAGCATTATTATATATATCTGAAACCTAAATTCTGTGGAAAACTCAATTTCCCTTAACCGTACCAGTGAACTGCTAAAGGTTTGATTTATCATACTTTGATCCAAACTTCGAAAACATTTTCAAGAGTACAGCTTGTTTACCACGAATTTATATTGATCCATGATAAGATGAAATTTATCATGGATACATGATAAGAAGAAATTTATCATTTATCATAAATACAGCCAGTTTATCTTATTGTGGCTTTTGTAATTGGTGGCCTTCTATATTCACCAATCATGGTGTACATTGAGTTTATCGTTTTAATTGAAATGCCCTATAATTTGAGTAAATTAATTAACAGTGGTTTCTTTTCTTTATTGCAGGCGTGCAGATCACCAGATTGTCTATGCCTCGGTGGGTACAAAATGGCACCGAGGACTCAGTGGTGCTGGACTGCGAATACAATTACTCGGAAGACGACAAGCGGCTGGTGGTGAAGTGGTTCCTGAATGACGACCCGGAACCCATCTACCAGTGGATCCCGGAGCTGAACCAGCGCTATGCTTCAGAGCGCGTCAAAAGTAAGCTCAACATGGACTACACAGTGTCGCCGTCCAGCCAGCACACCCGGTATAGGGCCCTCAACCTCATGAAGCCCACCACGGAGCTGAGCGGGAGGTATTCCTGTCACGTGGTCTCCATGGCCAGCCAGGACGCCGAGGACCAGGTCATGGTCGTTTATGGTGAGTGCCTTGTCGCTTTTGTCATTATTACACTAAATGGTTTCTAGGTGTTATTAACTGTTAGATTACGAGTAGAGATAAATTCACATTGCCTGTACGTTATAATTACTCTGTGATTGTACCAGACTGCTTATCGTATTAGATGACCACTTCTCCACTATAACTAAAAAATAGCAAATAAGGGATAATAAAAAAATGCCCGATTATCTGGCAGGAATCTTGTTAGCAAAAGTGTTAGAATATTTACATAGTAAACAAGAATCTTACCATTCTGCTTTTCAGTTAATTTGAAAAAATAATGGTTTATAGTTCTTTTTATGTCCTGAATGTTGTCTATTTATGTCTCCCCTAACTAAACATTATATTTATAAATCATACATGAGGCGATGTAATTGTATCAAGTAATAAACCAATACTCCAATATTTAATCGCATGTGTGATTTAGCTTTCTCATTCCTAATATCCTTTCAGTTCAGATACTGCAGTATACTGGGACGCCCCAGATTCTCCTTTAATTATAAGAAAATTCCTTCTCAAAAACCGCAATGGCAGAACATGTTTTGAAGGGGTGTTATACAAAATACGTCTCTGCTTAGCTGATAGCTATTAAGCAAATTCTTTGAGTGCTTTTGGAAAATTTTCTCGTCTTTCAAGTCCATTTAGGCGAATGCGCCAAACTAACAAAGCAAGCGCATCGGGTATTAAATCTATCATCTTTACTGATAGGGAGAAGTTTAGTAGTGATATGCAGGGGGCTCGGATGATACCAGTAGTGTCTTTTCAGTTCTGTAACGTATTTGCTCTGGCGTTTCGGACTTCACTCATAGAAAATTTTTATATTATTTGTCATCAAATACCCCTTTGTTTAAGGCACAAGAAATTGTCCGCAGATCTCTGAATCTAAGCTTTTCTGAATCACCCATTAGTCCATGCATTACTGTCAGTTGGTCTTTCTTGACACTAGAATTTACATCTCCCTCATATTCTCCAAATTTGTAAATCCAAAATGATCCTTTATGACTCGGACTTGAACGACATTCATATTAAAGTTGTTGATTGTTTTAACTTCCCATCCTGGGATATCGCTCAGTTTTACTTTTAGAACCCTTCAACTGGATTCAATAAATCATTAACTGTTCATGGTGTTTTCCAGTAGCTCTTTCTACATTATCTCTATCAGTATTCTTTTGCGGATGACACAAAATCAGATGCACATGCTGGTTAATAGACCATACTTAAATCTGATACACTGAATCTTCATCTACACAATTGTTTCTCAGTGTTTACTGCAGAGTTGGAGACAAATTTATGTGCTATTCAGAAAATTTCACCTTATATTCAGCGTAAATTTATTATTTATACCCATGGCACGAATGTTTTGGCGATGAAATCTCATCACCCCATTCGTATACACCCGATTGCTATTAAAATATTGTTCACTTTGCGTCTCTTACAAAATGGCGGCTTTCAATCATGTTCGTTATTTTAGGGGATAAAAAAACGCAAATTGAGCATTCTATTTTGCAACATCAAGAGGTCCTTCAATGATCATATTTTTTCCTACTTGGAAAAGAACATGGTATTTGTAGATCCCTAATGGATTACATTCTGTTAAAAAAAGATATTGGTTTATGATCAGGTATTATCTTGTATAGGGTACCAAAGGGTTATCCCTTTCACTTAATAAGGAGAAAACAATGTACTATTTTTTTTTTCAAACTGTTTATATCAAATCCAACAATTGCATGTCTACAGGTTCAAAGTTTAATCCTAATTAGAGCGATTAATTACTAATTTTATGTTAAAGTATTGAAATTATTTAAATTAGGAATTGTTCTTTTTTAATTCAATGAGCAATTGAGCTCGATGAGAAGAATTTTATTTTAAAGGATTAGTAAATCTCAACACATACTGACAAAATGAATGTTTAAAGGAATGATGAATAATTAATCAATAGTTTTAACTAAAACTACTTGAACTAAGCATATTGAATCAATTTACATCTTTATCAATCTACAGGATCTATTCTTTTATAAATAATATGCTTATTAGTTAATATTATTCCGAAATTTTCAATATTTAATTAACCTTTAACATTTGGTGGTAATCGTTTACAATTTTGAAAATGATTTGTACTACATTTTTTTTTAATATCTAAATTTCCAATCGACTGCAGTTAAAAATAAACCTTATAAGAAATTTAATAAATTTGTAAAGCTTTTTTTTAATTTATGCAAAAAGGGAAGCGAAGATAAGAATGTCACACTATAACAGCTCCTTTAGAATCTTCCACATCGCATCACACACTGGCTTAGCCTAGCGAAGACATAATGAGAGGTATGTATGTTACATCATTAAACAGTCATGATTTTATTCATATTCACTTTAATTTTCTTTGACCTAGGCATCTGACAGATATATTTAATTTTCTACCTTGCTGTATTAGCCATTATGAGCGAATCAGCTTTTTTCAGCTGATAAAAATTGAAAAGAATGCGTAATCCCACAGGTGATCGAAGGATCTCACAGAAATATGATCTGAATTGGATTCAGTTTCCTTGTATTTCTAACAATATCGCAATTTTGAAAGGACATTTAGTTATAATAACCAATCTTGATGTAAAAGTTTCTAAATTTCCCTTCTTTTGACTTTCATGAAATACGTAAATGGACGTTGGATTTTTTTTCATTGTTATTTATTTATAGGACAACAAACATCAATGTTGTCACAATTCTCCACACCTGAATATTTAAAAATTCTTTGCCAATTTCCTTTTCTAAATAAGCTTGAAAAACTCGTCATGTTCTTCTTTTAGTATTTTTAAAATTTGAAGATTTTTATAAACTATTTTCAATTTTTAGTGACAAATCTTTGCCAATACTTATAACGGCTTCTTAATATTCTGCCTAAACGATATAGTTTCAACTTTCAGTCTGGTGCAATATCATCAAAATAATACGTAATAAAATAAATTATTACATGAAAAAATATATATATTTAGCAGCCATTTCATTTTTTCTTTGAAAAAATTCACCTCAATCACCATAACTATTCCTACTGCATGCAGCACAATCGAATATATGCGATTCAACAATAATGCATATGAATATCAACTTGATCCTTCAGTGTAATAAATCAGTATAGATTCATAACACGGAAACAAAAATCATCGTCTTTTAAATCATCTGTCCGTGATTAGTAATGACAGAATCCTAGGTTATCTCTTGAATCCTTAAGTTAATTTGAACAAGCACTCTCCAGACAACAATCAGCTTTATCCTACAACGCTTTTAATAGAGTGTGATTGAAGTGCACTTGGAATCAGCCATTTGTCAAAGATATTCAACCAAGTCCTATCGCGTTGCAGCCGAATATATTAACTGAATTGTAATGTGTAAGAGATTTGTATATAGAGTGACATTATTCTTGCATTATCCTAGTCAAACGACTCAGTTTAGTAAGGGGGGGGGAGAGATGCATATTTATCTGATATGGACACAGTGCCAGGGGGTTTGATTTGCACATCGAGTGTTCAAGATATCTTGAAGCACACATTCAATCATTTCTGCATTATAGGGCAGTGAATGTATATTCTAGTTACGGCAAGGGATTCCGTTTGAATTTGTAATATATCTACCAATAAGAATGAATACATTGATTAAAATACAATAAGGCGATTACTGAGTATCTACAAATCAGTTTTTTTCCCATGAAAAGATCAATAAATGTCTTTTTTTCTTGATTTTGGGAGAATAGGAACCATTTAGATACTTCTGAAATTATAAATAGCTGCTATGAATAAATTATTGCAAGTTAACCATTTAACTTGTTGTACACCTAACCTAATTGTACCGCTTTGTTTACTTAACCATTTCTTTTGCCCATTTGTAGTTTCTTTGTTATTTATCACATAAAATGGTCCTCTGGGTATTCACTTCGAGAAGTTACCATAAACGGGAAACAATAAAGGTGTTATTGATTGGTTAACACTTCAATCTGTTATGACATAGACGAAAGTGGGCCGTGGTGGCCCGGTGGTAAGGTCTCGGCTTCGAAACTGGAGGGTTTCAGGTTCGAGACCCGATTCCACCGAAGAACCGCCGTGTAAGGGGGTCTGTTGCACGTTAAATCCGTCCTGACCAAACGTCCTCCCGCTGGTGTGGTGTGGTGTGGAGAGTGGGGTGCCAGCTCAGGTGTCGTCCTCGTCATCTGACCGCGGTTCAAAATTACGAGGTCCGTCCCAAAATAGCCCTAGTGTTGCTTCAAACGGGACGTTAATATAACTAAACTAAACTAAACTAAACGACATAGACGAAAATGGGACATCTATAATCCCACATCTGAAAGTAAGACATATTATGAGAGTTTATTAAGACATTTTAACAAAATTGTTGATGAGGGAAATGGTTGAAGGCTACATATTTATGTAAGTAGATAAACTGTTTAATTGTATCAATCAATTGTTAAACCTACATTTTTCTGTAACAGAAACCATAACTTTGCAATAATTTGATTTGGCTACCTTTTTTATATGTGTGCCGAATTTCGATCGAAAATTCGCAATAATACTAGATACAAATTTTATTTTTCTGGCATAAAACTATGCCTGTGAGAAGCCGATTCACTAGGGAAAATGTAATAAGTAAATCTCTACTTGTTAATATTAAGAAGCAACTGTTTCGTTATTTTCACAAATTTCTCTAAACGTATCAAACAACATTCAGGTTAATTTAAATACGAGCATTCAAAGTTTCTTTCCCCACTTTTATTAAAAAATTCGAAGCACTTTTATTACCTGTCGAAATTTTTTGATAATTCAACCTTTTCAATTGGCAAGCCCTTGAAACTACTGATAAGCATCCTGAATTTGTATTGCGAATGAAACTGATTGTTTTTTTTAAACCGATTTAGTTCATTGGTGAGAAGAAATACCGGGAGTGACATTCTAACCAATTAAATTTTAGTGCTTTATTTAAAAGGAGGAGTTCCAATATTTTCAAGTATACATACTTGGTAATATTGATATGTTATATAGTAATAAAGTTGTATTTTTAAAATGAAGTTATTAATTGATGTATAATATTGGGTTGTTCGGAAAGTAATTTCGGTTTTTTTTTGTGGAAATAAAAGACAGTTTTCGTATAATAAACAAATACTTTATTAAATTATATATTGGCCGTTCTGGTCCAACACCTTTTGCCATCTTTCTGGTAGTAGCATCATTCCACGCTCATAAACGTTTTGGTCTTTGCTGCCAAAAAACGGATCGAGGTGGTTTTTGACCTCCTCATTTGAGGTGAAGGTTTTACCGTCTAAAATATTTAGCGAACCAGTTCTGGCACTGGCGTACTGTCAACACACCTTCTCCATACGCATCGGTCCATTTCTTTCTGGCTTGAACAGCATTTTTACCCTTTCTGTAGTAAAACAGTAAGATATGTCGAAAATGCTGCTTATCGCACTCCATATTTAAAAGGGCACCAACCCAAAACTACTGCGTAGAATGAATTGGAATTTTTCACACACAAGCCTTGCTATATGAGCTCTCAAAGCATATAAAAATTATACGGCTTAAATGTGAAGTTGGGTGCAAAAAATGCAATTAAATCCTCTGTCGGGAAAAAACGAAATTACTTTCCGAACAACCCAATAAAATAAGGTTTGACAATACTATAATCAAATGAATAAAATAATAATTGAATAAAATAATTCGATATTTTAAGCTTTTTTTCATAATAAATTTAGGTTTCACTTTTATTAATATTAAATCTATTTTTTCAAAGGAAATTCGATTATCGTTATCTTGTTGATAGTATTTACATGATCTATAAGATTGATTGTGGAATAATAATATTTAAAATAAGTTTTTCATTTACAAACTAAACAATAAGGATATTATAATAATAAAAAAAACTTGTATATCGATATTTTGTAGTATCTCTAAATTATGTAACTTTTTGAGTCCCTCAAAAGCACTTGAGCGGTTTTGTCTGTCTGTATCTATCTGTGAACACAATAATGCAGCAGGCTAGAGGTTCAAAATTATTATGTTGTTTTTGGCATCCATTAAAAATCATTTTAAATATTTTTTTTTATGGCTGGGAATCGCTATTACAGATTCGAAGCCATAAGTATAGTATGAGATTGAATTTATGCAATGTTTTTCTTAAATGATGGGGCAACAGTAGCATAGGCTTAATTTACATTAAATTGCGCACTAATATTTAACAACTGGGCATAGTATTAACCGCAGATTCAAAGCTTAGAAGTTCGAAACCCGAGAACCTTTTAGATTTGACATGCATATGATACTGACATGGATGAATTCTCTACAACTGATATTAAGTTTTAGAAAGATGTTATATTCATCATTCACATTTTCTATCGTTCTCGGTCTTATTTCATAAGATCTTTAAGAAATATTTAATTTCAGCATCTGTTGGAATATCACTATGGTAATGAAATTTCATTAACAAAGAGTAGCTATGTTTTCTTAACATTTTTAACAATTATCAATGAATGTCGGCATTTTAACACTTTCTACCCGACTTCTTTCATGATTAAAATTTTAAATGCTATTCGAAAATGTTTTTTTCTGTGATAACCCATGTAAAAACAGGTTTTATGTTTGGAATAGGAAATGAAGTTTGATCACCGAGACGCATATCCCCATCAACGCCAAAAGCGTTAAACATTAGTTGTCTACCAATATTCACTTTTTAAAGTTTATCTGAGGATTTATTTCTCATCAATGAAATTGAGATAATATTTAGTGTAAAAAGATAATGATTACAAATACCTTTGATCAGCCGCTCCATTGTAAATTGACTAATTTAGGATTGAAGGCAATATTAAGATGAACACATATCATTTAAAAAGAAAATTAAATGAATATTAAAAACCGTTTAGAAAATCTTGTATAATTCTTAATAAAATTGTATTGCTATTGTTCCAATACTAATAAAAGTTTATTTTGGCATGTCCTTGTTATATTTATCTTGTGGAATTCAAATAATTATAGCCGCTATTAATTATGGTTAGAGAAGATAGAGGTATAGTTATTGTTTTAATATGGGCAATTTATTCAATTTATTGAAATTACAATTACAGGGCAAAATTCAACAAAATTGTCTTTCCTCTTCCAACTATGTAGTAGTCTTACTGTGTTTTACAAACTCTTTTTATCTCATGGTACTGTTTATAGGCTGGCATCATATCTTTACATTGCTTCATCTGCTAATCAATTTGCACAATGAAAAATCATTCTAAACACTTTGCTAGCATATCGTTATACCTAGAATTTATAAAGCCCCGTGTGTTGTCATTTCTTAGGTAGTAAGACACGATGAAAGAGTATTCAAAAATTTCCTGAAATTCTTACCAAAAAAAGTTAATTTTAATATTTTGCATTAATAACTGCCGAGTATATTATTGCGCAGTCTTTTTGTAGTATCTTAAATTTAAAAATAAAAGTAATTAAACTGCAAAATAAATTAATTAATACATTAATCAGGAAATTTTCCACTTGCATTCAAAGTTACGTAAATGGTAAAAGTTCTATGTAACCATTACTAGTAAAAATAAACAAACATGAATTGTTCTAAAAATTTAAATTAAGAAAATGATCTGAAATAATCCAACAGAAAAAAATAAAGACCTTATATAGGAAGAGTTCTAAGTAGAATATGGGAAACAAGGTCAATTATCGCTATTATTAAAAAAATATTGTATGAAATGCTTTTTAGATCATTGTATTTGAAAACATTTGCAATCATATTTTTTGTGTATTTTTATTTATTGTTTATATTTATATTTGCTTGTATTATTTATTATTTATATTTATATATGTTATTTTTGTATTTTTATTTATATTTGCTATGCGTTCTATAAAATTACAATTCTTAACTTTTTATATATACTTGTTCGAATAGTTGCTACGATAACAGTTTACTGTTGCCATAGCAAGCGTAAAAAGCCACACAGATATAAACATTAAACATATATCTCAAAAACGGAATTAAAAAAATGGATGCTAAAGGATCTCATTCATTTTTTTAAATATTCATTTACATTTACAGAGACCAAAACAGTTACCAGAAGATATTTTGAATGATTTTTTCGTTAAATGGCCATTAATTTATTTCTGTAAAAAAAGAAACTAATATATTGTTTTTTTTTAGTAAAAGTGCAAAAGCGAAATTCATTTTTAACATTTCTCTCTCAAAATTCTCAAAATCATTTCTTTTTTATAAACAAATACGATATCCATCGAAGCTTATGCAAAGTTAAATATTTGATCTTCAACAAATTAATATTGCCGAAAGTATTTTATGGAAAATAAGCAAGAATTCTACAAATGTATGACAAATATCGTAGAAATAATTCTTTCATTACTTGATTACAAACTATAAATAAGGAAATCATTTGAAATTTACATAAATGTACTCAAAGTAAATGTTCGGAAACGAAATAGAGTTTGGTACAAATTGACTATCAAATATGAACCAAACATTTCTTTAATAGAAGAATAATAGGATTATTAATGATATGTTACAGTTTATAGAATAATATAAATAACACAGTTTGGAACAGACACTTAGTGTATTGTAATAAATTTATATAAAACAAATTCTAAACGAATGCGAATTCTAATCGAATACAAAAGTTAACAATAATTCAATAAAAATCTTGGGAAAGGCAGAAAAAGTTGATAAAAATCAAAAGATGGTTTAAAAAATGCTGTTTCCATTAACAATTTATTGAAATGAATATAAAAGTTTCTGAAATAGAGTAAGGAATTGATATAAAATAAATAATATTCAATAGAATGATATTGCCATAAATCAAGGATATTAAAAATAAAGGAATAAACCTTTCGAAAACTTGTATATAAAATTGACAAATATTTTATAAATTTCATTGAATAAAATTGCCAAGATGAAATAATAAACATTAAATTACTCGTTTAAGAGTTATCCTGGAGTAAAAATACTAACTTTTTTTACTAGTGTCTAGCTATAAATTCACTTAGAAATCCATTCTTCACATGAAAGTTTGATTTTTTTTAACAGTCCCATGTAGGAAAAGAAGAAACCCTCTCAGTACTGCGAAAAGAAAACGGAGTTGAAATGGAAATCATAGAACAAGTTCTTTTTCTCGCCAACCCTTGCTTCCTTTTTACCCCATCTGAGAGCTCCAAAGTTTGCCATTTTTTGAGCTCTGTAGCCAGAACTATTCCGCTAAACCACTTTCCACAAAGAATCTTTCACCTCAAAAGATACGTATTAAAATAATATTTCAAAACCTGCAAAAACTTGAAAATTTTTACCCTTTTCGCATTTTTTTTTTCATTTTTATCCTAGAAAGCTACAGAACTCGGGCAGCAGTGACTGTGGTAGTTTTAAAAGAAAACAACAACATGGGTTAAGAAAAAAAAAATTCAAAATAATAATAATAAAAAAAAAAGCACAAACTCCTTTTTCTAAATGTTTGCTAGACGAAAGATAAGAATAAATATTTCGCATCCAAGAAGAAGAAAGAGAGAGGAGAGAGATTTATCTATTTTATTTATTATTTTCTCTCTTCCCTTTACTTCACCAGTGGAAAACCGTCTGGCTTTGCGTTAAGCCCGGAATAAAGAGCGAGGGGCCGCACTTTGTTTTTGTGCCCTCCAGGTCCAGGGAGGGAAACTTCCCGCCTCGTTTCTGTACAATAATCTCCATTTTCTGCATTCTTTCGAAGCAGTGGAAAAAGTGTCTCTGTGGATGAGAGGAGAAAAGAAAAAAAATCTAGAACGTTCCCTTTCTCTTCCACTGTTGCGAAGTGCACTTCCTTCAATATGGATGCGGTTTAAAGAAAGCAGAAAAAATAGAGGAGGAGAGAAAAACAAACAAACAAAATTTATATTCGACCAACTCGCTTCCAAAATGTGGCTTTTCTGTGTTGTAATCAGTTTTCAGGTAGAACAATGGAAAGGTATTTATAGCGGTATTAGAAAGTCACTGTGCAAAAAAGAGTTGTTTTCTTTATTTTCTCAGACGTTTTGAATGTTGTTAGTTTTAGAGAAAAGAATATCTTTTAGAAAGAAGCTTATTAATTTTTTTTAATGTTAACCAATTTAAACTGATTAGAAAGGTGCTAAAGTACAAAGGCTTTCGAAATCATATTATAAGACCATGCTAAAGAAGAAATATTGAAATATCATAAATTTTGTTTTATTAAGGGTTATTTTTTATTCAAATAGTCCTTTAATCATATTGGTATCTTTTTAACCCTATTATCCCAAATTCGGCCTAGATCGCCTCTTTCAACAAAGCCTTGATTTGGGCAATTTTTGAGAGCATGAGTGAATTTCAAGGCGAAAGACAATTAGCTATCAGCCACACATATGAAAGGTACGATCCCATTCTGTTTTCATGCACGAAAAATTCAAATAGGAATTTTGAAGCTCGAATTCTCATATTAGCTGAGTTCATTGAGTTACCCTTAATCATTATCCAGAATATAATTGATTATATTTCTGAATCTCATTTTTTAAATAAAATATTCTCTCTCTCCTTTGCAATGAACTTCTTTCATTTTTACAAAGGTGAAATTACAAAATTATTTTTACAAAGGTAAATTGTTTTTATCTCCTCCTCTATTTTTTCTGCTTTCTTTAAACCGCATCCATATTGAAGGAAGTGCACTTCGCAACAGTGAAAGAGAGAGGGAACGTTCTAGATTTTTCTTTTTTTTTTCTTTTCTCCTCTCATCCACAGAGTCACTTTTTCCACTGCTTCGAAAGAATGCAGAAAAAGGTGAAATTACTGCTTTTGTCCCTTTTTTTTCTAATTTAGTAGAAATTTAAAATTAGTTAAAGTTCTATATTTTTTATGATATTACTTTTTTAGTATTTGCAGATTAATAGATTAATTACTTACTATTTGATTCATTTTGAAATGTGATGAAATGAGCTCTCTAGTAGTAAATGCAGGAGAAATTTGATTCTTTAATTTCATAACAGTTATGATTTTAATAGCTGTATTTAAAATAGAATATAATTTTACTATCAAGAGCATTAATGTGATGAATAATAAATCGTAAAAGCGATTGGCATTGATTGAAACATTCAAAAGTAATTGAAATTGTTATCCTTTTCAAAATATAATTTAATTTCAAGTAATATTCAGGATTTTCTTAGATTATTTATTTATTTCATTTTTATTCGAATACTTTTATTAAATTTGTAGAAAGTTTCCTCCATATAATTTTTTTCTACAATGCGTAAAAATATTCCTCAATAATTTTAATGTATTATTTTCTGCCTTCTATTCTTTAATGTAATTGCGAGTTTCAAAACTTTTTCTTGTTATATTTTTCCTAAAAATAATTTATTGCTAGCTTAGGCTAGGTTAGGTCTCTGATCACTTTCTTATCATCTAACCTGGCCTCAAATTCACAAGGTTCGTTTCAAAATAGCTGGTGATGTATCCAAAAGGGACTTGAATATATCTAAATCCCTCTTTATGGCAAAATTATTTGCTCTTTTCGAGAGATTCATCTGTGAATAATTGACATATGAAGCACTTAACTTTCTTAAGAATTTCAGTTTGATCAAAAATTTTGTGTTTAGAAAAGACAAATATCTAAGCCTGATAATCGTAAATAATTCGATGCCAAAAAATTCTATTACCATTTCTTTTGTTAAATTGTCAAATGAGTAAGGCGTATTTATATTGTGATATACGTGAAAAATACCTAATGGTTCTCTTCCACTTACTGCTAATATGAGCATTCTTTCAACTATTGTTAAAAGCTTCTTGTGTTATCCAGACATGTTCGCTTTTAGTATTTCTGATATTTAATGATTTTTAGTTTCAACTTACTGGCAATGTCGCTAAGAAAGAAATAAGATGCAAATACTATTAAAATAAAGATAACAAAAAAACCAGCGAGGGAATTAATATCTTGTATTACCATTTCTGTTAAAGTTCAATAACATCAAGCAGAAATTTACATCTTCTCTGCAATGTTTACTCATTGTGACTTGCCTTCGCTTTGGACTGCCTTATGCTGGAGAACTTGTAAAATGTTATTTTTTATATCATGATAGTTCTTAATGATGCCTTTAGTCCTTTTTAGAATTATTATTTTTTATGCTTCTCTGTTAATTAGTTTGGTTCGGTAATAAAGTAATTCTATCAGCAATTTTGTCTATTTGCCAAATTTATGGTTCAGTCAAATAAGTAAACAACTGAGTTTTCAGTTTATCACAATACATCTTATGTGTATTATTTAATCTTAGGAGCCATGATCTTATTATCACCCTCTACTTTTCGAGGAATTTTTTGTATTCCACTAAAAAAGAAATGTCTTATTGGAATAAGTTTAGTGTAATTCACTCATTATCATTTGTTGTTTTCACAATTATTTAAAGTTTTTTTCGATTGTTCCAAGTCCACCTTTTGCATATCCTGCATCTTTATTCCCTCAGGGAAAAAGCATAAAGATAGCTTCAATGTTTATTGTTGTAAATAAGAAATTTAAATTTTCTGAAAAAACCTTTTTGTGCTCAATTTGTTATTAGTTTTAATTTAAAATGTGATACTTAAGTTGGCATTAATAATTTTACATGTAAATTTGTAAAATTTATGTATTTATGGTTTAATTTTTTATGCTGATATATATATATATATATATATATATATATATATTATATAATATAATATTAATATGTAGCCAAAAGTTAAATGTTTTTTTCTTAGATATATTTGTAGCCTATTAACTGTTACTTAAAATAATACTTCTTTCAATAATTTCAATTTTTTCTAAACGTGCGAGTAATTTTCATTGGCAAATTTTAAAATTTGCTATATAATTTTTCTTATTTCGAAGAGGAAGAAACATTTTGTGGAATGTTTTTTGATAATATTAATAATTTTTCACGATGCTAAAACTTCATTTTAAGCGCACGTTTTACTAGTTTAACAATAGTAGTGCAAAGAAAGCCTTAAAACCTGCAAATTAAGAAGAATAATTTATGGTAAAATCAAACCTGCACTCATACCTCTTATTTATGCTGAAAAGGTCTAAAGGATTAATAAAGAAAGTTAATAATAATGATTAAATATTTGTTTTCCCTTAATCAACAATTTTTATTTATAAGAATGTTTCTACAAAGTTTTAGTATCATCCCATGCATTGAAAAACAGGTAACATGTTTTGGAATAAAATCTACTCTGTTTTATGGGGATAAATCTACATTTGTGCTTTATGTGAAAAACTAGTTTGCTATACGTTAAAAAGTGACAAAAAATTAAATTATATCTTTGTATAAAATGCAGAAGAAAACATTTTTGAAGCAAGAGAGATAACATACAAATTAAAAATATAAATCAAATTGCAAAAACAAAATACCCATAATTAAACAACTACATTCTGCAATTTTATATCACCTTACAGTTCTTCCTTTTATGAGTCTAATATCATGTATCCTGTTTTTACCCTCACTAATTTCGACTACTTAAATAAAATACGAGCATATAATTTGAACAACTCCTTAGTCATCCTGCCTTATTACAGTTTGACTAATGTGATTCAGAGTTTAATAGCTTTAGGCAAGACTGGCTGTAAATTCTTCCTCATTTTCTATAATAGAGAACAAAAGATTAGAAAACAGAAGAAAGAATATGCCAAATTTTATTTCCAACTAAAGTGGAGAAAAAAAGCAAAACAAAGGATAAATATCACTTAAGCCTGGATAACATCCTATGTATTACTCAAAGTAATTTTTTTTTGAAAAATTACCGGTTCTAAGTCTTTAATTTTGGCGCCAGGTCATTCATCATGATGCTACACTCTCCCTACTTATTAGCATGGCCTGTATCCAAGATTCAGCAACATGGAGTAGAAAAAAAACAGAAGTACCTTCCAGCAATTCGTATCTGTCGTATTTGAAAAGCATGAGTAATTATACTTTATTATATAATCATTGTAGTAGACTTTTTTTTTTGCTGGGAAGAAGGGGTGCGCATTGTTTTTCCTATTATTATTTCCCATTTAAAGTAAAGCACGTGTTTCCCGGTAAAGTCGAAGCTAGCGAGAGTTTTACCAGAGTTTTTTGATGGATTGCTACCATTACTTTTAGACTTATTTTGTGTTTATGTAATTAAGTATGTGATAACTATTAAAGTTTATTAAGTTTCCACTTCACTTGGCGTGACATACTTTTTATCCAGTAGATTACTGCTATTTGACTCTTTCAATAATAAGCACGTGGATAAAATTATGTGCTGACTTAGATCCATGTGTAATTATATTTCGTTTTTTTTATTGTTTTATGTCTTTACTGATTACTTTACTCTTTGCTATAAACCGTTGACTCCTTATCCTTTAATTGGAGCTTCCAAAGATAAAATAGATCAAAACAAATTATACTAATTTTCTTTGATTCAGACTATATAATTTTTGCTCACTTCAAAATCTTCTAATGGGAAAAAATGAATGATTAAAAAATTAACTTCAAGCAAATTTTGAATAAAAATTCGTTTGATGATTCTGTGAATGATTCGATGTTTGTTTAATGAGAAGGATTTGTTAAAAAATTATTCAAATATCGTAGGAAGTTAACTAATATTTATCTTGACATTCAACATGAATTTATTACAGTCAAAATATTGATTAATCAGTTTCAGTTGCACATTTGTTGAAACAAAAAGGGGCGCAAACAAGTTGAAAAAAATCTATGAATATTAATCAAAATGTCATATACTATATGTATTCCTCCATAATTCTTTTAAACATAAATTTAAAAAAAAAATTAGTTTAAAAAAACGGAACGAACTTATATATTGTTACAGGTGCAGAAAAAGTAAGTTTTTAACTAAATAAAAGTACAGTATGGTTGTTGCAATGCGTTTCATGCAATTTATTATAAATATTTATTTAGGAATGCATTGGCATTTTTTGAAAGAAAATATTTAAAAAAGTAAATTTTATAAAATGAGCTTCTTAAAACTGCTGACGCGAAATTATTTACCTTCCCGCATTAAAATATTTCAATATAATGTTGTAATTACAATCTTTCTTGTTCTTTGGTACATCTTGGGTGGTAGGTACTCAAATATCGAAATAAGAATCAAGCGAAATAGCCTTTGGAACTATAGATAAAGAAGTAAAATCCTTAGATTATGTGCATTACTGTATTTATATTAACATATTATTATGGCTTTAGAAATCTTATTTTTGACCGGCTTTTATGTCTTTGACCTTTTATTTATTTAGAATACCAGTTTCATTTTCTGATAAATGCTAGCTAGAATGAAAATTTGTGTAGTATAATTTAATTTTTATTACGACCATTATAATTTCGACTGAAGATAACCGTATAGTTTGCATGAAAGTATAAATTGAAATCTGTAGTTAAATTTGGACGATGAGTTAAAGCAAATAAATCATAAAAGTGTGTGTTAAAATTTACGTTTAAGTAATTTATTTAATTTCATCGCCATTAATCGTGGTTTATATCTTCACATATTGCTTTAGATTTATTATTTATAAATAAGGGAATTCGACATATGATTCATATCAAGAGAAACCATTTGGGGAGTATGCATTGGGAGTTTTAGGTAAACTGCATATTTCACATTACCTTTCCCTGTGATTGTTAACAGTTTCAAGAAAATTTCTGTTAAAAAATATAAACAACTTACAATGGTCCATAATTATGTTTGAATACATTTTACCAAAGTAACATGATACTGCTTATTCTTTTCACGTAGCTGCCTTATATTTTAAATGTATTTTTGGTATTTAGGCAAAAATATATGTGTACCATTTTTTTACTTTCTCTATGTTTCTGATATATTCTCATACATAGTGTTTTGAAAAGTTTCCAAATGTTCAATGAAAAATTACCAGTACGCTTGATAATGGACGATAAAAATTTTATTCTACTAAAAACAAGAGGTAAAGGATGCATAGACACTTGTCGAGATGTACGCAAAGAAGAACACTTGCAGAAAAGAAATGAAAAACACACATGCAAAAATATGATAGTGCGTTGCGTGCAGTTCGATAACTCGCTCTCTCATGAACAATCCAAAGACAGAATTAACTTCATTGATTCGTGATAGTCTGTAGCGTAATGAAAGTTTGTGGAGAGAGCTTCGAATTTTCTAGAAGGATATTTCGAACCCAGCTCCTAGTAAAGATATCGCCATAATTTTTATATTTTCAAGAACCTTCATTATTTCGTCGAAATCATGCTAAGATTGAGAATATTTGATCTAGAGTGTGAAATGCATGTTATTAACTTACCTTGCTATGAAACTAATTGTTCAGGAATGCAGCATTTCAGATTCGTAAAAATACATTTTCTTGCCTATACAATCCTATATAAAGTTAGTTGGTTTTGATGTCCTTTATTTTCCATTGACGTTCTAAGGAAGGCATTTGAACCACTATATATATGCCTCTTTGCATATTAATCGTTCTTTTTTTCTTTTGTTGCAGCTCCTCCGCGCAGTTTCGATTTCAACTACACCAAGATGTCTTCCGAGGCGGTGAACTTCACGTGCGAGGCGGACGGCGTCTTCCCCATGCCCAAGATCACCCTGCTACAGGTGGATGTGCCGGAACGAGAGCCGAACCTGGTGTCGGGCGTGAAGACGGTGACCACGTCGCAGAGGGGCGCCTACTACGTCCAGGTGTCCAGGGAGATCCGGGAGTGGGAGCTGAGTGAGCAGCCCACCGTCTTTGAGTGTGTCCTCTCCATCCCGGGAACCGACTATGAGAATCAGAGGAAGATACTCTATTGGCCAGGTAGGTCCTCTCACTGTTTATCGATGTTAGAATGAATTATTCTGTGATGACAAGAGCAACATTTAACCTGTTAACTGGGTATGGTAATGTAAAACCAACTGGGTTAACAGGGTTCAATGTAGAAGTATATAAGTTAATTACCCGGTTAACTTCTTGAAAAATGTGGGCCAAAGACGTATATTAAGTATACATCTTAGTATTTAAGAATTGTGTTCGTGTATATAAGTGTATGATCTCATTAAATACCGTTTAAATAGAAAATACTCGCTTTTAATTTAAACGAGAATTAAATTTTTATAGTTTTTGTGTTTAGTTGCATTATGAGAAATATTTATCTTCAAAACCGGACCGTGGTGGCCTGTTGGTAAGGTCTTGGCTTTGAAACCGAAAGAACTCAGGTTTGAGACTCGATTCCATCGAAGAACCGCCTTATAAGCGGATCAGGTGCACGTTAAATCTGTCGGGGACAAACATCCTCCATCTGGTGTGGTATGAAAGTTTGGAGTGGGGGTCCAGCTTAGCTGTCGTCCTCGTCATCAGAGAGAGGTTCAAAATTGCGAAGTTCATTCCAAAATAGCTATAATGCAGATTTGAAAAGGAACGTTAATAGAACTAAACTATAAACTTGGAGTAGAAACATAACTTCATCTGCTTAATAAATGGCGCTTTTTACCGAAATTTAAGAATATTGTCAGGTAAATGAAGCTAGCTAGAATTGAATGAAAACAACTTTCGGTAATTTCGGCTCAAGATATTATATCCAGAACTCATATCTTGTCGTCATTAATTGACATAAAATCTATAAATTTCCCGACTTTGAAAGATGCAGTTACAGTTAAAAATAAGTTGCGCAATTAATTTAGAAAAAACGAAATATAACACCAAGGAAATCCTCACAAGGCAAACGTTTAGAAAAGTCGCCTGCAGCCAGGTTTGAATTGATGTTTTGTCTCTCCGACTGAGCCACAGTAATTCAAGATGTTACCGACTCCCCTCTGGTTTCACACACGAAGACAGTAAGTTCCTTTACAATATTTTTACAAATTAATTTATCATTAAAGGAACCTAAGAAATATGCATTTATTAATGAGGTAGAGAATGAAACTTTTCAATCAACAAATCTTTCTGTTTGAAAGTAAATCAAACAGCAAATCAGTTTTTAATAGATTTATAAGAATTGAAATCCTCCAGGAAAAAGCATTTTTACAAGTAACAATACAAATGGATATTAAAATAGGCATCAGTAGAATATGGCTCATACCGCCTCGAAAATGCATTTACGGATTTTTAGACTGTTCTTACAAATTTTAAATCGCATAAATCGTCATATTGGAGAATAAATTTATCGTGATTTTTGGCATATTCAGCGAATTATTTTAAAATTTATTCTAAATTTAGATCTAAACGTGTTTCATGAAGTTTTGTAGCTAGTTATACTTCCATTGTTTCAGCAGTTTTCGTTAAAAATTCCAATAAACGTGAATTGTTTCTAGTGAATAGTAAAAAATTTTAACGAGGTAAGAATAATTGCTATTATACATTAAAATTCTATGTAACGATATGCCAAATTTTAATAATTGCTGCAAACATTTTGAAATAAAAATACTTTCGAATTCATTTGCTTATAAGCATGATTATTTTGTTATCCATTATTCAGGTCCAGAAACATATTTATGATTTACATATTGGCCATCACGATTAAATTTTCTAAGCTCTGCCCTGATTCTTTATTAAGAAACAGAAAAGATGGGTCACATTATAAAAGAATGCTTATTGGCCTTCCTTTTTGTGAAAAATGTTTTATGTATATTTTGTAAAGCATTATAAAATCTTAATAAAATATAATTTCTCAAATTATTATTAAAAAATTATTAAAATTATTCATTAAAAATAATGAATAATTTTGATTAAAGATGATAAACCTCGTTCTTGATCAAATTAACTTTATGCTTAGTTTAGCTACCTTGTCATTCTGTTTGAAAACAACACTAGGGATTTTTGGGTATGAACTTTGTAATTTAGATCAGACGATGAGGACAAACACCTGGAGGTCGTGGTAAGGTCTCGGCTTCGAGACCGGAAAATTCCGAACTCGAGACCCAATTCCTCTAAAGATCAGTCTTTTATGCGAATGATAATAATTAATATAATAATTAATTTGATTACCTAAGAACAAATGAAAAGTATACGTAACCAAAAGAAAACATATTATATATAAATTTGTAGTTCATTCAATAATGCGGTATAGAAGATACACAGAAAAAAATTAGTATCTACAGGCTGGCATAATATCTTTAAATTCCTTCATGTACATGAATAACGAAAAACTCGTCCGAAACATGAACTTTATACATAAAGTTATAAAATTTGATAGGCATTTACTTATTCGTGGTGAGTCCCAAAGGAAAAAGAAAAAATTCGGAATTTTATTTTGATACTTATTTAAGAAATTTTAAACAAATTTTTTTCAAAACTACTGAGGAAAATTATTTTAATATTTTTTCTCAATATTTTTGGATATAATGATATTCCAAAAGTGCTTCTTCGCTACTTTAGAACTGCAGAAAATTAAATTTCCAGTGTTGCCACTTTATTTTCCATAAATAGTTTCTCAAATTTTAATTAATGCATAAGGATATTTTAGGAACATTCTACAAAAATTAAATTTAATTAGGAGATTTATATTTAAGAGCGTTTCTATGACATAAATTACGATTTTTTTTTGTCAGCTGAAGTAAGCTAAAAATAGTATAATGCCATATTTCACTCTAGAGGTTCGAATCTATTAAACCCCCTTCGAAAAGGCTCTTCATATATAAGTATTTGCACCCCCCTCTATTTCACAGTTTAAAGGAGGGAGATAAACATAAGGTTGAAGTAGGCTGCGATAGGCCGGCAGGTGGCGCTCTCGAAAACAAACGGAGTCGGTTATTAAAGGAGCTCGATTGGCCACAATTGCTCTCCATTATCTTATCTCGCGGAACATAACTGGAATAATCACACTCTTATCCGTAGCCATGACAACACATACCAATACATTGCCCCATGGTCACGTAGTTCCAAACGGCCTTCTTGCCACTTTTTTTTATCCTTTTTATTCCTTTCCTGACTTCTTTACCCGATTTTCAAGTTCTTTGTGAACACGTTCAGTGGTGGCAATAGATTAGAATTTGGGCTAGACAAACATAATATAATACGGAATCACGGAATTAAATATATATATATATATATGTAAACAGAGGGCAGATAAAAGAATTATTTCATACAGGATGATTAAAAAAAGGCTGAAATTAAAATATTTATTTTTAATGAGTATCGATAGATATGGGATTATACGATACATCTATGGATAGAAGAAATTACAAAGTTTTATTTTTATACATTTGTTTTGATTTTGGTTTACTTATATTAACGTACCGTTTTTTAAAGACACAGTAGGGCTATTGTGAGACAAAAATCGTAATTTTGAAATGCAGTTAGAGGATGAGGGCGACACCTGAGCTACAGCCACATATCCAAACTTCCGCACCATGCCAGTGAGAGAACGTTTGACCCAACGGATTTAGACTTGCTTACACGATGGTTCTTCGGTGGAATGGGTTCTCGAACCTAAAACCCTTCGATTCCGAAGTCAAGACCTTAACGGCCCTATTTTTATGCATTTGGATGATCTCGGATAAAGCGGCGCAGTTGCTTTTAACGGAAAAAGAAGAAGTACCTCAAGAAAGGTTGTTTCGTATTCTGTAGTATGTAAAGGATGAATGCTCCGTCGCAGACAGTGTGCATTTTGCTACTAATTCATGAACGTTATCTAGTCATAAATTGACAGTTGAGAGAAGGGAAAAATGTTGATATATCCAAACTGCTTTCGAACTTGGTATTTTCTGTGAATGTACAATTTTTAACCGTTTTTGGTGGTATATACCACATATATCAAGCTCTCTTCATGACCTGTAAGATTAAATTATTCCATAATGAGTTCCGTAGCCAAGGAATAATTACTTCACAAGTGGAAAGGAATGGACTGTCGTATTAAAAAATAAAACTTTGTTGAAAGCACATACGTAAATTTTGAATATTCTTCAATGCAGTGGCATATAGTACGAGTCTATAACTATTGTCATTCATTAGAAACATATATTTTAACTCTCTTAAGTAATCTTGTATATATGCTGTCAGTAATTTTTTTTAATGACATTTCTTCTAAATTTAGATTCGGTTGATTGCAAGGGACTGAGAAGCAATTTTAATTTTGGATAATAAATTATTTTGTATTAAAACTGCTTTCATTACAGTTCATTAAGTTCATATTTTTCCTTTTATTTAATTTAACTCAGTTCCTTTGAAATTATTTTTTCTTTCTCTCTTTTATTTTCTCTCTATTATTCGATCTCAAAAAAGCAAAAAATTAAACGTGTCTCTAAACTTTCATTTGAATCTATCGTAAATAATCTGGAGATTCCGGAATTATTTTTTAAAAGAATAATGACACAATTTTGTGTTGCATTTCATTTTATTTATTAACAAAAACTATCAACCAAAATACATATTATCAACATTGATGATTGTCGGCATCCTTTATCTTTAAATATTATCTTTGAACTAGCCAGTGTCAACTCGAGCTGACTTAGGTTCGTGCTAGAGAAATAACTCTTTTACTTTATTTTTATGGTTACTCTAGGGAGAAAATATATTCAAATTCTGTTATTAATTTGCCTGGTAAGTTAATTTATATTATATCCGTTTTGGGGACAATACGAAAGCTACTTTAGGGCGCAATTCGTAAATTTTGAGCTCCGTTTAGATGACAAGGACGTGTACTTAAGCTGACACATTTTCTCCAAGCTTCCACACCACATCGATGGGGGGACATTAGGACACCGATGGGATTTGGTTACATCGTCTGATTTAACGCAAACCAGGCCAGCATACACGACGAATCTTTAGTGGAACCGGGTCTCGAACTTAGAGCTCCACAGGCGACGCTTTACCACTGGGCCAACGTAGCAACTAGTATAATATTTCTTTTATTATTATTAAAACGACGAAATCGGAAATGACACTTGAGAATTAAAGACATTTATTTAAAAATTGGAATTATAAACAGATTATTAAATATAAATTCTACGATATAAATATCTGAAGACAATCTATCCAAAAAAAAAAGATTAAAAATGTATATGATTAAACCAATCGATGTCGTTCTTAATAACAGTAACTGAAAAGATAAATTAATGGTGATACAAGTTTTAGTAGAAGAAAATTTATCGCATTTTAGTGGATATTTATTTTTTAAAATATGATTAATGTTCTAGCAAAAGACAAGATAATATTTAAATACTCAAAAGCTATGTAAAATTTCTTATTTCTTATTGCTGTATTTTTCGAAATAGTCGAATGCTTCGAGTAGCTAAAAGGAAAAGTTTCATTATGGGCATGAGAATGCAAAAAGAAATGGATGAAAAAAAATCAGCGATCTATCACAGAATAATGTATCACAAGTAACAGAAATAAATATCCAATATAAGTTTAAGGATATAATACAACTTTCAGTAAATGAAAGTCTTCGCATTTTAGTGGATATTTCACCTTTTAAAATCTGATTAGTGCCCGAGTAAAAGAAAGTAAAATAAAGTCGAGTAAAAGAAAATAAAATACTTAAATACTCAAAAGCTCTGAATGACATTTTATTTATTATTGATCTCGTTTGCATTTTTTAAAAATTATCTGCTGTTTTGAATAGCTAAAAGGAAATTCTGACTCATTTTAATTACGAGAATTCTACAAGAATATGATATAAAAATTGGTGACTACCCCTGAACAATGTACCACAAATAACACATAAATTCAAAAATTTTGTAACCTAAGTTCTGTGAAAATAAAAGAAGCCCTCTTGGGATCGTCTTCATTGACAGCTTCATAATCAACGCTGATGACTTCACTTCAAATCTAGCAGAGGGATTTGAGGAGGAACTAGGATTCGTAATCCATTTAAAAAAATCGTCGGAGTGGTTCGAAGATGGCAGGGACAGATAAAAAACCGCTGACGAGGACTTTCCTAAGCCAGTTACGCCGCCTGCAGACGATTAAGATAAGAGTCGGAAGAGAAGCCCCGGGTTCTGTAAAATTTAATAACGCCACTGTAGGGATTCGACGGAAGCGATAAAAATATCGGGAAGATTTGAAAATTGTTGAACGTCGAATTACATGGTTTGTGGATTTAAGCATTTCCAGCATCGCCTACTCGGGAGATGGTTGGTTGTAAGGCTACGGGTTAAATTTGACATGGTGGAATTTTGATGAAATGCTGTGATACAGCGGATATTGGAAAGGTTTCAACTTGGAAATTGCTTAGTAAAGCAGCTTATGCTGCAAAATTGTTTATTTTAGTATATGTTTTTTTAATATGCTCAGATATACAAGTAATTACTTACCTTCTAAAGGTATTGAATGCTTTTATTATTGTTCCACCCGCTTTAGACTGTCAAAATTATTTATTGAAAAGGACGATCATTGCCTCATTTTCAAATTTTTAAAACAATTCTTTATATATGTAACTCGACTAAATATACTGCTAATATATAGTATATAAACATATTTTAGCAGTTGCATGGCCGAATAAAAGAAACTTTTGAAATTTTTAAAACTTTGATTTGTTTCCCTACGGGAAGTATTTAATGTACAAGAAACGATGATAAAACTGACGTCCGTTTGTACCGCGATACAAGTGCAAAAGAGACCGAAATTTTCCTCTTCAGTGGTTTTACTGTGAGATTTTAATCTGGATTTCATTGTCATGCGTAGTTTTAGGAATGAGAAATTTTGGTATCTTTAAAATAATGTTGTAAGCACTAAAGATTTTTATCCTTTCCCTCAGAGCATGAAAAAGTGGTGATACCAATATTTTTATAGAGCGCGTGTTGAATTAAGTAACTAAAAGTGGGAATTGGATCGGGAAATAAGAAAACATTTTAGAATGAAGTTAATATGGGATAAATTAAGGGAATTAATTAAGATTTAAATTAGATTATTCTTATATTATTTTATAACATTTTTGCATAAAATTGCTTGAAAAAACACTTGTGGATATTGACTCACACATATTTATAAGTCTTTTGAAAATTGTTTTTTAAGTCCTAAAATATTAAAAAAGCTGTAAAATTCTTGAATGAACAGATTACGTATTCTATAGTTAAGGAATTACAGACTGTATCAAGAAATTATACGGAATTTGAGTTAAAAATGTTCATTTTATTTGAATTTCGACCAAAAACAGATATTTCAATGTAATTACCTACTTAAAAATTGTCGTCTTAATTCACTTTCCTCAAAAGCATTGACTGCATTCTCCTCCAATTTCGTACTCAGCTTTTCGATATAAAATGAAGCAAAATCAGACAGGAAACCACTCCAATTCAATCTACCAGATTATTTAAAGCGCCTATACCTGTTTGAAGTGTTTTTGTTCTTGCGCTGAAGTGAATGTGAAAACTGTAATATAAACTCCATTCTTCTATTCCTCGATAAAGAGACATGCAGTGTTATTCGTACTGTATGAATTTATATATTTTAAATAAAAAAAACAGACGCATTGTGGTTCATAATAATACTAGATAAATTTATGCGCTTATTTTCTTTTGGTAATTTCAATTTATATTGTAGTTTCTTTAATATGGACCTCAGGAGAAATACTGCCGATAATTTAGGTGAAGCGGACCTGATTTCATTATTACTGTAGATTTCTTATTATCTTTACTATTTAGCATAAAATATATTAAGATAAAAGTAACTGTTTAGAATATTTTCTGAAATTTAATTCTGTTCTTTCTTCTGGTTTATTTAAAGTTTGTTAGAATTATATTTATAAGAAGCATATTGCATTACGATTGATATAATAATAATTGGTTTCAACATCATTTTGAATATATTGACTAAAGGCTTAAGGTATATATAGCATAAAGAAAATCAATTTAGCTGAACTTCAAGAAAGCCAATTTCTTATAAAAAATTTAAAATGCAATTTTGATTTTTTAAAGTTTTATTTTTTAATGTATATTTAGTTACAAATTTATTTTTGATAAAAGTACGGTACCAGTTTCATATTCAATATCTTTAAATTATGACATTATTTTAAAATAAAGATTTCATCCACTTCCATATTATCAACATTACTTCAATAACTTATTGAATAAATGATGTAAAACATTAATAAACTAAAAGAGATAGGGGATGTTGACTATTTAGCAGTGAAATTATGATCTCATCATTTTTCTCATGAAAAAGGGGGAGGAGTACATAAAATAGGGGGGTTCTGCGTTTAGTTTCTTAAAATATTTTAAAAAATCTGTTATATGCTTTAATGTATGCATCTTACCTTGATTAATTTTGTTAAAAAAATAGATTGATATCTGCAATTTTGCTGTCAAAAACCACATGTAAATTCTTATATCTTCTATTTACTACATAGCGAATTACCGTGTCAAAATTCGGAGAGAAAATTCAGATAGATAACTGACAACGATAGTTTATATGTTGAAAGAATCAGTCCATAATTATACACATATGGGAATCTTTACGTCAAATTATATATCAAAATTTAATAATTTAGTTTTCTGTTTTGAGTTGTCAATCATCCCTTGCGATAATCTGATTAAAAATTTGACATGGATTTACAAGTTTAATAATAAAAATCACACAATAAAAATTCTATCTTTGAGATCACTGCATTTTGTTTAAGTCGACGTGTTCACAAGCGTTTCGACTAGTATTCATTATTTTCATAAACTCTTTGAATTCAAATTTTTGAAAGAAATTTTATGCTCAGCTACAATTTTTCGTATAACTGTATACCTAATTTTATCTTCCATTTGAAAGTAAGTAATAGAATTAACAGACAATACAGTAATTCTTTATTGTTTGTCAATACATTCAATAAAGAATAATTTTACTAGTAGAGAAAAAGTAATTCTAGAGTTAGACATCCGTATGGATTAAGAGATCCTAAAAGATGGATATTGGTGAAATTCGTCTTTTAACCTTATTTAACAACAAGATTTTCTCTGTGGAATTCGAGAAAGAAAAAAAACCTTTTTATCCTTGATGAAAATGAAGTCGATATCTCCCAAAATAAAGCAAGTACCACCGTTTACAAATGGTTCTCTCCTAACAAGTTTGAATGTATTGGTTCCTTCCCGTGAAACGAATTTCTTTAAAATTTATATTCCCGTGGCATCGCCCACGACAAATTTCCGATCACTCCTTAACGCCGAAAACTAATCGAATTCTGGACCAGTCATTCCGGTCGATATAGATCGCCGAACGAACAAACTTTCCTGTACCACAGAATCCCAAACTGGCAAAGCCGGCATTTTTTGCCCTCCTTTAATGGCTTTGCTGTAGGATTAGGTAAATTCTGTCCTATAAGAACCGTGCGAAATGAGGATGACAGGACAAGGGAATCGAACGGGGGAGGTGAAAAAAGTGGTGGTGGGGGTTGAGAGGATTGCCGGCAATTGGCGTTAATTGTTCCTGGGCGGATTACTGCAAATGTGGGGGGAGAAGGAGGGTAGTGCTTAAGCTCCTTACTCGCTTCTGTGGTTCTTTTCGGCAAAGGGGTGCAAAAAGATAAAAGGTTCTGGAAGAAACGGTGTGCTATTCTCTTGAAGGAAGACGATTAGAGACTTTGAGAACCTTGTCAGAGCTGCCGATATTCGACGATAATGGATACTAAAAGGTTCCAAGAAAAGCAACTAGAACCGTTTCAGCTTTTTTTTTAACTCTGTCTTTGCTTTTTAAAGGAGCAGCCGAGTTAGTTTAATTATGGTAAAATATGGGGATAAACTGTATAGAAAAAATAGTGTAAAGGCATAGAAAAGAGCACCAGATTTTTTCTCGTCTTATTATATATATATATATATTTTAAATCGTGTACATACATTTGTTTACTCCATTGTAAAAAGGAATTGATTGTTGTTCATATTTTAAGCCATTATAAATTTGCAAATAAGATAATGCATAATTTTCGAAACAGTTTATTTTTCATCAAAAAATTAACGCTAAACGTAATGAATTGACAGTATATCCAAATTAATATCGAATTTAAAGAAATTTTGTAAGTTTATTTGTACATTTTAAAATCCGTAAATTTTTCATGCTTATTTTGAGCAGAAATATTTTTATAAAGAAGAGTAGATATTAAAAGATAAATACTCATTAGAAAAAAAAGAATGATCATGTAATATATTTAATGTAATTTTATGATAAAAGATTTTGTTAACTTTTTGGATTTATTATAGCATTTTATAAGCAAACTAGCTGACCCGGCAAACGTTGTTCTGCCATATAAATTATTTCTGGTGAATATTTTGGTTGTTAATAAATTGGTATTTCGTTGTTTGATAATTAAAAAATAACGAATGTATTGTAAGTGTTTGGGGATGGGATCTATGAAAGAAAGAGCAATGGAGCGTTTTAGACGATGATCGCCTATAAAAACAAAAACAAAACAAAGAATAAACACCAACCATTTATTTTCTAAATACAATGTATTTTATTAACGTAACGAACATATACATTTGTTTGATCTCTTAAAAGTTAAACATAAAGTAAAAAAAGTAATATATTTTTTATCCTAAAGTTTAAAAATGAAATAAAGAAAATCAATATTCATTTCGAAGAGCAATTCAGTGGTGTACGATATTTTTTGTCAGTCCGTCTTCTAAATAAGCTCGTTGATTTGCATACGCGAGAGCATGCCATGTATAATTGTCCGTGTAAAAAACATGGTGTGCCTAAATCTAAGCCGCAAACAGACATCGCTTGACCTTGCGACTTATTGATAGTCATTGCGAATACCAATTTAATAGGAAATTGAACGCGTTTGAATTGGCACGTCTGTGAGAATCATTGGAATTCATGGCAGCAAAACCTTTTCGGCTCGGAATTTACCATTTAAAATAGTGGCTTCGATAGCGTTTTTATCAATTTTTTAATGACCATTCGCTTGCCATTGCACAGCCGTGGTGGGTTTAAATTCCGAAGTAAAATAACCGAAGTAACAAAATTTCAGTTGTAGAAGGTGTGGTAACAGGCCTGGCAAATCTAGTGAGTTCAAAAACTCTGTTGGATAATTTACAGCTTCGTTAGCATCGCAAACTGTATCGATCGAATTGTATGATACCAAGTCGCCTGGCAACGACTGCTGGTGTCGTCCTCGTCACCTGACGGCGGTTCAAAATTACGAAGTCCGTCCCAAAATAGTCCTAGTGTTGCTTTAAAACGGGATGTTAATATAACTAAACTAAACTTCGTCAATTGAAGAAATTAAATCAATGAAATTCGGTATCTTATCTTGTGGCTACAACTATAGTTCCATATCAAATTTTCTTTTAAAAACTGAAAATGCGAAATTCACGCCAAAGATCACCATTTCGTAAGAATTTTTCACTAGCTCCATGCAAGACATTAGCGTTTTAATAAAAATGAACTTGCATTAAAGATTGTTTTATTTATCTTGAAGTTTCTCTACAAATTCGAATGCTATTACGATTTATTATTTACACAGTGCTGCAGAATGAATCAAAATGTATTTGCATACAAACTAACTGCTATTTTTACTTAACGCTATAATAGTGTCATCTGCCCAAATTATATTGAATCATTCGACCGCAATTCCTGCGTTGCCTGGAGCAATTCAGTTAAATGCAAACATCTTTAATTAGTTCTTAACTCTAACTTAAAATCGATCTATCTAAGATTTATTTTAATTTGTTTCGATGTAACAGTTTCGTTATTGCACGTTAATTTTGGGAAATAATGAGAAAGATTTATAATCACTTTAAATTGTTAGCAATCTCGCCTTTTAAACAATGATCATGAAATGACTCTGGATTACTTTCCTTTACGGCATGGTGGAATGATTTTTTTTATTGGATTATGAAGAAAAATTTGACTAAGATAAAATATTGAAGCCTAAAGATAACGCGATTAAATTGAAATAAGGATATTAACACGATTATGATTTTAGGTTTCCGATAAATTGTGATAGTAATTTTCGATAAATTGTGTGATGTAATCGTTTTCAATATGCATAGAATGAATGCATCATTTCATAAAGTAGAATGTTGAATAATAGAACTATGAAATTTGAATGTAGCTCCATTGGGAGCGGAGGTGGTTTCTAAGATTGAGTTTTTAAAATGTTTAATTAATAAAATTATTTGAGGATTAACCATTTTTTTACCTTTGGAGCATATTAGTGTATAAAACCATTTTACATCAAGACTACGTGAAAATAGCTTTTTAGTGCCTGGAATTGAAATTTTCGATCATTTGCAATAAAAAGCAGAAGCATTTCAGTGATGCTAAAATTATTTACAATCAATTTACTTTCTATACTTTAATATCTTCTTGAAAGTTATTTCTAAGCATAATTTGTTCAAATACTTTTTGATGCTGTAATGAAGCTGTAAAAACTTAATTACTTTAGCAAATATTTCATTGGCTTACATTTTTTAAATATACTAATATTTAAAGTAATGGTTAAAAATATTTTTTGGAAGGGGGGGGGGGAGGCTGGTATTAATTGCAAATGAGAATTTTCATTTGCGAAAATTCTGATTGTAAATTTTGTGACGCAGAAATTTTTACGCCAAACATTGCCAAATACGATATTTCCCACTATAAAGAGTTCAAGTTTCTTTTATTTACGAGATTAGTATTAATGTTTTTTCCCCAAGTATTAGCATTTTTATTTTTATAAAAAATTGTAAAATTTCGCTATAAATAAAATTTTTCTTTTTGCTTATATAAATGCCGTTAATATGCAGTGAATAATGTGACTAATACAGGGTGTCCCACAAGGTTTGCAACATCTAATTTTTACAGATTCGGAAAGAACACGTCAAGACGAGTATTTTGATGTATAGCATGTGAGGTCCCCGAATATAGCGTCATAGTTTAATTAAGATGTGAAGTTTTTGTCATGGAAACTTCAAGAAATAACAACAAAAACCAAGGGAAAATAAATGTTTATTGAGAACTTTCAATACAATAGATTTTCGACATATCGGCCATTTGAATAAAGAAAATGGCGAAGTTTGGAATCGAAATTCTCAGTTGTTTCCTACAAAACATCTACTCCAGTTTCCTTGACCTCGGTTTCAATTGCTACTCTCAAATCACCCGATGTTGAGGGCTGTATCAGATACAATCTGTCTTTCAACCATCCCCATAAAAAAAAGTCTCACGGCTTAAGATCCGGAAAGTAAGGTGACCACTCTATATCATTTCCTGTTCTCATAACGGAATCCAACCCGATTAGTCTGTCGTGAAATTGTTCAGCTAAGAGATCGAAGTTTCGAGAGTGCGGTGAGGTCTAGCACTGTCTTGCATAAACCAATAATCGCCTATCTTGTCTATGTCATCCAAGAATGGGATGCCACTGTCACTTAGTGAACATTAGGTTCTGTTCTTGCTCGCATCTCTTTTTTCCATTTAGATTTTCACCAGCACATTGTCCAACACAGTGCCGATTTCCTTAATTCATTCTCACGTTCTTTTGATTGTGCAATTCATGATGTAAGCACCATGAAAGCACGTTCAATCGAATATGTGATAATTTCAGAACCACAATGAATACGCACATTTCACAAAAATTTTTTAATGAACAACGCGTGACTCTTTCTTATCGAACCTGTTTTATAGCCTTATATGCAGCTGCAGAAATTTGCATATTCTCTGGGAGAACCCGCTTTTCCTCTCATCGGTTGCCACGAATTTGCATTATCACCCAGAGAAGCTTCCATGTTGGACAATCGTCGTATGCATCGAAATTTGGAATACAAACTTTCGGATTCATAATTAACATTTTTCGTGTAATTAGACTATGATGCTATATTCGGGGACCCCACATATTATACAGGGTGTTTCAGTGAACCATTTCAGAACTTCAAAGAGGAGTAGGGTACATCCTGACGAACCAAAATGATATACCCATGGGCAGTCAGAAATGCTTTTCTGACGGGGTAGATGGCGTTGTGTGAAAAGTCCGAGCTTTCGTGCAGGGGATCTTCATTTCGCACAAGAACGCCAAGTTTGTAGGATGGATGATTACACGATCGCAGAGTTAGCCGATATGCATTTGGCGTACTGGGCTGCAAATTGTAGTGGGCCAGCCGCACAGCGTTTGTACGCGAACAATATCCGACGAGGCGTATTCCCAGTCATAATTTCTTTGCAAGACTGCACTAGATATTAGCTGAGACAGGTTCATTAGAAAGAGCTCACAGGGACAGGGTAAGAACAACACGGACTGCAGACGCCGAACAGAATGTGCTGCAGCATGTACAGGGGAGTCCAAGAACGAGTACACGAAGTGTAGCAAACGCAGTCGGGGTTTCCCATTGCAGCGTCTGGAGTATTCTCCGAGCAGAAGACATGCATCCGTTTCACGTGCAGGGTGTCCAGGCACATAAACCGGAGGATTATGTACCACGTATTGCTTTCGCACAGTGGTACCTGGGGAAATGTGCTACAAATCCCCTTTTTCCTGCTGAAGTGTTGTTTTCCGATGAGGCATACTTCAGAAGGGAAGGAATTTTCAACACGCATAACGACCATATCTGGGCGGTCGAGAATCCGTATGCAATACGATGTCGTGCAGCACAGAATCGATTTTCTGTCAACGTATGGGCCGGTATGGTGGGAAATCACCTCATCAGACCTTACCTGTTCCCGGTCGTCTAACCGGACCTACATACTTGCTCTTTCTGCAATAAGTATTGCCACAACTTTTGAGAGATGAACAGATTTCTGCATCGACGCAACAGACAATGTGGTTCCAACATGATGGAGCCCTGCCCATTATAGCGGAGATGTTCGTAACTACCTGGATGTCACATTTGGTCAACGGTGGATCGGACGTGGGGGTCCCGTGCGTTGGCCTGCTGGGTCACCCGACTTACCACGTCTTGATTTTTTTTTCTGGGGTCATATTAAATCGCTAGTTTATGACACCCCTGTTGACACTGCTGAGGAGCTCGTTGAAAGAATCTCAGTAGCTGCCGAAGAGATTCGAGATATGCCTGGAGTATTCCAGAATGTTCGGATGTCCATGCGGCGGACATGTGAGGCGTGCATTGTAGCCTTGGAAAAAACTTCGAACACTTACTTTAATCCATGTACCTTTTGCTTCTTTTTATGTATTATTAAAACGATTTCTCATTTACAGTCTCTTTTCTTTATGGTGCTTCTGTGTACAAGACCGCTTCATGAAAGCATTTCCGACCCCACATTGCTCTATGATTTCGAGTTGTCAGGATGTACCCTACCCCTCTTAGAAGTTCTGAAACGGTTCACTGAATCACCCTGTATATCAAAATAATCGTCTTAACGTGTTGTATCTGAATTTGTAAATATTAGATGCTGCATACCTTGTGGGACACCTTGCATAAAAAGAACATAGACATACAATTTAGTACTGAATTCGAAATAAAATTTAAAATGCAATTGTTTAGAGAAATTCTATTTATGGGTCTTTTCAATATTGTAATGTTGACTGTTGTGTAATACCCGCCATTGAATCAATTCAAAACTTAAAGCAACATTTACTTAACAAATCACTTAAATATTTTAATATTATGAAACCAAATTAAATGGTTATTTGCATTGGCGAATTTAGATATTTTGCATTCCTAGGCAGTGGCATTATAAGGCTCTTCTTTTAATAAATTCGGGAATTTAGTTTCACATTTCAATGCATTTTTAAAGTATGAAGGATTTATTTTAGATTAATAAGTTTCATTTCATAAACTTTGTAAAAATACATTATTTTTTTTAATTCATCTATTATAATTCCAAAGTGCCTGGCATCTAAATTGAAGCAGAAGCTCACTTTTAATAATTATTGTAATAGCTAAGGGGAAGTAATGAGTCATTTAAGTACTTGAGGAAATAGGATAATATTTACATTTTATAAAGTATTATATTTTATCATGTATAAAATATTTATTTTTTTACAAACTTATTCATTTAGTCTTTAGGGTAATAGATAGATTTGCTTGCGATCTGATCTTAACCTTGACACCTTAGGCAGCTGTCCAAACGGAAACTTGCTATTGGTTCCCAATTGCATGATTGCACGCAGGTGTAAAAACGTTTTCATGAAAACTTTAAAAGCAATTTCCTTTTATTTGGCATTTTTAATACCTTGTGGATTCGTATTTATTTATTAAAAAAAATACTAAATAATGCGTTGGAAGTTAGCATTTTGCCTTTAACTAATCTTTGACCTTTGTAGAGCAACCACAAATATTGTATAGTTCGACTTCTACATGGGTAAAAATGAACTACACCTGCAAACCGCAAAATTTTTCCTATAAATACAAATAATCACCAGCAGAATGTCACATCCTATCAGCAAAAAGTCCATAATTGAGTAAATCTGTGTCCAAAATCTTCGTGAAAGGTTGTTTTTTAAGATTAAGTGGCAAGACATTGGACATGTGGGTTGTCATGTGTGGGCTTAGATTGTCAATGCTGGTTGGAAGGACGTAAATCCGACGTTGACTGCAGAAATCGCGCAACAGTCCCCCTCGACGATCCTTGGCTCCGATCCAAGGAAACCGTTGGATCGATCCAGAGGTACGCTTCTGCCCCGCCAAATGGCACAAAAATGATATTCGGTTTTCGGGTGCCTCTGCCCGACTTTTGACATGCATCAGGACACCTTGCAGCAAAGGACAACCCTAATATTCAGCAGTTAGTAGATCATATGCTTGAAATATTTGATCAAGATAACTTGCATCTTCTACAATGATGGTTTCGAATAGCATATTTCCGAGTTTACTTGATCTTAGTTAAAAATAATGTCTTCATTTACGGTTGATTCTCAATGAAAAGACTAAAAAGAGCATTCAGTAGTAAAGAAAGATGATTTTCATCATTTAGTGTGGCATTTAATTAAAAGATTTTTTTTCTATAATGATGGATTCAAATACTAGAAAGAACAGTTTACTTGGCTATAACCAGATTCGTGCATATTTTTAATATATTATCCTGATAGGAAAAATTTTGATTTACAGAATGGCATGACCTTTTTTGACTTCATGAATGAAATTGATCTTACATTTTTTTTACATATTCAATGTTTCTAATATAGCAAATATAATGCCCATGAATTCATGGATCAAATGTTAAGGGTAAATATAATATATACAAAAAAGCAATGTCTATGTTGAAAAAAAATCATATTATATAAAGGAGAGGAAAGCAAAGCCCTTTATTTGCATAATATTTTAGAATTGACGATATAGAGGTTTAGTAACGTAGCTGAAATAAAGACGAATTTTTGGAAAGAAAGCTGTTAAATATTTATGAAGACTTGATTAATTTGTATAATTAAATCGTCTACAGACAAGCTTAATTGAATTTGAATGGTATTACACGAATGTCAAACGATTCTTTGCTGTTAGAGAATATTTCCACGTGATGGAGCGAATGACGTTCTATGAGAAAATAAACGTGCATCTTATTTATGCTTAAATTATGCATCTTATTCCTGTTCACCTTATATAACAGATATGCTGCAAATTATATATAAAAAAACCCGGGTTACAAAATTTTCCTGCATTTACACCGCCAGCGTTGAAAGAGCGGTTCATTTCATGTCAAGAAACTGGAGGCAAACTACTCGGTCCTTAGCATTTTTTGTTTATTCGCCTACATTTGTCATTTCTGATCTCATATTTCCAAACAAAAATGCATTTTCATATTTATTGTACTTACCTTATAAAGTTTGGTTCATAAATTCAGGGATAACCTGTATAAGAGTATACTTCCAATTGGAAAGTTTTTTAAACGATATAAAGGTTGCATTTGAATCAAAGAGCGAACTGCTAATAAAATTTATAAAGATTTATACAGTTTCCAGGTATTATTCAAGGGATCTGATTAATTCCTAAAGGTATCCTTAAGTAATGCAAGCTTTGCATTTTTAAGGATCCCCATTTTTTCAATCTTTAACTTCCTAAACTATGTTTACATATAGATATCAATTTTCTGTGTAAGCAGTTTTATATAGCAGATTCTGATTATCTGACAAAATATTTAATTTTGGGGTCATTTTAGAGATATTGTTTCAGCATTTCTCAAAAAAATTTCAAGATTCAAATATAAAACAGTTTAAACAAAATATTAAAAATACTACTACATTTGAGCGCAATTTAAATACTATTGAACTAGTGAATCAGGATTTTTTTTAAATATAAAGAAATATATTAGAAATGTTAACATCTTTAATAAGAACAATAGTAGAGAAAAGTAAAAAAAAAGTTATATTCAAATTACGCATTGAAATAAATTTTAAATCAAATAACTATGTATTGAATTTTTTTATAAAATAGAAATTTAAGGAAAAAAAATCATTCTTTATGTTGCTAAATACCATTATAATTTATAAGCTAATTTAGGCCATTCAGGTAAACGGAACTAAAAATTTAATGAAGCATTATCAATTCATATTTATTTATATTATTTGAGTTTATTTTCTATCAAAGTATTTGAAATATATTAGAAAGACCTTAGAAATAGCTATTTATTTTACATTTGGAAGATACTAAAATATTTACTTCCTATACGTTTTTGCTTGACCTTTGTAAGATACCTGTTTTATTTTATATTTAAAAAATCGAAATTTATGCATTTAAAGCTACGTTATGCTTACATAAATGGAAATCATGAAGCATTAAACTAAAGTTCTTAATCCCTCAATATTTCATAAAGAATTTTATAACAATCACTTTGAAATCAAGCAGTCAGCTTTCATTTACCTATAAAATATTTTTTTTAAACTTTATGGAATTCAAATATATACAGCATTAATATTTCATTTCATTTCAAATAATATCCTTTATTAAATTTCAAATCCCTTAACTTCAGTAGCTTTACACTGATTTTTAGTTTCGTTTCATGAAAGAGAATATTTGATGAGAAGTTAATATTTTTTTTCAAAATTATTTGTAATATGAAAGAATTAACAATAACATGTATTAATAATAATAAAAAAACAGGTTGAGCGACATAGAAAATAAATAAATCTTTATACACTGGGAGAAAGTTCCATCTATGCTCTAGAATACTAATTAATTGAAATTCTTTATTGCTAAAATTGATCAAAATGTACTGCATCAATTTTTATATTAACTCATCATTTTTTCAATTTAAGACTTCCAGCTATTGTCGTGAATAAATCTGTCCTTTTTCTCCTTGTTTTTAAAGCCGATAGTGAGATTTTCCGTATCTTAGCAACCGTTTTATGTATAATTCATAATTTTATTTCATTGTTCGGTGAATGTTTTGCCCTATGGCAAGATCTACATATTTTAGTAGATGTCTTTGAAGAACAATTTCTGTTTCAGACACTTAAAAAAAAACTAGCATCTCCGTTGTTTCTTGAAAGAATTATTAATGTCTTTTACTTCCGTTTTTATTTTAGAAGAATATTTGAAAGCTCAACTTTTTCCTTAAATATATTAAACAATCATTCTATAAACAATTCAGAATCATATTAGTTTGAAGAAAGAGTTTTCTTTCAGTTGAAGAGATCGAAAATATATTGAAATATTGAATGTTCCTTTGGGAATTTGAAGAAAAGATTTTATAAGAGAACACAATATATAGTAGATATTACGAAATAAATTACTAAAAGGATATAGATAAGAATTTGTTTTTTAAAATTTTGATATCTCCATATTTTATTTGAAGAAACATTTCAAATTTTATATTTAAATTTTGTTTCCTAAATTCTTGGAAAAAAATAAAGAAAGAATTAGATAAGATTATTTTCCTATGGACTTTCTAATTTTTAATCTATAGTCAAATTTCAGCTTTAACATTTAATGCAGCTTTTAATCACTATCCTTGATACCTGTATGTCGATGTCTGACCCATGATGCCAATTGAAACCTAACAACACACATTCTCCCATTTTTGTAATTTTAACAAAACTGAATCTCAAACACTTAACAGCAAGATCCCGAAGTGCTTTCATCATATAGTTTTCTGATATAAAAAAATTGTTTGCAAGAGTCTGTCACAAAACCAAACCTTTAACTGGCTTCTCCAATCCGAAGATACACAAGAATATCTGAATGACCGGACCGTCGCAACATTGGCGGGAACTGTGGTTTAGTCCTAAGGGCCATCACCGGGGAAGGTACAACCTCTCCCTACGGAAATACGTCCCGTCATCGATGGGAGGCACTCGACCCCCGTTTTTTCTGTATCTACCAGGGTGGCGAGAACCAATCACTATATCGGAAGTTTCTTATCCTCAGTTATCCCAGTTAGCGATCACAAATAGAATGCAATTTTCATTATTTGATAATATTAGAAGTTTAGCCAAATTGGTTATTGAGCATCTTGCAAAACGCTGATGGATGGAGATTTTATTTCAAAATTTGTCATAGTGCTAGATTTTATAATGTAAGGGATTCTATGTAATACTCTTTACATTTGTGACTAGATTTCAAGTAAAGTAATTCTCCAAAATTTATGTATGCAAAGCAAATGATATGATGAATATTTTTTTCGACAATTATATTGTTCTTTGGTATCTATTCACTATTGTAGCGTTAAAAGGGACTCATGATTAATTCCGCCTATGTCAAGTAAATGTTCCTAATAAAATCAAAACTGGGGGAACAATGCAGACTAAATTTAATATCTCGCATTCTTAAACACATTAGTTAGAAATCTTGGGCCAAATATTATCCTGTGAGGAATAAGAGACTAGGAATTTACAAATTTTTGAGATTTCCATTTATTGAAATCTTGATCCTATTTTACAAATTCAGTAATAAATTCCCAGGTTTTTATATTTTTTTGGATATTAAATGCATTTTCTTAAGTTTATTTATAGTAAGATATTAAAGAAACACTAGAGTTATTTTAGAAAGGATGTAATTTTGAACTGCGATCAGATGTCGAGGAGGAAACCTGAGCTGACACCCCCTCTCCAAGCTTCCACACCGCGTTAGTGGGAGGACGTTTGACTCCGACGGATTTAACGCACACCAGACCCGGCTACACTACGATTATTCGGTTGAATCGGGTTTCGGAACCGAGTTTTCCCCACCAGGTCTATGAGGCCGTGCATGCATTTTCTTAAGGAAGTGTAAATGGATCTAATCGTTTCTTTGGCTGTGCATTTTAGTAGATAGCGAAAAAGAATTAATTTAAAATGAGTACTACGCATATCACTATTTTCGGAAAGTGGTCGGTCATTCAGCTATATTGAACTGTTTGTTTCATGTGCGGACAAGATAGTTTGTCTGAATTATCACAGATATATTTATAAATTTTAAGGTTTTCGGCCCTTCTTGTGATTATACCGTACACTCAGTAAAAGTTTAATTAAATTTGGTTATGTTAATAATCGTTTTAAAGTAATAAGAGCAGTATTTTGGGACTGGGTTCGTAATTTTGAATTCTGTACCAAATGATGAAAACTATATCTAATCCAACATATCTCTCTCAGAAATTTTCCATCAAATTAGTAAAAAAATTAATTTTACTGAGTTGCTTTAATAAAAGATACTAGCAAGAGAATGACATCGGATTCTTAACTTTATGGAATGGCACTTTCAAGGCACTTTCCCTTACACGAAAAACCTCTAAGTGAGAATTATTTTTAAATAGTTTGCAGGGACTATGACTATGTTGGTTCACTGAGTTTATATGGTTTTTCCATATAACTGAGTACCATTGCCAGATGTCAAATTTTGAAAAGCAGATAAAAGATGAGGGAACGTATCCACCCCCTTCCCCAATCTCCGGTTATTTTCCGAAATTTCTCCAGAGATTGTTTTCCGAAACGGGGATTAAAGCTTCACGCTCAATTTTCCCCTTTTCCCTCGCATTGCCTCCCCCCTTTTCATCTAAGTGAAATAGTCTGCCTGTAGGATTAGGACACGTTTTCGAGCCGATTAGAATTTACAAGACTTGGATGTTCAAAGTAAGGAAAATAACTTTTCGGGGGAATGGGCTGGGGGCATCTTAATACTTTCCGTATTTTACGAACGCAATCATTTGAGGGGTGAAGAAGACTTCTTCGAGCGTAGGGAGGATAGTCCGATGATAAAAGAGTGGGTGGGAAACTGGTTGGAAGATCTAATGTGGAATATTAGATCCGCGATGGCTTGGAACGTTGGCTTAGTTGAGTTTCTCACCCCTACCTGTTTTGTGTGAACACAGGTTGCCGTTAAAGAATTAAAGAGTGTGAAATATCTCGCTGTTGTCATGGAAAAACAGAGAGGTAAATAAAGGGAAGATAAGTGCTACATTTGAAAAAGAAAGCGAAGGAGAAAGAAAAGGAGATTTATATCAGATGGTTTTCTTCAGCTGAACTATTTGATAGGGGTATACAGTTAACCATTAGAGCGTTATCCACGTGAAATTAAAAAAAATGCCGGAAAATGTTTTCATTCATATGTCAGTAAAACATATATTTTTAGTAGCTGATAAAATCTACTTGTTTTCCCAGAGCCCGCTTCAACGAATCACTTTCTGATTCATTCAATACAAAGTTTCTTATAATATTTATAAAAAAATAGATCCTTATAATAAAAATCACTGTCAACATTTATTAAAAGAAAATTAAGAAGAGTTTTACCCGTAACTGGAGACCGGAGTAATAATGACTTCGCATTGTTCATTATCTCTGATTATCACGTGGTATTTTGTCCATAAATACAATAATCTCATCAGTACTTTAAAGTTGTTCTTTCAGCAGTAATGTTGGCAAAAGTCTAAGTATGAACATGTGCGTATAACCGAGTTATTCTTTTCCGAAGTTCTTGTTGTTATTTATGGAGTCATTGACTCTACGTCTCTGAAACTTCTTTTAATTTGAATAATGCAAAAATAATAAAGAAATATTTTAAAAATAATATTTTAAAATATTGTATTCTTTATTTTTGTGTGTTAATTCCAATATTTAACGTTAGTGTAATATCTTAATATCTAAAAGAAGAAAATACTCATTAAAAGATTGTTTAGGTTTTTCTTATAACATCTTTGCAACATTTGATATAATGACATTTAACATTTTTGGTAACCACATAATTTCCAGAATATATTGTGTTTCCAAAATAAATACCAATGCTGTTTACAAAAGACAAAAATGAAAAATAACTGTAGAGTGAATTTGATACCATGTCTCTGACCGAGTGAGGAAATTCATGTTTCCAGTTACGGGTTAAGAACACTTTAAATTTTTCAGTAAGATTTCTGCCGATAAACGATGGCTTGAATAACGACGCTTAAATAGTAGCTATATTATTAAAATAAGTAGAAATTCTATGATAATAGGTTTAAGAAAAATTCAGCTGTTAAATCGAAATGGTTTATTTCTTTAATGGCTTGTGTATTTTCCCTTATTTTTTTAAATTCTATAAAATATGATTATCTGAATTTACAATATTTATTTGAATTCTACGGTTCCAATACTGAAAAATCTTTTCAAATCATCCATTGGAAAGGCAGCTAGTTCTGTAAAAGTTGTTTCCTAGCCTTATGCTCCCTACGGATGGAAAAGCGACAATATTCCGATTTTTCATAATTCATATTTTAATTCATTAATTAAATTCACTTTAAATTATTATGAAAAAAAACCCGTCATTTTGTACTTGGTGAGGTATTTGTGTGTTACATTATTATGAGCTGTACTCAAATGAGAGTAAAACTTGAGTCAGCATAACTTCGAATCTCTGAATTCTATCAACCCATTCGTGCATATTTATATATCCAAGTCGAATTTTTATGTACATGACAGATCTTCGATAGAATTTGTTTTGAAACCCACCACTTTTTAAACCAGAAACCAAGGTAATTTCTAAACAATTCATTCTCCCAAATAATCCTAGATATATTAAAAAGGAAATCACTCGATGATAAGTAATCTATTTTAAATAAAAATGACATTAATAGTAATAGAAAATCATTTATCAGAAACATTTACAAAAATCATCTTGTATTAAAGTTCTTATAATAATTTCTGCCACATAAGTTAATTAATCAGATGACCAACTAAAGTGCAAATCGTGGACACATCAAATCTCTTTTATTCCTTTCTCTCCGAACATACTTTGGAAAGTGTTTATGAAAACAAGAGAATAATATTCCAAAAATCCCAAGTTCATTCTCTCGACACTTTCGGGCGCGGACCAGAAAAGAGCTTCCTTTGAACAAGCCGGAAGTCCATCAACTCTCCGCTCCCTGCATTCTTCGCATAGTTGGAAGAACTTTAATGGCTGCACGGAGATGCGATAGACAAAAACGCTGCACAAGTGGTTTATGACTCGAAAGACAATAACCCTCTCGACAGTACATCAGCGCGGGGAAGGGCGTTCTGTTTATTCCGCGGACAAGAAAGCCATTATTCTCGGCAGGGATCCCCCAGCTTACAACAAAATATCACTGTGATGTAACTAGTTGAAGCGCTCAGTGTTTTCGCATCCAGCTGTTTCAGTAATATACATCGCCCAAGATATTTGTATTTTTTTTTAAAAGGGGGGGGGGTATTTGTTATTACAACGTTAATTATCTGGATAAAGATAATATATTTTAGCAATTTGACGTGGGTTAACGTGTTGTTATGAACCAACACTAAGAAAAAAAATTGATGTATCATTAAATCTGCAAAAAATATATCAGAAATGCAATAATACGTTTGTATGTTAAACTGTTAACCGAATAATTATTTATATTCAATTCGCTTTGCATTTAGAATATTTCTTCACATTCGATAAACAAGTTAAAATTGATTTTTGCATTTTAAATAGTCTGCTGTGCAACAAAATAGAATTCATTTAATTTTAGATAAAAAAAAAATTGCAGTACTTATGTGCAGTTTGGAATGATGAGGCTAAAATCATTGAAATGGTTTGTAATAATCATGATTGCATTTAATATTTTTATGACAATGTTTGTTTTGAGGTTAAAAATAGCATATTTTTTATTAACAATGACAATAATAGTTTTTCTTTTCCAAAATTAAGATAATTTAAGGTTTTGATGGATCAAATAAAGTATAAATAGCTATATTCTGCTAAAATAAAAACACAAATTAACTATAGGCGCAATTTTTGTGGCGGGTCATGTGTGTCCCCGTGGTCTTTTTAAATGGGGCACACTCCCTTTGAGGTTGAGATGACCATTTAAAATACAGTGAAAAAATGAGTCTCTAGTTTTTATAGTATTTTAAAACAATTTTATTGCAAGAAAACTCTTAGCAATTACATATCCAACATTATTCATGACATTTCTATGTGTGATATATAGCAAAACAATTTTTGCAGAGTGCAATTTTACTCATGGTATATACAGTTTCATTCGGGTTTCTTTATTACTAAGATGTACTTAAAAATTACACTAACATAAGATGGTAATCACAGAAAACCAATGGGACATGCATATCAATAAATTCACCCCTTATCACCAAATATAAGCGGGACATGTATGTGTCGGTGGGTCCCAAAGGGTAAAATACAAATTGAAATTGAAAATTTGATTATGTTGTTTAAAATTGTATTTATTAAAATTGTTAAGGATTAGCATTCATTACACTTTAGTTCGGTTAATTGAATGCATTATACAAGGACTTTTATGATATATATTGAAAAAAAATATTAAATTCAAAGCAACAAGTTTCTTCCAGCAAATTTTAGCATTTTAGACAAATTCAAAATTGCATTGGAAGAAAATAATAACTGGGTTTCTATTTTTCAATTTAATCGTATCTATTTTACAATTTCCTCGTAAATAATGAATGACAGAGTGGAATCTAAGCTCAAATAGAGTGCTCCAATTTAAAGTATAATACGAAAAGAGTCAAAAATAATCAATTTACTTCATTAATCCTATTTATTCTCCAGCATGGAAGGTAATTATAGGCCAGTAAATTCAAACTAAAATTGAAATATTAATTCTTTTCTATTCATTATATCAGAATACATTTAAATTATTTACTCATACATGATAAAATTCCAGATAATGTATTTTTCTGCGAACTTTTACTTTAAATAATTAACTGAAAACTACATTTTCTAATTCAGAAACTGAGCATTACTTTCAATAAAAAACGGATGTAACCCTGTATCTTGTATTTTCTTCTATAAATGTAATGAAATTATTAAGATGTACCCTATTAAGATAATCTACTTATAGCTGGAATATAAAAAAAGAATAAAGTATGCTGAATGCTTAATTTTTTTCCTGAATTTGAGGCAAATGTTAGAAAAGAGATACTTTTCAATAGAATGCACTTGAGCGAAACCCTTTCCAAGTGATCTACATTTTTTTTAAATTCTTATATATGACGTAGGAAAAAATATTTTCCATTTTTTATTTAAGATAAAAACTTTCTGAGAGAGTAAATTTTTAATTTTTTTAACATAATTACATTAACCCGCTTTCTGCCTCGTCTATCTGTTCTTTGGAAATTTCGTAATAGATTTTAAACTCGATGAGATAGAACCTTGAAACTTTAAATATTGCTGTTGACTGACAATGCAATATTATTTGTCTTCCTTATCTACCTATTTCTTTATATGTTCGGTGAAAATTTTGCATTTATTATGACTGATGGCGTTATTAGAAGTCCTAAAAATTAGCTTGAAATTATTAGTTTAAAATAGATTGGAAAAAAGTTCACACTAACGCACATTACTAAAAAGCGGAAAATAATAATTTAAATTAAAAAATAATAATAATGTGCCACATTTTTAAAATGCACGGAAAAGCATGAAATAATTTCTTCGAGCCCTATATTGATTCTGAATCTGAAACAGATTGCATTTAAAATTTGTAATTGTGAATTTAATATTCACAAATATGCAAGGCAATCTATATGAGGTTTTAAATCTGTTTAGTGCTTGAAAATATTATACAAGGGCATAAATTTAGTCCCTTTTAGATAAGTGGTATATTAATTTTAAATCTAAATAGTTATTTAAAATGAAACAACCTGCATTTCATTTCTTTTATCCAACAAATTTAGTTTAAAGGCTTGTTTAAACTTCCACAAAAACAAATCTTTCTATTAGAACAAATTTTCGAGCAATTTATTCCCAATGACGATCATGGGAATTGCATTCCCTTTATAAACATTTTCTACCACTTTTGTACATCCCGATCCATTTGGCGATTAAAGACAACAGGTTCCTCGGCCGTGCCCTGGGACAGCAAGCAACATCCCTCTAAATCAAACGATCTTTCCCGCGAAAATCGATCACAGCAGGTGCAAATGGAAGCCGAAATAGAAACATTTCCAACACACTGGACATCCCTAAGTGATGAATTGCTTTTCATTAGGGGGACCGAGCGCTTTCTGCCTCCCTCGTCCCTGAGACTTGATACCCCACTAATGATGTCTTTATTCTGCATCGACTGGGAAATCCCTCCCGAAGTATTGGCGTGTCTTCCCATGCCAATGCTAATATGCCGGATGTATGGATAGATGAGGAACATAGATTTAGGATTTAGGATATAAATCAATCTGCAGGTTGTTGGAATCCCCAGAAGATTGGTATATGGAATTTTGTTGGTCCCACGGAAATTCGAATGGTGGATGAATTTGTGGCTGTTGGATTTCTAAAGTAATAGCATTGTTGACTGTAGGAAGATAAATAAAAGTTTGCAATGGACAATGACTTTGAAAAATCTTTTAATAGATCAGTCTTTACTGTATTAACATGGTTAGAAGGTGCAAGATATCTAGTGAGGGAAAGTGTATTAATTTTAATTGTGAATAATTTAGTCTAATTCGACATCCTGCAACTCAAATTTAATGGACAGCATCTATGTTTAAAACACTTATGAACTTAATAAAACAGATTTAGTTTATTCTTGTTTTATCGTATGTTTACTTCAAATATAAATCTAAACTTGATATCACGAAAAATATTGCTATCCGAAAACAGGGTATATATTTTAAAACAAAAGGTTTAAGTGTCAAATATAAAGTTAATTTATTTGTATTTGGCAGCAGCAACATTATTGTGGTTAAGCGAGATTTCGGAAAAGAAAAACGTTTTATTTCATGTAAAAATAAATAACACCTTCTGTATTTACGAAATGAAGTCTTTTTGATAAAATGAGAATTGAAATGCCAAAGGCAAGTAACAAACTGAATCAATTAAGAATGTATTAGGGATTTCAAATATTTGTTATAACTGAAGTAAAAAAAGCTGAAACATTGTGTCACTGTTGTGGTTTCCATTGACTCTGAAGAAAATGATTTAAATGTGACTAGGATATCGCCATGTTGGTTAGGCTAAATCCTTCTTAAAATATAAAATGATTTTATTTGATTTCCATATGCACCATCATTAAATTTATCAAATTACATCTACTTAACCATACATTATATACTTGGATAAAGATTATTTCAGAATGGATACCATGTCTTTTGACCGAAAATTAATATTTAATAAATTGTTTTATTGAGTCACATGAATACTGTTCTAAAAAGCCAGAAACGGTAGGAAAGCGAGCTTGTAAGAATAAATTATTAAAAGTAAAAGTCACTATACAGAAATAAGTTCTAAGCGCTTTGTTATCTAAAAAAGAACAATAATTACAGATTTTCAGAGGTATAGGAAATTTTGTCCATTGACAATGATACACGCATGAAATTTATGCTGCATGAATTGCTGAATATTAACAAAACGCCCCTAGAAACATTCCAGAATATTTTGTAAACGGTTACCTTTAAGGTACCTTAAAAAATTCAAGTGATCAGATTGGGACATGTTACATCACACTTTACACATCTGCATAGAAATGAACAGTCCAGAAAGTTCATTTGGTGGTATTATTGTTTAATGGTATGTAGCCACATCAGTTTTATAAATGGTCATACAGCGGTACCTTAAAATGAAGGTACTGGGTGATTTCGGTCGATCAACGGTTACAGTTTAAAAGCGAGAAATGCCTTTTACAATTAAAATCCTCAATTCATCGTGTCCTGTTATCCATCAAAAACATTTAGTCATTTATTGCATGCCTCATTGGATATTTTTCCTTATATAATCGTGCAACAGCTAATGAATTTCCTTTAGCTGGAGCATATGAAATGCAAATATTGGCCTACCTTGTGTTCGTAAAACGATTTATGTTAGCATATCTCAATAGACATTTAAAATAAAGATCTCGCTTGTTCTGGCTTTGAGCAGTCACACACAAAGCTACCTATTCACTTTCGACCATAATCTTTTGTATGATTCGTATCTATGTTCTTTCAAAATTTGTACAGAGTTCCGAGACATCCTGAATAAGCAGGATAGAAAATGAATCGGGATGAATACACAATAAATAATTCACAAAACAGACAGTCGTATTAGGCATTCTTCTACGTCCCAATGATATAAAATTATACCGAGATTATCTCGTTATAATTCGACATCCTAGAACTTTATACAATAAAAGCGATAGAAAAGTAAATGGTACAAGATATGAACGTCACCATTCAATATTTGAGAGTTGTCGTACTGTGAGAGGACAAACCGTTTCTCACTCGCCTAAGCCTTTTCAAAAAATGTCGAACATTCTTCTACTGCAGAATAAAGTTGTCATCACAACTTGCCAGAGGACGTGGGGTGACGTTCGTCTAACAAGATCTGATCGTCTGTCAGGAGTGAGGGGTTTAGCAAGCGATTCCTTTCCCCACAAGGAAAAGGCTTAGCGAGACTGTTGTCATTTAACTCCCAAAAAGGCATCGGGAATGCAAAGCAGGTGGGGAGTGAAGGACTGAGAGGGGGGTTTCTTATTCACCTCTGGTGACATTTTGCATCTTTCAGCCACTGTTTGGAGAAGAATTTGTCAAGAATCGACACTGAAAAGATCCCCCCTCGCATTGTTGGTGCCGTGATAAAGGCGGAGCGGCGCACTTCTTTAAATGTTTGAAAGGGCTTACAGAAAAACGCCGAAAGGAATGCATTTTTTACGGTGTTTTAGGATTAAGAAAGTTTGAATAAGAATATTTAGTTACCTTAGAGCCAACAGTCTGTATTTGTATTTTAAAAATCGAAACTGGTGAAAAGCATGATATTTTGTAAGCAAACGTCAGAAATAGTTTCATGTAATGTAGAATATAATCCGTGTAAGTTTTGGAATTTAAAATGAAAAGTATTAATTAGCAGTACGAAATTATGGTTAAAAATATGTCGAATAATTAAAAATTAGTCGTAAGGAGACTTTAGTTATATTTGAAGTATTTTCAGAACTTAACATTTTAAAACTTTGGTTAGTATAACTACTGTTTGTTAATATTTTACAATTTTAATACAAGGCTTATCCATGAAATGTAGATGTTTTCTCTAAATGATAGATAAATCAAATCCAATTATCAATGGCAAATGTATAATAAATTACAATCAAATAATCTTTAATCAATTGCAAAGACATACGAAATGGGTTGCTCGGAAATATTAGTATTAATCAATCACTACTTGTAGCCGGTAATCTGACAATATGAAACTCGCACGGTATTTAATAATGGTATACAAGAACTCGCACCTTAACAAGATATATAGAACTTATAAAAATACATTCACTGAAGAGAATGACATTAGACGTATAATTAAAATAGTAATGAAAAAATTCGTCTCTGGATGTATAAATTTCTATGCTTTCGATGTATGATATTTTAATTTTTGTAGAATATTCCAATTTTTAAAGAATATAGAAATCCTTACAACAAGGATAATCGAATGCAACTTTCTGAATTTTCAATTATCTGTTTGTATATATATTTTAAATTAGAGGAGAACCTACCGATGTAAAAAAAAGTGGTAGGTCAAGGTATGTTTAAGCTAATTTCAAAAGAAATTTAATTATATTCATGAAGATACCAACCTTTTATGATTTTTGAATTTAAATTTTATGTGGTTGATTTTTTTAAGCTTTTGTGCCAGAAAATTTTAACTATAATTAAATATTTAAACTTTCAGTTATTATTATTATTTTAAAATAACATAAGTTTCTTACCAAAATACATTTTGAAATTGGGAGTTGATTTAGTTTAAAGCATTTTAGAACGAAGTATTTTAATGTATAATTTTGTCTTAAGAAAAGTATTTCAAAGATGGTACATAAAATGAAGAAGTCCATTTTAATTTCAAAAACTTTTATAAAGTATTCATTTTTTTAAATTACAAAATAACATTCAGAAGTAAAACATTTTTTAAATGAAAATTTGATGGAATAACATTTAAAATAGTTTTTAGTGAATAAAATTACATTTGAATGTTATTTTATTTAAACAAATAATCTATAAAATTACTGAAAAAATAGGGGAATTAATTTGTTCATAAATCAATTTGTAGACAATTTACTGTATCATACCATGCGTGATAAGTGAAACATTTGTTAATAAAGGAAGGCGAGACTAACTATCTACCAAAATTTCCTTAAAGCAATTCTGAAAAGTTAAAAACATAAAATCCCTGTTTTGAAATTTTATTTTGAAACTCCAGCACCCTAACATGGAATTTGAACGTATTTATAGATATTTTGAAAGTAGAAATTATTTTTCTACAAGCTACTGGTAAAAAATAACGAGTTAGAAATCAAGTACCGAACGCAGAAAACGTTGCAGCGAATGGCAATATTATATCTCCCACATTAAAGCATCGTCTCTAGCCTCGAATTTCTGTACGACAAAATTTTTATTCAGACAGGAGGCGGATATTGAGGCAGAGTTCCTCATTATGCGAACCCGGTACGAAATGTTGACAGAGGAATCGGTTTTCGCAAGAACTTCTCTAATGAGAGGCAATTAGCGGAGGCGAAATATTCCGCGACTCTTTATTCCGGTCGAGTTTACCTTGCCTTTGACGATTACTTTCCGGTAATGTATCGGCTCTAGAGAAACAGAACCATACATAATAAAGAGAAGCAAACATCCAGGGGTCGCCGCTGGATAAACAGGGATGCCTCTTATGCGGTGACAAACCTCTCCTTTCCGTTTGAAGTGAGGCCACAAAGTAGATGCCAAACTTTTGTTTCCATTAGAAGGGAGTTGGGGGGTTTTGTATCAGAAGAAGGTGTAGATCTCACGGTTGTTGTACGAGAGTCGGTCTCGAAATTGCGGATTTCCTTTGATTAAAGATGTTCAGTGTAGTGTCCTCGATGGCAAATTTTTCTTCAAGAAAACTTGCAAGTGCATTCTGTGTGCATTTGTACATATACTGTTAAAAGTCTGTGGCTCTGAAAGCATGAGTATGCCTCTTATTTGCATAACCTCTTATTTGCATAAAATACATTTAGAAAGATACTAAAAGTAAATAACCTAACGCATAAACTTGTGGTGTTTAATCCGAGTAAACTTTGATTTTAGACCGAAATAGACAGATCTCTATTTCGGATTTTATTTTAAATGAAATATTTTAAAGTTAGATGTTTTAAGAATTGGATAATAGACTAATGCCCAAAATTATTTAAAATCTATATTTTAGTAATAGGTTTTTGAATTACCTTAAAGAAACGCCAACTTTAATATAAAAAAAAACTGTTGCAATTTTTACAAAAACGTTACTGGCAAAATATATCTTTAAAAATTTTCTACAGATGCTTTTGAAATAATCTTTTAACATATGTAAAAATTTAACTGTGTATGAATACTTGAAAAAGCTTTGCATTAGTTTGAGTTCAGTAAAAGAAATAAAGGATTAAAATCTCGACAGACTCGTTTGAAAATATAATATGATTAATAGAAAGTGAACCGCAACTGAATATTACTCAAATTTCTGAAAATATATTGACTTCTTAGAAAAAGTAAAAATCCAGTAAGGAATGCTTTTTATTTAACATCGCCAAATGAAACATTATTGTTGTAGGGACTTTGATCGTTAACTGGTTAAGATGTATTTCTGGATGTGTTATATTTAAATAAAAATCCGAATTGTAGAAAGCTTTGAACGTCTTGCATTTTATCTCTTAAGAATCAGACGAAAGCGAACAACTGATTTTAAACAAAAGCTTACAACTTAAAAAAACAATTAATATTTTATGAATGATCAGTGGGGGTTAGTTTAGTTTAGCTACAATGAAGAACCGTTAAGTAAAGTTAAGACCATTTTGACTATAAAGTACCTGAGCTTGCACTCCTCTTCATTAACTTCTGCACCACACCACCCGGAGTATGTTGGTCCATGATGTCAAACTCAATGTGTACCAGGCCCCATACACGATGGATCTTTATTGGAATTGGATTTCGAACTTTGAGCCCTCAGTACCCGAAGCTGAGACCTTGACATTAGGTCACAGTGATCTAAATATGTGTATGGGGAAGAGAGTGTATATTAATTTCGGTCAGCATGCAAGAGCAGGTTCTATATAATATGTGACTGTAACCAGCGAACGTGTAGCTTAACAAGTGCAAAGCAAGTGAAGCTTATAATGTGAAAATATTCTCTCCACAGGATTATTTATGGCACTCCACTTTTATAGATTTTCCTCAACTGTTTCCTGAAATTAAATTTCAATTCGAAAATTTTGTTGTATTACATATTGCACTTATAGATAGCCATTTAAATAGATCTTTTAATACTAAGAATGATAGTAAGCTTGGCCTGTTGCTGCATCCTGACAGAAGAGTATTGACTTCGAGTTCCAGGTTCAAAGCGGACCGCGGTGGCCTGGTGGTAGGGTCTCGGTTCGGAACAGGAGGGTTTCAGGTTCGAGACCCGATTCCACCGAAGAACCGTCGTGTAAGGGGGTCAGTCGCACGTTAAATCCGTCCTGACCAAACGTCTTCCTACTGGTGTGGTGTGGTGTGGAGAGGGGGGTGCCAGCTCAGGTATCGTCCTCGTCATCTGACCGCGGTTCAAAATTACGAGGTCCGTCCCAAAATAGCCCAAGTGTTGCTTTAAACGGGGTGTTAATATAACTAAACCAAACCAATCCAGGTTCAAAGCCCTCTTATTAAACTTTAAATGTGACACTGAGGATGAAAGGTTAATTGTTTTGTTGTGGGCTAATAATGGTTTAGTAGATGTTTGTTTTGTTATTTGACCCCGATTCACATTCCACATCATTGGATATTTTATTTCTCTATTACAAACATCATGCTCCTTTAAAATGGGTCATTAATACTATTGAACTAATCAAATTTTGGCAATCAATGACTTGAAAAGGGGAGAGTAAAAAGGAAGAAATATAACATAAAAGGAGGTTATTAATTTACTTTTAATAATAGGCCTTATTGTTCAAAAGCAAATTACAAAAAAAAATGTAGCTTACGTAATTTTAATTCGCTGATTTCCTGCTTAGTGATATTAATTGTCTATCAATAATGAGATAAATCGAATTTCTTAAATATTTATTCAGAAAAAAAATGTCATGACGAAAGCTCATTGCGCTTAAAAGTTAATTTATCACATGTAAAAAATTAAAATAAATAAAAATAAAATTATTATTGAATGTTTCAAAATGTTATGTTATAGTAAACAAAATTTTCAAATAACAATAAAAAATTATGTTCAGGAAGTTCCGAGTGGAAAGCTTTTATAGAAAATGTTTCTTTTATCATCTGACAACGATTCGGTTTCCACATCAATGGCTACGTTTTTTTAACATAGCTGTCATGTTACTTTAAAATTTGACATTAAATATAATTGAACTAATCTAATTTTGTAAATCAATACTTTGTAAATAACAGAGTGAAAAGAAAGAAAATAATGTAGTGTTATTAATTTATTCCAAAATAAAATCAGTTTGCTTTTACTAATCGACCTCATTGTTCAAATACAAATTACGAAAGAAATTAAATCCACTCCAGAAATGTAATCAATAAATTTTAATCCACTTATATTTTTGCTTAGCAATATTAATTATCATATAAATAATTAGATAAATTTATCTATTGTCAATAACTATATAAATCTATCTAATAACAATAATTAGATAAATATATTTAATATCAATAACTATATAAATCGAATTTCTGAATTAATCATTCAGAATAAGAAAAAAAAATCTGACAAGAAAAAAGTTCAATGTTTGCTTAAACTCAAAATTTAATTCATCACAAGAGAAATCACACTAATTAGAATAACGTTATTATTGGATATTAGCAAATTTCCAAATAGCAAATTTAAAAATAATGAATATGCCTTTGAAGGGTATTTATAATACTATCACAGAAACATATTCTACGGTTTTGTCCCGATATCTGTTCGAAGCGATTTTTTTCATTCGAAAACAAATTTGATGTTCGATAATCTTAAACGAGAGAATTATATTAGAAGGAACTGATTGATAATAATCTAGAATCCAAGATGCATCAATCTGATTACATCTCCTCACGCACCGAAACATAAGACTAACAAATCGTTATTCCGTGTGCATTGTTTAAAGCGCAGCTCCCCTATTCCAATCCATACAATTTGCAGTAATGGCATCTCTTTTCCGAGTGATGATCATAAATTCGGGGCGAATTGTGCCTCGTCGTTGCCTGCTGACCCCATAAAAGCACTTTGTTTCCGACGCGAAAACTTCACAATAACTCTCCCAAATCTCATCTGGGTAGCGTTAATGTCTTTTGCAAAACTCCGAAGCACCGAAAAAGAAGGAGATCGTTATTTTTACTCCGATTACGGCCGTGTTTAATGGGCAGAATCTTACATCGATCTCTTCCAGATGTATTTAAAATATTTTCCATTAGCGTCTTTAATATTTTGGGAGGGGAATTTTCCCGATTCTTGTTTGGGTTTTGGCTCAAGGATTGGCTGGATGGAAGTTGAATAGTTTTTCGAATCCAGTTTGAAATTAGCTAAAAATGGATTTAATATTTTATTTCAGATATATATGAAATATTTATAATTAAAAATTTATATTTAGAATATTTTTTATTATTCATTTACACTCATTTAAAATATTTGCCAATATTTATTAATATTTAATTTACATCTTTTCCAGCTTTCAGAATTAGCTATTCTAAAATAGTTATAATTATTTTCCAAAGGTGTTATTTATTGTTAGGACAAGAACTATGCGTTTTTTATGTTTTACCTGGTTCTGACAGGATGAGACAAATGTTTTTTTATATATATTAATTACTGCACCCAAGAGAAGAATGATTTATCAGTCTTCTTTGAAAGAATAAAAAATATTACCAATGAGTTAATGAAATATTTTAAAATATAATCTTAATTTTTCCGCTTCTGATAATTTTCTTGGGTTCTTTGGAATTATTGTCTAAAAAAACTAAAAATAATTTATCACATCTAATAACTGACATTGGATAGAGGAAGGTAAATGTGCTTTTGCACTACTTTTCTGCAAAAGACTAAGGGTAGGTTAATAAAATTTTAAAGGATTTTTCAAAATACATATTAATATTTCTAAAATTATTTTCTTAATAGTAACAGAACATTTACATCTCCTTTTAAAATAAAATAACAGTTCAGGCCGAATTTTATTCTATTATTTTTGTCTTAGAATTATATTTTATAAAGTTGAAAATATTTTTAAAAATAATCACCAATTATTTATCGAACATTATTAATAATGTTTTATTATATTAAAATAATCGGTTTATCGGTTTACAAGAGAAAACCTTTTATTTTTTCCCGGGATTATATAAGATATCTTATTCACTACATTAACTATTTTTATATTTCCTCGTTTAAAAGTTTTAATAATTTTATTGTAGTATTAAAATAACATGATTAACATTTCTAACAATAATTTGTAATCAGCTACAGTCTCTGCATGAATCAGAATCCTCTTCAGAATTGACTGACAAAAAAATCGAATGCTAAAGTAGCGCTCTATTTGATAAATTAACGATATGATTTGTCTTAATTAGCACTAATTTGTTTCAGCACTGTCTTTCATTAGCATTATGATTTGTGTGCTGTAGGGAACTACAGATAAGAAGGTGGTTTCAATTTAATGCACATTATCAGGAATGAATTCCTAGGAATGAGTTAAGTTTCAACACCGAAAACAACAAATAAACGAAAACGGAGCTTGATTTTTCTTAAGTCGAACAAAATGGAAGCACAAAACATAGACTTGCACAATTGTTTCTATAAATTAAACTATAAACTATAATTGTTTCTATAAACTATAAACTAAAACTATAAATTAAGGTTTAAAATTATACATAATAGTAATCAATTTTAAGATACACGAAAGTTTATGTAAAATAGGAAAAATGTGGATTTAAAGCAGTCATTTTAAAATATAGAAAATATCCCACACCAACAACATAAGGCCTTAAATCAAATAAAGAATACATTAAACATTTGGAAAATATTATTTAAAAACAAAATTTATCTAGCATCTACTGACAGAATTGTTTCCCTTCAATTTTGAGTAAAAAAATTATTTAGTTTTATTATTAAATATATTAAAAATATGACTCAGGTTTGTAAGTAGAAAACATCGATTTTGTAATGTTACATAAATGCATATAAGAAGTACAAAGAATAAATATGAAACAATTGGTTAACAATTATTCGTATAAAAGAAATGATCTGCTTTATATTACTGATAAAGTATGTAATTTCACAATGATATTCAATATAATAATGTATTGTATTTCTGTAAAAGACCTGTATTATATAATATTATACGTGGTATTACAACTTGTAAACTGTACCGTAGATTTTTACTCTCCAATTCCTTTATTAGGCAGGGGTTTCTGTTAAACAATGGGCGATAAAATTCGTTGGTAAAGCTTTAAGGGAACGCTAATTTAGTCTAGCCCAAGGCTCTCAAATTTGTTAATCTGACATTTTCCAGATGAAGAGAAAGTTTGGCATCATTTTCATCAGAACTTGGCGCGTAAATCTACCAAAGTTAAAGTTAACCATCAAGTCTTTCTAATTGCTTTCTAACATGGATTTCAGAAAAGGGAATATGAGTTGTAATTTGCATAAATTTGCATGAAAGTAAGTCTGGAATTTCCTTGTGGAATGAGATATCAGTATGATTTTAAAAATTAACGTTTTGATTTATAACCGAGATAAACTTTTTTCATTTTTATGAACTATGGTATCGAATTCGTGAAAATTATATTTTTTATTTTAAGGCCTAGCTTGTTTATGTACCGTTTAAAATTATTTTTAGCTCTTCTGTGAAAAACAATTTAAGCAATTTCAAATATTAAAACAAACACTCGAAATCTGAAGCTGTCGTTTTGAGAAGATTATTATTGTACATTAACTAATGTTCCTTGATTATTTTTTTTTGGAAAATAACTATATTAATTAGTAATATTTAATATATTTTCAGCTCTACATTTTAGTATTACATTCAAGAATGCAACAATATATGGACAATAAAAAAAATACTGTTAATATTAGGTTCATGTTTTAATTTAATATCTATAAGATCTCGGAAACCTATTCCTCTTACACTGCGAGCAACTACTTATTGCATCATTCTTTTTTCTTTTATTAAACATAAAAATAATTTCTTATGCAGGAAGTGTGAAATTATTAAGAAGAATCATTTACTGAATTATGAAAAAAGGTTTTATAATTCCTATTAAAATAATTTGATACTTGAGAATCTTTTTTCTTGCTTTTTTGAATATCAAACTGTATCATTAATAGAGATTTTTCTGCTTATTCAACTGTAATGCTTTCCGCTGTTATTAACAAATAGCAAATATATTTTTCTTTCTTTGACTATGAATTAATAAAGCGTTTTATGTATCGACATAATTAATAAGGCGATTATGATTATATTTTATCTAATTGGTATGAATCAGTGAGTCATAATGAAAAAAGAGCTATGCAATCTTCTGTTCGTTTAAACATTCTGAAGGTTTAGTCTGCATCTATAATGATAGGCTATATTACTAGACAATTCTGTGAATAAAATTGGTTCACTTTTTTTTCTACAAAAAGGCAAAAATCTTAAACGGCTTGACCGATTACAATAGAAAACAAAATATTTGCTGAGATATATATTCCTCTGTCCTTTTTTAAATAAGTCTGATTTAAAAACACATTCAGAGGAAAGAACATATATTTTTCTTCTGCGATTCCTGTTCCTTTTCCATATTATAATTCATTCCTATTGGATTTATAAGTATATTATTGAGAATTTGTAAGACCATTTTCCATGCGTTGCTACTGGATGCAAAAGAAAATTTACAGAGATTGCCTAATGGATGCAAAGTCAATGACTTTCAACTTTCATAGAACGGAAAATTTGATGGAAAAAAATGAAGATTCAAGAAAATTCAAGAAATATGGATGTCTTTCCTCGGTAGGAGCCGCGATTCAGAGATTCTTATAAAGAATTCCATACGAAGTTATGAACAGTTAGAAAACTATAAATATCAGAGGTACTGCAATAATTAATTTCAAATTTTCTCTCTATTTCTTTCCTTGGAGTTTACTCGTAGGACGAAGTGGAAGCTATTAGATGAAACTTGTTATTAATAACACTTTTATTATTTTATTAACGCTTTGCTGTTGTTAATTTCTGAGAGTTCTATCTTTTGAGTACATCTTGTTTTTATTTCTGTTATCTGTACTTAGTAGTTTCTTGGAATACCATCTTCCATTTCCCAAATTGTTAAACTACATTCAGCGTATTTTTTTTAAAAAATTGATCCTTTATTGGCTGACATTACACATCTCAGGTATCACAATGACTTTTTGCTAATTGGTATTTGTTTTTAGAAAAAACAAATGAAATTTATAGTTAAAAACAAATCGAAAGAGAAGAATAAGAATTCGAACATGCAGAATTATTGTAGATCTAATGCTTCTATCCTCACAATTTCCAAATATTCTTGCGCTAAAAATTAGTTTTCTTTTTAATTTATTTATCTCAACTATAGCACATTTAAATAAAAAATTTTAACAACAAATTACTTTTAAAAAAATGCAACTAAATCCATTTTCAATCAGCTCACGTCTTTCATTTCTTCCCAGCAGTTAGCCATGTCAGTATTTCCACAGGTGACACCGAGAGTTAATTTGTTTGGCAATATCCATTAAGTAAATGCGCTCACTGCCTCCGTGGAAAAATTTATAGAGAAGTCGCAAGAAATATAGCGTGGGGGTGTGCTCAGGTGTCCATTCATTACACTCGAAGAAAAAAAAAAGATGGGGGACGACAACGACGATTTTCTGATGGAACCCATAAATCGTTTGGCAGAAAAACGTTCCATTTGTCCTTCATTACAGATACACACCGGCTGGTCGATATTCTCATTACTCGCTCCCTAAATACTTCCACTTATTCTCGCGAGATAATGACCAGTGGCTACTTCGCAGTGCAGGCCCTCACCCTTAATAGTCGGCTTTAGGGCTGAGGTTTGACCATTAAGGTTTGCTTGTTGACACTGGTCACATAAATCATGGACTGTTTCGCGTGTGACGGTGACTTTTTTTTACTTCACTCTCCTTTTCTTTTAAGTTTTTTTTCTTGATTATTTGTGGACATTGCGATTAAATTTCCAATCAGTGCTGAGATTTTTTTCTATTGTTGGATGGTGTCACTTTAAGATTAATGGATGCGTGTTTTATGCAATAGTGATTACAAAAAGAATGAGCTATTATGGATCGTGGAAAATGTAACGAAGAACGCCTTTAATTATTTGGGGATGACACGAAATGTAAAACATGGAATTAAAAAAAAAAGAAAATGAATCTTATTCTATCATTTTTGATGATCATTTTGATTTTGATGATTTTTTAATTTTTTTTTAATTTATCAGTTATGAAGTATGATGTAAAAATTTTATGTTTTAATAAAGCTGTGCCATATTGCAAATATTTTTTTCAATCTTCATAAAAATTCAATCTTTATAAAAATTCTATAACAAAATAATTTTTTTAATTTTTTTTCAAGGTATTGAAATTTAAATAATAATATAGGTCTTTCGTTAAAATTTATCTATTATCGTTGAAAATAAGAAGAAGAAAAATAACATCTTCTTATTTTACAATTTCTGGGTGTCTTCATATATTTTAAGGAGTTATTAATTTCTTTTCTAAATTAAAAGTTTAGTTTAGTTTAGTTATATTAATATCCCTTTTTAAAGAAACGCTAAAACTACTCTGAGACGCAATTTTGAAGAACCGATCAAATGATGAGGACGACACCTGAGCTGGCACCCTCCTCTTCAAACTGTCACACCACACTAGAGGGAGAAAAATTAACCCCGATGGAGTTAACATGCACCAAACACAGTTATACGATGTTTCTTCAGTGGAATAGGGTCTCAAATCTGAAAACACTTCGGTTCCAAAGCTGGAATCATACCACCAGGCCACCCTCTTCCCCAAAATTAAAAGAGGAATAGTTCAAATGACTTTTATTCGAATCTTTAGCTAAGATAATATCGAGAATGAGATAATATAAGGTATTTCAATGAGAAAAGTAAATAACGTTACTAATTTGCAAAACAATTGATTCTCTAAAAGAATATTTGTATACAAAATATATATATTTTGAACATTACAATGATCCATTTAAAATGTAGAAATTCTTATATATAATAAACTTTTACTTGATGTTTAAAATAGATAAATTTTAGAAAGATATGTCATTATAATTCATCATCGATAATTCGTACTATTCTCTAGTCGTCACCGTAAAAATTACTAAATTGAAAACACTAATCCTTAGAATTTTCCGCAAAATAATAATCTTGCATATATGTTTTTGAATTATTAGTTTAGAATAATAAGAAAAATTTTAAACGGTTCTAAGATTTCAAAATTTTTTTATTGATAATAGAATAAATAGAGAAATGAAATAAGAAAAGGGGCCTTTTTTTTCTTCAATCGCTAAATTCTCTTTACTGTAAAATGATTACACTACACTCTTATCTAAAAAATAAAATAAAAAATAACGCTTTTGCTCCAATTTTTATCACTGCTCCTTTCTTAAATTTCACAGACGCGTTACACGACTTACACTATGTCTCGAAAACTTTCCGCGTGGAATATAAATTCTTGCCACAACCGCATTTTGCTTCAGAACCACTCACGGTGATAACTACACAAGTGTCCCGGAAAAAGCGCTGGAAAATGAGCGTCGCCATAGCAACCCTATCCGCATTTCATCTCGGATTTCGACTCCATTTTTTAAGGGCCAGGCTCCAATTCCCTCTTGGATGCGGGGGGCCCCTCTCCATTAGCGGGCCCCTCACGTGGAGCAGTCCCGAGCGGATGAAAATTTAAGATTGGTCGAACTCAATCGAATGATTGGAGTCGCCCCAGCTTCCATTCCTTCTGTTCTTTATTTATTTATTTATTTAACTCCATCCCTACCTTTTTCGGAGTTTTAATTTAATAGTTTGTCCCGGATTCGGTAATCAAAGAGCTGAAAATATTTCTCTTTTTTCTCTCTCTCTTTCTTTCTTTCTCTTTTTAGTCGTCTGTTCTTATAACGGCGAACGTGGTTGGGTTTTCCGATACCGGTAAAAGGCCCAGAAAAGTGTGGAGAGGTGTAATAAAAAAGAAAGGGAAGGAAAAGGTGGAGTTGTGCAGTAGTAATAAAAAACGATTCTTCCCTTACGATGTCCCTAGCGATTTCTGGGATATAGTTACCCGTTGTATTACCTCTGTGAATGGTTCGTTACTAAATGGATTTTTTGGAGGGAGTTCATGATCGCACTAGGTCTGATCTAGTATGGGTGGATATTACACCAGGGCCCTTCTGGTATTGGTTCCTGAAGATATCTGCTTGAAATATACTTCCTTCCTACCTTTCATAGATTTTAAGTTTTTCTTTATTCTCTGTAACATCTTTTCTTTGAAATTTTAATAAACTAATTAAAAGTGGTGAAGTTCATTAACACACTATGTCTGATCTAGTGTGGATGGATAATACACCAGGACTCTTTTGGTATTGGTTTCTGAAGATATCTCCTTGAAATATACTTGATCCGTACATTTCATAGATTTTAAGCTTTTATTTATTACACCAGTTTTTTTTCTATAAAGGTTTTATTTGAAATTTTAATTGATTAATTAATTAATAATATATTTATTAACCATTCAGTTAAAATTTTAATGAGACATATTTAAAGTGTACAGTTAATTTGATCTTTAATGAAGTATCTTAAATTATTTTACAGTATATATCTTTTGCAATTTTTTTGTTGTTATATTTAAAGAATTTTGATCTTCTTTATTAAGGAAATACTAGAAATTCTATATTTTGCATTTACCCTTCTTTTCTTTCAATTTTAGTATAGAATACACGATAATATTAAATAAAGCTTGAATTTACGGTAGTTATTAGATTTTTTTTGTCGTTAACTATTTATTTGGTGAATGAGTTGATACATACTTTTTTCAAATGTAACTGTAAATGATTGAATCATTGTTTTGGGGGGTCATAAATATGAAATATAAATTCAATAATTTTGAAATTAATCCTAACTTCTTATTATTTTGCAAATTTTGAACCATTCAAAATCTATCAAAAAAGTCTAATTATTGCACACTGATACACAGCGATTCAAATCGGAAACAATACTAGAAGGTATAAAAATTAAAGTTTTTAGTTTCTTAACGTTTGTAATCTATTTTTATATTTCAAGAATTGAAATTGCAATTTAATTCAATTTAATTATTTAAAAAAAGCTTCCACTGGAATTTTACACTGATACATTCACAGCGGAAAAAGGAAAAAAAAAACTATTATGAGCATATATTCTATTACAGCAATGACACGTAATTGCTGTAATAGAATAAATACTCAATGATAGTCAATAAGTACATCAAAACTCAAAACATATTCTATGTTAAATGATATTACTCGATAATATACATTTTTTATTTAATTTTTGAAAAATAGTCATACTTTAACTTTTATTAATGACCCTTCTTTATTTTAGCATTTTTTTTATTTAACTTTTTAACTTAACTTTTATTAAGTTTTATTTTATTTTTCATTATTACTTTAGTTGACATATAATTTGTGAATAAAGTAGAACTCATTAAATTTATTAGTTTACAGAAGAAACTGCACAAAAAAAAATCAACAAAATATGTACGAATGTGTTCTAAAAGCTTTATAAATGATTAAATTATATTATTAATTATATAAAGCTATAATTAATTATATAATCTTTTTATGACAGAGAACTGAAGTGAAAATCAAATTGCCCATGTTGATATTTAATTTGATGGACTGTCGCAATTAATCAGAATTATATTGCTTTGAAGCCACTTAATTCATTTTATCAGGCTTTTATTGTCCCTTACAAAATTAATCCGTTAAAAGGGGAATTAACTTTTATTAAGCTCAAGGAATTAACTAAAAGGGAAATTAACTTATTTTGCAGAGAGAAATTATTTACGACTAAAGCAATAACAGAAAATCACTTTTCACATGTTGATTATTTATATTATCAAAATATTTTACGACAGATTAAGAAATATATAAATCAAATATTTCAGATGGCAAAGTATTATCTGAACAAACTGAAATGTACTAGCGAGAGATCATGACCCTTCTTATTTTATATAGGTAAATAAATTTTACTCTTGCGATGCAATTGCTTTAATGTAAACTGCATACATTTCCATTATTATATTAAATCTTTATGATTCAGTCTTAAAATGTAAAACATTAACAGCACTTAAAAAACTATTACTAATAGATAAATCTTAATCTCCATTAAATTTGTCATTCAAGAATTACTTCGTCCATCTCATTTAAGCGGTAAAGAAAATTGCCACTTTATAATATGTATATTTAAGTATTTTATATTTTATATAAATCAGACAAATCAATTACATAATCAGACATCATCAGACAGACAATACTTTAAAAACTATGTACTACCTATGTAATAATGTAAGCCATGTCAGTTATAATTAAAGTTTGGTTTGGTTGTATTAATGTCCCATTTTAAAGCAACATTAGATTTATTTTAAGATAGACCTCGTATTTTGAGCCATGGTCAGATGACGAGGAAGACACCGGAGCTGACACGCTATCTGCAAACTTCCAAACCACACTAGCGAGAACACGTTTGGCCCGGAAGGACTTAACGTGCACCAGACCCGCTTATACGATCGTGTTCTACGGTGGAATCGGGTCTCGAATTCGAAAACTACCGATTCCGAAGCTGAGACTTTACCAACAGGCCTCCGTGGCCCAACTATAATTGAAATCCTTTAAACAACGTTAATGAATAAAAACCAGTATTTTTTTATCTTCTATTTTTCAACCAATTTCTTTGATTTTAATTTTTCTCCCTTCATTGTTTTTTACTTTTCAAATTATTAAAATTTATTTTTTATTCTGTAGAATTTGCAAATTAATAACTGGATATTAGGCAAGAAAAGATTCAAACTTGATAATATCTTATAGGCCAGAATTCATGAATTAATTTAAAATGGAGCATTTTAAACAAACTCAAATAATATTGATTTATCGGTGTACGTTTAGCATTTGATGCAAAATGTAAATATTAAGATTATGTAAATTTTTTGTCTTACTGCTCGTTTTAAATGGACAAACTAATATAAGCAATAACCGATGCTGTAGATTATATTAGTTAATCTGTCAACATAGATTCTGAAATTAATATTGCAGAACTAACTGCTTCAAAATTTTACATATTGTAATAGTATGTAACAATGTTACAATGAAATCGTTAGATTCTGCTTCACAAAATCTATCTTATTTTTCTAATAATCAAAATTAATAAATGTTTTTTTTCTTTGAAGTAATGCACTATTGAAAGGATATCTTATAAATAAAATGTAAAGCTTTTAAATGGAAAATTAAAGTTATGATAAATTTAATATCCTGGATGTTTGAATTGTTGTCATATACAAAATATCAAGAGAGGTTAAATATTTGTTAGATTATATTTTACATGTAAAGCAATTTTTTTCCCTAATGCATTGTCAAAAAATTTTTTAATAGATTTTAAGAAAAGGATTCAACTTTCTATAAATAGAAATCATGCAAGCATTCCCAATTATGTGGCAAGTTATTTCGTCTGATATAGCAAATATTTGAATAAAAATTTTACACTGAAAGGTTTGCGAAAAGATAATAAAACACTCGCCTTTAATATAGTAAATAAAGGAACCAATGCTCATAAAAATTGAAAAAGTTGAATTATTTACAACGTCTAACTTTCAAAAGTTCAGTGAGGTTTTGGAAATACATAATGAAATGAAATGCCGCCATCTTCACCAAGAGAAATTCTTGCATTAATTATAATAATATGAAAATGGAGAATAAACTTAAATATTAACATGCTATTTCATCAATATTTGACTAAGAGAACCACTACGAATTTGTTCCTCGTTACAACTGACATCTGGCCTGAAACGGTTAAAATTGACTTATTCTATTTTTACTAAAGATATACTATTTTTTTCCTTGTGTGAAATAAATATCTCATTTAATTGTTATTCTACAACATAATTAAATTCTTTGATTATCTTATAATTTTAATAATTTTTCAATAAAATATCTTTTCTTAGGAGCTTAATATTTTTAGTCTAAAACTACTAACAAACCTTTTAAAAACCTAAACATTTTATTGTCACACCAAACTTTTAAAAACAAGAATTTATATCAATGTTTCTTACTTTTAATTAATTGCTTATTTTTCATTTTTTATAAAGTTTATAAAAGTTTAGACGTCCTGTTGGAGAAATTGATTGTACAATAGATTCAATAGTCTGAACAACTTTTAGATTGAAAGGATATATCTTTAGATAATATGCATTTTATTACTTTTGAAAGAAAGTCTCAACTATTTTTAAATCCGTCACGCGTTTAATTCCACATGACACAGATGTGATTCATAACTATTTGATTGTATTTAACAATCTATATAAAAATATAAATAATTTATCTACTTAGATAATTGGTTGAAATATCAAGCGTGAGTCGTGATAGCGAAAGGATTTATATACCTCCAAAAGTTTACATGTCTTTAAATTTTTTGTCTGAATGATACTGACTTTGAATTATGATTTCTTTTTATTATAATTTCTGTTAGTACATCTTAAAGCGCTACTTTTTTCCCCTCATTAAATAAGTAAATAAGCATTTCGACAGTATTAAGTATCGTAATTTTTATGACTTGCTTCTCTGAAATACTTTTACCTTCGAGATAACGGATAACAGACTAAAAATATATATACAGATAATCTAATACCAATCTTCAAAAGCCAGTAAGTGTAGTGGCACTCGTTACAGGCAATCACAATGTCCATTAATCTAAAATTCATGTTCTGTTTGCTTCTTGGAAGCGCCCTCTGGAAGACCCCATCAGCAACGTCAACTTCTGAGTGGTGGACGGTGATTAATACCTGCGTTTCATATTTAAAAGCTTGTATTAAAAACGTCCGCCAGAAGATCATTTATATTCCTACCTGGCCGCCCCCCTCTGGATGTTTGGGATAATCGTATCACGCAGGGGCCCTCCTCGAAAATTGCACGAGGCAGGGGACCAGGGCGCAACTCTCCCCTCTTTGTTCACGTGACACTCCCAGGAGTTGGACCGCATTATCTTTATTTCCTAGACCCTGACAAGTTGGAGTCTCTGGCACGCAACCACCACCCGGAGAGTGCCCGCACGGAATAGGCCTCCCCTGTTCACAGAAAGGTTCGGGTTTTGCAAACATTGTCCTTGATTGATAGAAAACAATAAGACGGATAGTTTACAATCCATACTTGTTTGTGTAGCTAGGTGAAATAATAAATTGAAATGGATATGATTTGTTTGCGTGTAGTTTGGTCACTTTTTTGTGTTTGTTTCGAAGAATGTATTTTTCCCTCTATCTTTTCGTCATATTATTTCCAGATAGGTAGTAATACTTTTAAATAATGAAGAAGACCATGAACTGACAATTCATCGCTTGATGTCAACTATTTGCAGTTGTTTTGTTCTCAAAAATAATTGAACTTTCTTCGCCTATCATTATTTTCTGTAATATTCGGGAAATATTGATCAGACTGCAAAATTATGTAAAAAAAAATATTGTAAGGTATAAAAACAAATTATCTTTGCTTAATCTAGAACTGCTATAATTAGCGAATCTGAATACACGATCTTTTCATTGCATATATCTGAGCGATATTCAATTTCACACTATGCAATTGAAGTGGTTTGAAAAATTATAGTAACACTGTAATACGATGTTTTGACCTCGGCGAATTACTGCAAGTCATCTGATACACACAATCTTTCCTTGCCGCCCCATGAGTAAAACTAAATAGTAATATAGTATTTACTTAAGTTTCTAAGTAAAAAGTTCTCTTTAAATCATTATCATCAGGCCATACATAGTACCACCTATCGGTGAAATAATGTTATAAAATAAAACATTACCTACAAATGCTAGTGGTATGTAACATCAAAGAAACATTCATAATTGATCTTTTAGATAATTTTATACTGCGTCTAAAAATTTTCTATTTACCTGTATTTAATTAAATTTGTTTCATGTCTGTAAGAACCAAATATTGATTGAATTTCACTCAATTCCTAATATGTCAGAGTTTTTGAGTTTCGCATGCTTGTATATTTTATATAAAAATACACTTCTTTAAGATTTTTAAAGCTTGACTATCAGTTTAGCGATTAAAATAACCAAATTATTATGTTACTCTAGATACGACTTCGCCATCTAGCGATAATGAATTATAAATTAAAAATAAATTCTGTTTTTTATATTTCATTTTAAATATTTTCTTTCTTTAGTAAACTAATAAATTTGTTTTTAGACTGTATGACATTAATTACTTTTATAGAATAAAGTTAATATAGTTTTATTTAAAGGAAATACATTTTAGTATTAATATTAAGTCATCTAATATCAATATGGAGTATAAAGTTGCAGGTTTCGACATCCAATATGCATACACAAACTTTATTAATTTAACCCTTCCTTCTTATTACTGTTTTAATATTTTTGAAAGCCTTTAGTTTACTTATTTAAATGCTCTAATGCCAGTTATCTTCATCAGCTCATCGTAAATTATTGAAATTCTGCACAGCTAATTCGAAATAATTTAAAATTCGTTATTACCTTTTGATTGAAAACGGTAATCAAAATGTCAAAAACCTAATATTGCATGTTATATTACTAGAAATAAATTATTTTCGAAGTAATTTGGGTTAATAATGCAGTAACCAAGTTATTAAATTCTACTAGCTTATAAGCAGATTTGTTTAGCTGCAATTAAAATTATTTGTGAAAAAAAATCTGAAACGCGATTTTATTTTAATATTTTACTATGCTATTCATTTTTTTCCCATCAAAATTGCACGAAAGAAAATATGAATCGTAAGAAGTATGAAGCACTCAAATCAATAAGATAAAGAAATTCAGACACTGTATATATATCATAAGAAGCAAAATTTTCAAATATGTTTTTAAAAATATTTTAAAATAGCTGTCACATACACTCACAATCAAAAAAAGTAATTTGTTAATAAAACTGATTTACGATAGCGATTCTCCTTATATATTATTTTTAGTATATGGGTATATAAAATTTGAAATAGATTATATAACTTATGTATTCAAAATTTAATTTCAGTATATTTCAACCAATGCCTTATGCTGTTATAAATTATCCCTTTCAGACTTTTGACAGAAAAGTATTTTAAAAAAATGTTTTATTAAAAACCTGTTTCTTAATTGCTATTGTTTAAACAATAATTATTATGTTATATAATATTTAGATTTTAGTAATTAAATCCTTAATAAATTAAAATTCTTAATTTTTTAGTATCTGATAGCATTTATTTAAAAAAAATCTTACTTTCGTGAGTACCTTTTACAAACAACTTGTTAATATATTCGAGGTTTCTTGAGATTAAGATACTTTCATATATACTATTTTAAACGTAGAAACTAATTTGCAAAAAATATTACAATATACATAAGCATTTTATGATTTAAAATATATGTAATTAAAATTAATATATGAAATGAACCAATCGATTTTTCGAAACCGGGGATAAATAAATTTCATGTCCATAAATTATTAATATTTGTGATATTAATACATCAAATTTTGTTTACAAATGTTTAAGAATAAGAAGGATTGTCATCTTATGACCGGATGACTTGAGCTTGCTTCTATGCATGATTTAATTACTTCTTAAAAACCAATAAAAAGCACTGTATCAATAAACGTATAAAAATAAAAGAAAATTTTAAAAATAAATATTAGTGAAACATTTCTTGAAGGGTGAAAAAGGTAACATTTTGGTTATTTTTAATTAATTATATTAATTAGAATTAGTTAATTTTTACACTTTGAAAAGTTGTCTTCCTTAAAGACTTTTCCCTTACTTTTATATTAAATGTGTAAATTATGTTCAATTCGGTCTTGCTGCTTTAACAGGAGATGTGGAATGAACGAACACACACAAACACTATATATATATATATATATAATCACAATCATTTTAAGCAATGCTGTCAATTATTGAGTTAACAAAACAGATGCTTTCCCTTCCATGACTAGGCAATTACAAAGGTCCCCAAATAGCTCCTTGCATCTCCAATCCTCTCATCCCCCCTTTCGAAACAAATCCAAGCAAAGATCCCATTTGCATGGAAGTAAGGATCGATGAGAGAACAGGCCGAACATTCGATCCCTCCTCCTTTTCCGGAATCTTGTCTTTTTCCGGTTTTCCGGGCGGGAGTTTGCTTAAGGAGGCCACATTTCCAGTCGGCCTACCCGCGCGAAGGGATTTCAATTTCGAAATGGTACCGCCGCCTCTTGCCGGGATTGGATTTCCACATCAGGTTGGTGGCTGAGAATTCTTTTCAAAATCACCCGGGCTTTGTATAAATAGAATGATATGTGGCTCCGAGAAAAGCCTTTAAGATGTTTACCCAGCCACCCTCGATAATTGTTTGTGGAGAGAATAGTTCGAAAGTTGAAGGTCAGCAGTAGATCAGTTATTTTTTAAAATTTATTTATTTGGGAAGCGTACTTAGAAAAGAAAAATAAATAGAAAAATTTAAAATGGATTTTTTTAAATAAAGACTTTAAAGTATGCGAACTTTAGTTTAAAATAGTTAAAAATTTCTACAATGAAATTCGAAATTGAAATTTAGAACATTGCCAGGTTGATTAATAGGGAAGAATGTGTGTGCTTGTGAAACATTGTGTGAAACATTGCAAACGTTTATTTTCGACTATAGCATATCAGTCTGATGATAATGAGTTATCTTCGTAGTTTTATCACTTCAAACTAATGATGAGCAATTTCATTGAATGAATATTACATATAATTCAAATAAAATATTATATTGAAGATGCAAAACCATTTATAAAATAACTCGAAACAAGCTTTGCCTTTCCATAAATTAATAATTTTTTTTAAATTTTACGCAAGTGTATGAAAAATGAAGATTTTTTTAAATTTTGATTAATATTTATCTTTTGGTCTTTTTAACTTACAGTTCATTATTATAAATATTTTGGGATCTTGAAAATAATTTTGTTAAATTCACTTTCAGTTGAAATTACCAGTTCGAAAATAAACCTTAAAAAAAAAACATGTTAGATAATTAAGATATTAAAGTAGTAAAATAATGTATTGTCGAAGGAAACACGGGAGTTCAATATTTGATATTTCTATATTAATGGAATTTGACACAAAGAAACAGTATCTAAACTGTGGATTCCTTTCAAATTTTACACAAAGGGCTGACCGTCCGTCGATCTGCACTTTCCCGAACACATAAATGCAATAAATCATAGATGCATTGACTTACATAAATGAAATGTAGCACGCGATTCCTTGATTGTAATTGTTTTAAATTTTGATTTAAATCATTTGGATAAAAAAGGCGCCCAATATACATATCCGGTTTTCTAATACTTGTGTATAACCGCATACCAACTATTAATCGCCCAAAAAATCATCGAAGATGGGATCCTTATGGTCTTTTTCCTAACTATTTTTGCGAATGATATATGGTTAATAACTCAGAAACATATTTATTTGAGAGAGTGGGCGTGAGGGAGAGAGAGGTTTGGGGGAAGGGACTCCTGCTTGTTTTCTAGTTGCTTCTGCGCGTTTTCAGAATTTCAATTCACCCTCCGGCAAAGTCTTTTTTTCATATATCATGGATTACATTTGAATAAACACATAGCAAGGGAAACAAAAAAAAAAAGTCTATTTCCTGGGGTTACACATAGGTTCATCTTTTACAAATGAGAAAACTTCAGTGTTTCGATGAAGTTTTCAAAAAGGATTCCTAACAGGAGAAGCCTACCGATTCTGCTTTTAGTCTTAAAATTAATGCATGCATTTATTCAAAATTTCAAAGTTGATTATTTCTTGCGAACCTGATGCTACTTTTTATAGAAAAAATAATGGCTCTAAAAATGTGGTGGCAACAATGATCAATTAGTTACATTTGAGAGTTCATGTTCTTTGATAAACGCATGTTTGTAAAGAGAAAAATCTGAAAAAGCTCTATTATTTTTGTCAACATTTACTTTAGATTAAGATAAAAATTGATACCTTATATATTTTTTTTAACTCAGAACTTGCTTGTTGCCCAATATCAATTGATAGTTTTTCGAAATGGTTTAATAATATATTTTAATTCATATCATTCATATTATAGAAGTGCAACACATAGTAAAATATTTATTTCTAAAAGATTAAATTAAAAGATGTTTGATAATAATATAATTTAATATAAATACTGTAACAAATTAATATTTAACAAAAAAAATCGTGAAGCTTCAAAACAAATGTGGTTTTCAAATACTAATCGCAATCGAATGATTTGGATGGTAACTATCTGATTTTAACTTTCAGTATAGAAACCAACAAATTAACAGGCTTGTACATAATACTAAACTTTATATTCTTAGGATTTTACCAGTAAAACTATTCAAATCATATGGACTTATTACAAATAAGGGAGGGTAAGAATATGGACACAATTTAGAAAGAGGCGAAAAGTCTTATTTGTTTACGTAATAATACTTCTATATGACTTCACTTGGTGACACAGGCAGTTCATTTTAATATCTTGTGAAAATACTTTGCGTATGTACCTTTAGTTCGTTCACTTATGTTTACAAACGAACTAGTACGTTACTAAACGAACTAGTCTATAACCTATCCCAATAAAATGAAGAGATGCTTTTAGAATTATTAAATAGCTATATGCAGAACATACAAGTTGCTATCAAGAATGGATGGGTCATCCCTTTTTAGTTTTGTTCATAGATTATTACAAAGATTAAAAAGGTCTCTTGACTAACATCAAACTAATAGTTTATTTGAGTTCCATATGGAACATTTTCTACATTCAATTTACTGGGACGGCATATCCTAATGAACTGAAGATGGGTGATTTAAGTATTTATATTGAAGTAATTTAAGAAGAATCAGATAATCGCATATGTTATCAACCGTTTAGCGCATAATTTATCCTGAAAATGGACTAAAACTTTACTTTGTACCATCATACAGACAAAAAAGAGTCACAGAACGCATAAAAGTATATGTATGCAAAATTCTAAGCTTTCTTCTGCATAGTTTTCCATTCCTCTTATTGTTGCCTACAAAGAAATTCCGTCATTTGAAGTCGATACAATTTTTTAGCATAATTTCATATCGATAAACAAGGTTAAGATATATTTCCACTTCGCCTTTAAAAACAACAATTCCATGCTGTATTGACTTTCCTTTAATATATTATGGCAAAAAATAAAATAACATTACAAATGGCCCAAAAATATACGATGGTAACACAAAAATAAAGGAAGAAAAATGAGCTGAATACTGTAAATGTATTAATAAAGCGAAAGATAATAATTGAAGATAAATAACTGAATAAGTAAATTTCATATAATAGCGTCCTAATTGTGTCGAAATACATGAATTGTTTTTATATACATAAGAATTATATTTAGGACTATTTATTTGCGTGCACTAAAACGCTGTGTAATTCCTTCCCAACTCTTACTTCTGAACTTGAGTTGTCATTCTTCGCAGAATACTTAGAATAATCACATTTGATTCATTTATGAATGCGAGGCTATGGGGGGGAAAGCAGCTTTCGATTTGTTGCAATCGTTCGCAAGCTGAGTATATTCCCTAGTGATTTACTACCACTTAGGGGGAGGGTCGACGTGATCAGAAAAGTCTAGTGATCTGTTTGGTTGACCGCCCCCAGTAGAATACTGCTGAACTAACATTTCCCTTTCCCTGTTACAAATGGAACATTTTTTTCAGTTGTATGAATGTGGAAATCGTTTTCATCTTATACAAATTAAGTGGCTCATTCATACAAATATGGTTTGGAAATATTGAGTAAAAGGAGTAATTGGCGGATATGGAAGCATTGGTAAGAAAAAGTTACTGAAAATATTGGATAAAAGTGATAATTTTATTTAATATAATATGAAAAAAAAATTGTCCTTTCCTTACAAAATTCTTGAGGTTGATGTAAACAGCAACTGTTGTCAGTTTCTGGTAAGTAATATATTACTTACAGAATTAATAATTTACACAATTTCATGCAAATCATTATTATAGATTTAATACAGCAAGTGCAGAAGAATACAAAATTGCGGTTTCCTGTTTATTTTTCCTTTCTATACTAAAAACTGTCCCCAAAGCAACGCAGGATTTGAATTTGCCACGATTCGTGCAGTAAAGTGTTGACAACCCTATCAGAAAAACATTTGACAGATCATAGTTTAGAGGTAGTAAAAATGAGGCTTTATACGACAGAGCAGCCTATTAAAGCAAGATTTGAATTAAATAAAACAATTTTTTCTTCAAATAGTTATGTTTTTATTCAACCATAATATACACATGTTAGGATTGTCTATGGGATTACACATAGAGCAAATGACATCCATAGCTTTGCTGGCACATACGCATTCTTTTGTCGAAATTTTCCATGACCATTTTGCATAAATGTAGCGGAATTTTGTTGATGCAGCGTTGAATTTCATCCTTAAATGCTTGTGGGAATGTTGGTAAACTTTTGACTTCAAACAACTCCATAAAAAAAAATCCAATGATGTTAAATCACATGATCCGGGAGTCAATTCTTAAATTTTCGAATTGTGGTCGCCAGATTTTCATTGTTTCTGAAATATTGTTCAACAATGAAAACATGTTGTTTTATTGTGTAATGCTCCATTTTTACTAAGCCTAAACTATCAGCTGTGAAGTGATTTTTTTAATAGGGTTGCCATCACTTTACTGCACGAATGGTGGGAATTTCAATTCTAGCCTTGATTTTGGACATTTAATGATTAATAAAGTTGACTTAAAAATGCAGAGAAAAAGGTGTACACCTATCATGTTATCTAGATATCAACATCGTTCCGTTACCTCAGATAGCTATCAATTTGATAATAATACATTCGAAGACATTTAAACAAATGTAATCCTTCATTCACTTTGACGTTTCTAATCCAACTTAATAAATTTTCTCTGACGTCAAAGTCAAAATCAAACTACCAATTTGTAATTATATCGCTATTTTAAAACATAACACGGGACAATTATTTCGAAATGCATTAATTTTATTGATGACATGCTTCGAGTTCACTGCACTCAATCGCAAACCAAATTTTGAATGGGAAACACATTTTCCCATTCAAAATAAACAAATCATGCCAAATCGGTCCAATAATTTGTTATGAGTAGCTTTAGCTGATTCGAAACTTCCTAACACCTAACAACGGACCCTTAGCTGGAACTGAAAATGCTTCTGTTTATTTCTAGAGAACAAACAGCAATGTGAGATGTGTTTACGACAGGATCGCCCTAATGATGGTCCCTTATTTAATGCGAGGGCAGCGCCACCTGCCGGGGGTGATCGTTCCCACAGCTCCGAAACAATTAACGCTGGAGACCTTGCCTTCTAATTACGAGGAATCGATGCGTGCCTGTTCGATCCACCCTTTGCAGAATCACTTTTCGACCTCCCGCTACATTGTCCGCCTCCCTTGGGAAACGAAGCACGGGTCGACCCTCAAAGGTTCTTGATAACCCATCCAATCAGATAGAGCATGTAACATTAGACAAGTAGTGTTCCTTATGTCCATTCATTCATTCATTCATGAAGTGTATGAAAGAAAGATTGATATGCTGCAAAAAACTCACTGAACTGGTTTCTTGTAAAATTCCAGATTGTCTTAATTTGAGCCATTTTCAAGCAATCTAATTATAAGTAATGTGAACTGGGTCAGACCAAGAATGAGAGAGTGCACCAGATTTTCGTTCGGTAGTTTCATGAATGTAAGTTTTCCAATGATTTTTTTATTTATTCGAGTTATGTTTATGAACCAAATTGCGAGTAATGTGACCAGACATTTGAAAGGAACTCGGCCAAACTCGAATTTTGAAACTTTGAACCGGAATGAAAGAATATTGCCGGGCTATTTTTATACTCCGGTCATATTGCCTAATTGTGAATACTGTGACCAGAAATCTAAGCACTTGCTAAGTCCAACTCGGTCAGATCCAAATTTCGATTTAGAATGGCAGAATATACTATAATTGTCCGAAATCATTTCAAATATTGTCGTTTATATATATTCCATAATTCCACACTTTTAACTTATCAGAAAACATTTAATATCTTGTAAAGATAATCACAAATGTGGCTGCTCCGAGTCACCACTAAAGGGTAAGGATTAAATCCGATTGATGGGACCGCCAAGAAATAATTGGCTGGAACTAAGGTCGGCGAGTCCTAAGGCCATCACCGGACACAGTACAACCCTTCCCGTGGGAAGGATGTTCCGTCATTGATTAGAGGTAGCCAGACCCCCTCCCCCGAAATTTCTTTACTCTCCGAGATAGTTAGAACTAACCACCATTCCGTAAACACGAGGGTTATTTCTCGTCAGATAGACATCAATTTTGAAAAGATAAACGGTTGTCATTTGAAAAAAAAATGCAGACTAATCAGGAATGTGATGTAATGAAAAATCTATTATGAAACTCTTCTCTCATAATATTTGGAAAACAAACCAATTTCTAAGGAAAATATATAAATGAAGCAGAACTAACCAGTTTCTAAGGCCTAGAAATGCGCTTCATAAAAATACAATTCCATTTTTAAATGATTTAATTTAGTTAAGTTATATTTACGCCCTGTTCACATGCAACATGACATTCTTTGGGCGATTCTCGTAATTTCGAATATGGTTAGAGGACGAGGAATATCTTGGACAGGTACCTCGCTTTCTAAATCTACGCACTACATCAGTATAGGCACCTTTATTCTCGACAGATTTATTGTAATCAGGGCCCGCTTACATGACATATCTTAGGTGCAATCAGATTTCTATTTGAGACTCTTCGATTAGAAAACCAAGAGTCTCAAGAGTAAAAAATTAAATCCAAGGGAGATTGTTGCCAAATTATTGCACGACATTGTTCTTAAGCAACTTATGAAATAAAAGGAAACTTCGTAAAGGTCAAGTTTTTAAGTCGAATTAACTTATTGAAATATCAATATTTTTTTATTTCAGCTTATCAAATTATTATCAGCGATATTTTCCCAATATAATTTTTTTATATATGGATAAACTTGGTTTCTCATGATCTATTTGTACAGCGAAATTAGGAAATAAAAAGTAAATGTTACGATTAATACAGATTAATACATTTTTTATATAATATTTGCAATTTTATATCATATAAGCAAAGTTAAAAAAAATTCTTACGTTTCTTTTGTGAACGTTATGTAAAATAAAAATAGCTTGAATTCTAATAATTATATGTGACAGAAGTCTATTGTAACTATTTATAAAATATGCTTTAGCTCTGATGCGATTAAATTCTTTTTTGCTTTATATATATCTTACAAATTTACTTATCTTTAGGCATGGAACTCGTACAACGATTTCTTACTCTTTATAAAAGAAATAATACCTTTTTTAAAGAGTGAGAACTCACGGAATAGAGAAACACGGAAATCTAATTTTAAAGAATATTTTTGTCAAGAAATTTATCATGAGAATATATTCAGTTGTTGATAATAATAAATTAGTAATTTGACATCTCCCTACGAAAATACGAACTTCGCACACCCAAAGAACGCCAGCATAATCAATATAACACACAACTTATTCAAATACAAAGTTTCTCTGTAAAATGTATGCTAAGATTAAGCAATCTTATTTACGAAATTAAATTTAAACCGATTATTGATTTCTTATAACATTCGAAATAGGCGTTGAGAATTTTATCTTGGGTATGCTTGCACAGCAATTTTTCCAACGCGCTGTCATAAAAAAAATTCATTAGCTTAATAGATTTTTTATTAAATTAATTCTATGGAAATTATTTAGTAATAAAGAGCCAAATCTTTTCAAACATAAACAAGAATAGAAGAATATTAAAAAGAATCTTTGCCCTCTCTGTTGAATATAAATTCAAAGAAAGTTTTTAAATTTTCAAAAATTGAATTGTCTGAATTGAATGGAAGCATCCAGGTTAGAATGCTGCATCTTATTTAGTAAAACGTAGAGGTAAACTTCAGCATATAAAAATATTTGTAACTTTTATGAGTATTACCAAGATTTTGCTTCTCTTTTTGAAGGTGGATAAGCTTATAAAATCGGATTTTTAGATGAAGTATTTTATTTGCACGTAGATTTTACATGCTACTGAAATGACGTCCTAAATTTATCTTATTGATTCTAAAATCGTTTTCAAAATGAACATATTTATTAGACAAGCTTATATATATTTTTCCATAAAACCTTACAGTATAAATCTCAGAACTATCGTCTTCTTTACCGCCATGTAACCAATTATTTGTCAAAGCATATTTCTTCCTTATCTTACTGTGGCTGTAGCCTCCCATAATTTCAATTACGTTCCTTCTCAAATGCAAATAAAAATACACTTTCCTATGATTAAAAAGTATCTTAATGGAAATTCTCATATTAAAGACTTTTATTGACTAATTATATATAAAGCGATAGTGGACAATACTTTAGAGTAATATCAAAACATTTTTAATTTGCATTTAACTGGAGTGTTTGACTGGAAAAAATGGAAATGGTTTGTATGATTTCATAGTATTAGTTATTTCTCAAATGACTGAATGCTAATATTAATTTGAAAATGGAACAGTTTTAATTAATTGTAATTATCTATTACTACTAATAATATAATTGGAAATCATTCGAAATGAAAAATCATCATTTTAACTAATTATTCAAATGGCAGTTTGGGTTTGTAGCCAATTATTTTCTTTTTCAGCTTTAAAATTTCAGATAAATTGTGGTTTATTCATCTGAAATTAATGAAACATCACTTGATATGAATAACGAATTTACATATGGCTAAATGAAAATAAATTCGAAATGCCTTTTTTTACTTAATATTTTATGATATTTAAAATTTAATAAAATATTCATCGTTTCGGGATTTGGCTCGTAACTTCTGGTGTATCTAATATTTAATCGGCCAATCTAAACAGTAATAAATTTTAATTGCATTATTACATTTTAAATTTTATGAGGGAAATGCATTAATTTTTGTTCTCTTTTGTTGAATTCTTTTTGTAACAAACCTTTTAAAAATAGTTTCAAATAATGCTTCATTAATAAGAAAATTGTAGAAAAGTTTATCTACACTATAGTAAAATTAATATAAAGTAATCACTTCAATTGTTTATAATGTAACCTCGTGAATTCTTTAAACTAACTTTAACTTTAACTTGTAACTTTAAAAATTCTTCATAAGTGTAACCTCGTGAAGTATGTAACATACTTGTGTTTTCTGTGAATTTTCATTAGTAAAAGAAGAATTATTTCAAAATAAATTACATTATTATTGTTCCAAATCATTACAATAAGATGTTTTACTATTTTAGGCTTTAAACCAATTCAGTAGATATCTCAGAATGAATTTAAAAATATAAATCAAAACTTGATCTTAGACATTTTTAAAGAATTTAAAGCGAAGGAAATAAATTTGTATAAAATATGATAATTTATCTAGTTATGACTTGAAAGATAAATCGGGTATTTTAAGACAATGTCTTTTTTCAACTATGGATTACAACTACTTTTGACTTCAATGTTTTTCTGTTACAGATTTGGCAAATTTTTCTAGATAAATAGAAGCATTTAAAAAAATTCTACATTAGTTTATTTTTAATAAAAATATTTTTCTTAACATCTTGTTAAATTTTTCATTTGCTCTCTTACATTTTCGAAACAGACATTCTGCATTAATAATTTTACATATTTTTTTATACATTACATGCATATATAGGCATTAATAGGCATTTTAATTCAATTTAATAAATAAAATAATTTCAATTAAATTTTCGTTTGAGGTAAATATGTTTAATAGACAAACGTTAATAAAATATTTGCAATTTCTAATTAATAAATTTTAATTGAAGCTTTAAATTCGAAACCACTTTTCAAAGTTGTTTACTAGTGTTCCATAAAATAATTTATATCTCTTTCCATAACTGAGATTTAAAAAGAAATGATTTTGCAAAGTAATGTAGATTACATTTTACATCTGAAAAATACAGACATTAAATTAATTCTTCTTTGTTAGAGTAAATCTCTAAAAATCTGTTATACAAGAATTGTTTTAATTATATTACACTCACAAATAAAACACATGATTATTTGTAACTAGAAGGCAAACGATAACAGACGTTCAAAATCGTTTGCGCTTAAAAACGAAAAATATTTTTTTTGGAAAGACTTCGTGCAGCAATTAATGGAAGCAGTTTTCATCAAATTAATGTGGGGAAACTTAGAAACCTGAAAGCCTTCTTATTTCCTTGTGTATCATAATTCTTCCCTCAAAGTTTCCGAGCTAATCGAGTTAATTGCTGAGCTCACTGAATCAAGAAATATAATTAAGACATTTTGTGTCTAAATCTAATTTACTTGCCACAATTGCTCTGGCTTTCCACTATTTTAATTACTTCTCTTAAGACGTTGATAGATAGATTTCCACTTTATCTTTGAAGGATCTCCACTTTTTCTTCACTTTGAAAAAGAATGACATTATGTATCTTTCTTGACGGTGTACTTGTTTCATTTAAGTTGCCGAAGCTTTTGGTGGAAACTTTGTCAACATCTTTATAGCTGTGCAAGTTATTTAACTTTGTATTACATTTTTATAGTGGAATATCTTTTAAAGATAATTGAAACAACTTGATGCATGGTTAGACATTACACTTGTAGCTGTGTAGAAAGAAATAAAAATTCTAACACAATTTTCGTTTGGTCCAAGTTAAGTTTCATGCTCGAATTCTTTCAATTATATTGATATTTCCATGAAAATGATACAGAAAAAATTGGAAATGAATGTGATGTTCCAAACTATTATATTTCTTTTAGTTAATTGAGTTTGTTTAACTACAAAGTGAAATTGTATGCTGTTAATTAAATTCTTTATTAATTCTTTATTAACTCTTTAGTACGAAATTCGCTACAGAGTTAAGCTTTAGACATGATTTGTCAGTTTTTACCTTAACAGACTGGATCCTTAATTATTACTGTTATGGTTACAGACTGGATCTTTGTTCAGACATGTTTGCTTTCAGATTCTTAATCTTACGCTTCTTTTTCCACTTTAATTAAAGTCCAAGGATGTTTTTAATATTTAATATTTTCTTAAAAACCAATTAATCCAATTAAGTTTCTTCCTAGTACTTTTAAAAGAGAGGGACACAATTCTAGTTTTGTTCATAATTAATTATATATATATATATATATATATTTGAAATTTCGCCCAGATAAGATGTGTTCGTCAGTTTCGATTTCTTTACAAAATAATCTACATACGAATTATCATTTGCTTGTGGTATATTAGAAACTACGTAGAGAAAAAATTCGTATTTTATGTAATTAGAGCTCGCATGTGCATAAAAACAGTTACCATAAAAAAAGAAAAGGATTTTTAAGTATAGATAAATTATTTTTCAATAATTTTTAATTAATATTTTTGTTTAATTAATTTCCCACATCCCAAACTAAATAATGTTTCATAAAACATCAAGAAATTCAGTTTAACATCAGTAATATCAATATATCTGAACGATAATTATTATGATTTTCCCTCTTTCTCCAGAAATTTTTATTATTTCATACACATTTTAATGCACATCTGAATGTTATGCATTTTAAAATCAATATTAACAATATCTCTTTCTTGACAATTTTCATTTCTTTTTCAAATTGAAGATTTCCAATCTAAATATTTATAAAGACGAAATATATATATAAATTGGCCCTGAAGATTTAATTGTTTCAGATTTTTCTTGTCCTATATATATATTTGTAAAAATGATATTGTTAGCAGTGTCTGATATGCAAATGTATATTATTTTTAAAATAGTTGTAAATTAATGAATATGTTAGAAAAGGTTAACACTTTAATCTTCGAAATATATAAATTACTGTTTGATTAAATAAGATACATTAGAGATAGACAACTACTTTTTAATTTAAAACATCTTTTATTTTTCAAAAGCAAAAAACAAAAACAATTGTCTTTAACATTGAAAAGAAAAAAAAAGTTTATCTGTATATATTTTTAAAGAGAAAATTTTTTCATTCCAAAGTAGCAAAATTTAATATCTTGAGCAACACTCTACGGGAAACATTCCTTCAAAGGCGTACCTACATGGGGAAGAGAACTGATAAATTGGAGGCAAGAGATCGTTCTTGAGGTGAGGGGAAAAGTCTTGGTGGGGTTGGAGACAAGGAGGTGGTAGGAAGTATCCGTGCGCGAAATTCCCCTTCGCGCCATGAAACGCCCTGAAGCAATTCAACGCCGCATTCCACGGACACAAATATTTCGACGCTCAAATTTAGGGCCCCGGAATCCAATTTTCGAATCGGGCCCCGCTGAAGACGATTTTTCTCCTTCTTGTTTTTGATTCTTTAATTCTTCTGTGTTATGAAATGTTTGTCATTCTTTGCCGGCTCGCTTTTGTTTAGTGTGATGTTCGAAGCAATCACTCGAATGTTCTAGAAATCCGTTTGTTTTTAGTGCCGAGATGTTTCAAATAAATAACCTTAAGGTGGAGGCAGTTAAAGAAATTTATCACAAATTGGTGGAATACTCTGCGCGTTGAACACAATTACTCGCGCTTTTTTCGCTTAGAATGATAGAATGTTAAATTAACTGTTTTCTTGCGAGTGACACAGATGTTTCGATTGTAGTTTTTTATCTATTGCTTCAGAGCTAGTGAAATGGTCGAAATGAAAACTCATTAGGATTGCGCCCACGTTGAGTTTATGTATGGGAAGATATATTTCATCTACAAATTGTAATTAATACCAAATTATACTCGTATGTACGTGGTAGTCCTAATATGTAAGTACATGATAATTGGAAACGATGTCTTATTCCAAAAATATCATATAAATAAAAAGCACAGGTAGTAAGACATCCAATAATTGTAGAAACGACATAATGAAACTGCGAATTACTAGATAGGAAAAAATAATAGCGTTCAGCATAAACATCTTTACGCTATGCATTCAAAACACCTAAATGTGTATTGCTCCGCACAAGCCTTTTGGGTTTCAGCGTCGGTTTTCTGATAAGGTATCGGCGTATCATAGAATTCTCCAGAAATATTTTAAAATCTTATTAGAGATAGGCTCATATTTCTTGCACTTTCTTTTTTTTTTTTTTTGTCGCCAAATGGTAGCTTTCGTCAAGGCAGAAATTATGTGCTTCGCATTCATTAAGAATCTCTGAAAAGTTCTCTTTCCAATGAAAACGCTAACGCGGCAAGGAAATGATGCATGGATTCGTAATAATACTTTATCATATGGTGATGATTGGATTTATCATGGGCGTGGAAAAACAGGTGTGAACCCAATGATTATCGAATCAAGCTCAAAATCTTCTATCCGATTATTTTGAAAAAATTGAAAGCATTCTCCTATGCTAACAGATGTTTTGAGATTTTATTCACTTGTAATGTAAAAAATAATGTAATTATAATGTAAAATAATGTAATGCAAAAAAATAAATAATCTAAAATTCATTTATGGATTGTATGGTGAAAAGTCCAGCGACTTAAGAACAAATAAAGACGCTTTATTTTACATGAAAGCATGACCCGCTCGTAATGACATAGCCGAAGCGTACACAAAACAGTACAATAGAACTTGTAGTGAACAGTAGAAAATGGGTACAGCACAAAGTGCTCACAGAGGACTCACAGGAGATCATTAATTCAAAGTCAGACTTCGTTCATCCCCTCACATTTCTCTATTTGACTCACTCGTAATTCAAACTCTTCGGATTTTATAACGACCTTCACAAAGTATTGACTCTTCTAGAAAAAAATCAATCTGGATTGTTATGAAGCTATCGTGAAGATTCTGGAATATTACGTATCCTTTATTTTTTCACTAAAGGGACCAATTTTTTTTGCTAGGTATGTCATCAAAGCTAAGGATTATGATTCTGCATCCATTCAAATGGTACATTTCTAAAATTATCTTACTGATCAGTAGACTTGCTACGCAAGGAAGTAATATTAAAATTTCATAAGAATATAAAATTCCAATTTAAAATTTTTGTAAATAGATTTAAGATATTAAGCTGGGGTAGTGTGGTGATAGTCAAGGAGCAGAATTATTGAATCGCAAGATCGAACTCTTATTTGATTGAAACCATCCGAAAATGACAGACATGAGTTTCTGAAACTAACAGTAACGTTGATTTTCGATAAAATCTAAGTCTCAATTAGTCAAAACAGAATGCTTAAAAAACAAAAATGAATTTAAGAATAAAGGAAATAAGCACATTTTCCCATCTGCAATGCCCTTTGCTATGATATATTACGCATGAGGGATATTAACACTAAACCTACCGGCATTTCACCGATACATTGGAATTGCCATTGGAAGCGGGTCAAATGACCCGCTCGTGGTAGCTTTAGTGTTAAAGATATGATCACTGGCATGCACCGTATAGTAGTATGATCACTGGCATGTAATCATACTACTATATGCATTAGAAATACTTTTCGTGCCTACATTTTTAAATTGTCATTTATCTTGACAAAATGTTTTATATAAATAAAAGTACTATCCATTTTCTAGCTAAGGCGGAAATAAATTTCCTTTATATATATATGACAGAATATCTCTCTAATGATAAAATACAAATGTGAAATAACATAAAATAGGTAGCCGTTTTTCCGAAAATCAAGTGAAATCTGAATTTAATGATACACTATTATTCATATTTTTACTACTATATGCATTTTTACTACTATACTTAAAAAACTGCATGTTAGTATAATTATATAAACGTTATTACAAAATAAGAAAAATTGGATTTAAATTAACTTATTTATTTGACAATAGTTATAAATTTATAGACAATTATTTATGTCCTAACAAAATAAACCAATTTTTATATATTTCTCTTAACTAATTTTTAAATTTTCCAAAAGATATTTAAATAGGCAGAACTGTACCTGATTCAAAGTTTGCGAGAATATAACATTTTTCCATCTTTGATAATAAACCTGAAAGAACTTAATAAACCAGTATGTAGAGTATTTATACATTTCATTTATATTATATTGGCATTTAGTTTAATTTATGTTATGATTTGTTGGAAATTAATTTTATTGGATTATATAACTACAGGAATTTCGCTAATGGAAGCTTCTACAGCATTTTATTACGATAATTCTATAAATGAAATTAATGCATATACAATATTTTAAATAAATGTAAAAAATTACTTAAAAAGCTATTAAAGCATTACTGCCTGGTTTATAAATTTATAAATAGGAAAATTTTTTCCTTCCACATCCTTAGCGTTGAATTTAATAAATTAAAAATAAACAATTCTTTATTTTTGTTTATAATACCATCGAATAATGAAAGAAATTACGGCATGTGCGATACTTCACAATAAAGTAATAGAAAATTACATGAAAGATTTATAAATCAAACCTGGTTTATTAATTTGTAAATGGTAGAAATGCCTCTCTTACTTCGTTACTTTTATTCAATTCAATAAATTAAAAACAATTAACTTCTTATCTTCACTTCTGTCTGCAAATTATTTCTGTTTCGCTTGTCTAGACTACTTGATCATGTGTTTTTATTGATTGCAAGATTTTCTTTATCTATTCTTTTGCCAAAATGCAGCGGAACATCCAACCAAGTCGGATTAAAAAATTAGACGGAATTTCATTTATTTTAAATTACTTTCGTACATAGCGAAACATAAAATAAAACTAAATATATATTATTAAATTATTTTTGATTTCGGATCCAGCAATATTAATGAATTTGCTAATTATCATTGCTATACAGTTAGCGTTAAATAAGTTATGAAAAAAATTATTCTTTTTTGCCTCTAACCAGACAATTATTTTTAACCCCTTAATGCACATCATACAGGAAATGAATAAAATATTTCTCCAATTTAATTAAAAATATGCGAGAGAGGTCACCCCTGAAGTTTTCCCACATACTCTCTAATAAGTTTTATATTTTTGTATTTTTATCCCCATGCTTTGATAAGCAATAATTATGAAAGAGCCTATTCACATGTGATCTTTGGGGATTAATCACTTGAATACCGCTAATACTTATTTTAGTCGCTTTTCTTTCCAAAGCGATGGAAACCAAAAGCTTTGCATACAAAATTTCATTTATTTAAGTCATTGTACGTGTGAGTTATTGTATTTGCATACTTGAGAATGTATAGAAAGCAAAATGGTCAATATATCTATAAAATTAGTTACAATTAATGCTATACATATCTATATTTTTATTGTTAAACATATATACCAAATTTTATCCCTCTAATTCTTTATGTTTCATAGTTATCCTGTTCCCTTGCACTCATATAGCCTGACAGATAGACTTTCTAAGAATGGAGTTCATACAAAATTTCAGATAAGTCTATAAAGTTGCTGTAAAAACCATATATTATAATTCATTAATCAACTTCAAAGCGTTTATAATTATCATGGACACAGACAGACAGACAGACATAATTAAGAATTTTTTTTTTTTTTTCACTCGGGGAATTTTGAAATATGGGTATTCGTCAAAATCTCAACTTCGATTTTTTTTTAAAAACAATTACAGTATTTTTTCTTTGCATACTTTGTATACAAAAAAATAATAATCACTTCAGATGCTATATAGTAATACGAAAAATCCAGATTAAACACTACGTTGTTTTTGTAATAGACTTTTAGGTAAATTAGCAGCACAGCATATTCCTGAAGTGAAATGTGTCATAGATTAGTGAGAATGTAGCAAAAAGGTTTAAGTTTTTCCATTTTTATCAAAATTAATAAATTATGAATTTCAAATGACGTGATGTCTAAATAAATTTAATGTTTCTACGAAGCAATCATTGGAAATACTGTCTTCAAGAACCTATTGAAATATTTACCTAATTAATAGGTTATTGAAAGAAATTGAATGTTTCAAAAATATATATTGAATGAATTTATTGATATGTTCTGTAGAAACATTTAATTTTTATTCAAATATTTCATTAATTTATATATTTTTGTGATTAGAAGTATAGGTAATGGTGTCATTGAACAAATTGCCTTAATATGTTGATCAATACGTCTAACGCATAATTTTGAGTACTCCCCCTAATTGTAAAGAGCTTTTGATATTATTTTTACTATCTGCAAATTTAGCTTTAGGGCCGCTTTCTTGAAACCTTTCCAGAATAAGTAATCGATTTTTTTTATTAAAAGCTATTAAAAGACGACCCCAAAGGGGCAGCTTCAACCGTGAAAATAAGAAAAAGTGTAACGGTACTTATATATAAATAGCTCCGCAAGTCCGTATAACTATCAAAACTTCATAAATAATAGTGGTACAGTGAATAGGCAGCGGATTATGGACGTTACGAATGATTTTGTTTTGATTGATTTCGTATAAAATTTAATGGAAATTTATAATTTTGATACAAGAACCACATATATCATAGTTATACTTCATTGCATTTTTGAATTATCGTTTTTCGCAAAAAAGTATACAGGCGTAATTCCAAAAATTATTTTTTAAACTTTGAATATATAATATATGAAACATTAATCAAAATTTAGAGATAATTTTTTCAGAGATTATAAAAATATTTATTTTTTGTTGCAAAAGAAAATAAAGAGGGATAGCTCAGAACTTTCTGCCTAGTATCGGAAAATCATATACACTACACTCCCGAGTATCCGGTTCGAGATTATTCGGCTTCCGTACTATCCCGCCTATTTTTCTTTCGTAGTAATTAAATGAGGGAGGCAAGGCGTTGCATTGGCAGCATTAGCAAGGCACATCTGCTACGATCCTCCTACGTGTTGTGCTTAAAATACAAATCGTGACAGAAAAAGAGTAGTGTTCTGCTCGTTGTTCATTGTTTCGTCAGTGTGTAACGGACCTCAGTTGTTGTCGCTGTTCCAGATTATAACTGCAGAGCACGTAAATTATTCGTAATTTTTTTGGTATGCTTAATGCTTTTTAGTATAATGTTAAGTATAATAAAGATTTCAAAATGGATTACAATCGAAAAAAGTTGCAATAACTAGGGAGGAAAAATTATGCGCTATACAGAGACTAAGCTCTGGCGTAGCAGCAAAAATAGGCAACTGCTTTTATGATTCACTGGGCCGCGTTCACATTCGACTTGACTTGAGATAAATGAAGGATTTAATACTCAATAACAAGTGAGAAAGAATTTATTATTACGGCGGTCAATTTTGGTACAAAAATTTTGTCTTCTAGTATTGGCATGCAAAGAAATGAACTCATAGAACTGCCGCCTGCCATTCTGCCACATTAGGCCGGAGTTACAGTATATTCGTGAGTATACTGTAATTCATTTGTGATCAACTCTTGTACCATTGTTAGTTGCAACTAAATACATAAATTCTAATACACCATTAATAGGAACTTTCCAGAACTCAAACAATTACCGTTCACTCCAATCTAATACATATCTAGTTCATTGCTCCCATCCATAATAATCCGAAACATGCAATAGAGACGCGAAAAAAGTCCTTTGACACCTTTCTGATATGAATCACTTCACAAAGAAGGATGTTCCCCGCAGCTGCAGTCGATTCTGTGAGAAACTCCCTCCCCCATTCACTCCCACATCATCGTCTATAGTCCCGTGAAAATGAAAAGGAGCGAGGGCCACCTAGGTGTATACGCAAGCACGCACCCGCTGTATCTTTTTAAGCAACAATGCCTGCGCCCCAGATAGCAGAGGGCGGCGGGGAGTTAATTGCGTGTCTAAAGGGTTCTCCAGGGGCGGAAGGTCGACGAAGCAGCTGCGCCCCACTTCTCCGTCGGCTCAAAAGAGCTTGCAGCTGAGCAATGCAAAGCAAGATGAGACTTTTCGGTAAGAATGTAAGAAACCTTTAGAAAAAAGATTCAGCCGAAGGTGCTAGAGGGCATTTATTTTAGTTTGGCTACAAATAAGTCTCTTCATGTTTACTTAAGGAAGACGTTAGGGATATTAATAATTACGAGATTAAATAGAAAGCTATGATTTTTTTTCCTTGAAAATTGTTTAAATTGTACATTCAAATTTTAGACTGAAATAGGTAATACAATTTTTTGAAATTTTTTTACAGAATCATGATGTTTTATAGTAGCTTATCTTTCATTTTGTTGAATTCTTAATAGTTAGATTATGGCTAGACAAAGTCAACTAATAACATTTTCAAATGGGGACTTCGACATCAGTGCATCTGATTACTTTTCCCATTTTCAAGCTGTTGTAAATTTAATTTAATTATATTTACTCCATGCACTTTAAAGCAACATTAGGACTATTTTGAAATGGAAATCATAATTTTAAGTTGTGATTGAATGTTAAGGAGACAGATTCCTGATCTAACACCTTTTCTTCAAACTTTCAAACTACATTAAGGAGGATGAAGGCACCAGGAAGAAAAAAAATAGGGTTGGCATTGTAATATCATTTAATATAGTATACCAAACAATGTCATTGAATTATAGATTTATGGTAAAGAGGAAATGTCGGAGCTTTGGTTGATCAAAACGTTCCTGCAGTATCTAGATGATAACTGAAGTAGAAGTCTAGAAGCTTTAATATGGATTTTCATTTAATTTGGTCCATAGTTATGTGTCATTTGGAAAAATTTCCAGATAAATTTCCAGATATAAACTGACAGTAACGAATTATGTGTTGTTAAAATCATAAAATTGTTTTACCAGGTTCGAATAATCTGATTAAGATCGCATCTGCAAAACAGAACCCATAAACATTTTCCACATTTTCATGCTTTCAAATCATTCTATGTCTTAAACCAATAATTCATGTACGAGAAAAGAAGCAAAGGTCCCTTTTGACTGACTACAAACTAAAAAGTGGAGTTTTTGTTTTCAATTAATAATTGATCATTAGTCGGAAATCTAGTTACCTCTGATTTGGTTATACATTACACTACTAATACCACTTACCAAAATAAGAGATTTATAGATTAATAAATTGTCTCTGCCTGCGTGGTAACTAAATAATGAATAATAATTTTTAAGGATTCATCGAGCTAATATTCTCTTATATTTGTTTGCGAAGGAAATGTAAAGTTTCCGTTTTCACCATACGTCTATCATGTTTAACAAAAGATAAAACTCTTCTGTACAATTATATTTTATAAAGAAAGTCTTCTTGCAATTCTACATCACACAATAAGAAAAATATTATGCGAATTAATGGAATATATATTGATAAAATGTAAATTAATTTTCTTACTTTTATGTGCAGTAATATTTATCATACTTTTTCCATACATATTTCGAATGATATTCAAAAGTAATAAGGATAGAAAGGCAAATAATTAATTTCGATATAAATCCATCCTTGAATAGATCTTTAAACGCACTCTATCGATATCATCTAAGACGCTTCAAAGTCGCATCGGTATTCAATTTTTTTCGATATCCACTGCAAGCGGACAACAAGTAGGACATCATTGCTTAGCATAGTATAAGAAAAGGGAGAAATTAATTTTAAATGCACATACCTATTTATTTATGTCATGTGATTGTGACGTCACAAGAACTGTTTATCGCTTTTATAATTTGTACGAGATGTTTTCGCTCAAACCATATTAAGTATTTATACTGATATGAGCATTAATTTAGTTTTGATGGAAGTGAATATTTTGTGATATGGGCTTTTATTATGGGTTATTTTATGGGTTTACATTAATGTCCTAATTTTAACCTTTAAATGCCCTAAGTGAATATTCAAATTTGATGCCGAACTTATAAATCGAATTGTACACTTGCAATTATTTTAATATTTAGCTGTATATTTGTTACCATTGCATGAAGTTCTTTTCAACAAAAGTTTTTTAAAATTAAATTCAGCTATCAAAATTTTCAAATAATATGACATTTTGTTTTACCGGCGTGCTGAACGAGTGACATATTTTTAGAAAATGTTTAGCTGAATAAGTTTTTGATGTATTTTATATTTCCTAAAAAAAGTACTTTCTGAGGTAGATGAGTATTTTATTTTTACTACAACGTATATATGACCTTATGCCTAAAGTATCAAAATCGATACCTTCTTTTTTCGAATATAATATATATAAAATATGCATTGTTGTTTTTATTATTTTCTCCTTTATTTGGTTATTACAATGAGCACACTGATATTTTTAAAATTTGGAAAATCAGGCTTCTAAGGGTTAAAGCTACACTAGGAGTATTTTGGAACGGACTTCGACATTTGAGCCGTGATCAGGTGACGAGGACGACACTTGAGTGTGCACCTCCTCTTTAAATTTCCATACCACACCTGTAAAAGGACATTTCGCTCTTATGGATTTTACATACACCAGACTCGCTTGCACGAAAGTTTTCAGTGGCATCGAGTCTAGAATCTGGAGTTCACCGTTCTGAAAGACGAGGCCAATGAGGTCTTTGAAATGTTGATGTTTGTTATTAATTTTTCATAAATAGGAGAATTTTTTTGACGCTGAATCTCAATGTTAGTAAAAAAGTCAGAAAGTAAAACTTCTGAAATTATTACTTTATGCCAATATTAAACAAAGAGATCAATAAAATTTGACTTTTCTATGAGAAAGATTATATAAAGAACATTCAAGGTGTGCCATGTAATTACACTTCATAATATCACACTGGGTAAGAAAGGAAGGTAAAGTTGAAACACTGGATTTTCGTGATTAAATAAAAGGTTATTAATCTCAGAGTAAAGATTTAAATAGATGAGCTAAGTATTATAAAAAGACTATAAAATGAGCTGATGAATATATAGACAACGTAATTGGATCACGAGTAAATTAAGAAAAAAGTAAATTTTGAAAAATATTTTATTGAATATGGGCGAAAGTGTTGAAGTATGCGTCAGTCAGGAGGAATCTGCTAAAATTTTCGAATCGATATTTCCCATTATTTCTCAACTAATTAACTTTAACGTCCGACGGTTTATTTTATAGATTTTATTAATATCTATAATGCTCCTATTTAATTAAACGATTATTATTCTGAAAGTAAGGATCTAAACGGGAACAACCGCTGTTTCTTTTTCCCTTTCCCTTTATAATTTCTTTTAACCGGCCCGATATATAGGTTCGTGATAGCACGACAAGTTTTAAATGCAATATTCAGCAATTTAAAATAAGAAAAATGTTATGATTCGTTTACACAGTTTGATCTGAACTCAAAGAGGAACTTTGCCTTATACGCATATTTATATGTCATCAATAATATAATCCATATGAAATGCTTAAAATTTATTAAAATAATTTGACTCTAGTTGCAATCTACTCAGATGAGTTACTTGTATATATGTAAAAGGCTGTCTAATAATGGTATTTTTTTAAAACAAGAATAATTTAACGATATAGTCAGCTTAAATTATTAATTCGATTTTCACTTTTATTTTACTTGGCACGTAGCGATTGATATTTTTTCGAAAAGTGCAATTTATTTGCAGTGTGAATTTTTGTTTACCTCCAAAACTGATCAGGAATAGGTAAATATAGTTAATAATTTTTTTTACTGAAAGAAATTTTCGAAATTATTTTAATGTTTAATATTTCTGAAGTTAGAAATATGGGTAATATTATAGCTGAACCTACAAAAGTTGCGAAATTCAGATTGAAATATTTATTTCATTTCTGCTTATAAATAAGTCAAATATGGTATTACGATGTTGACAAGATGTTTTGAAAGCTTTTTGTAAACCAAATTTGTTGTAGGTCTGAAAGAAATCTCATGGTACAAGATCTGGGGAATAACATGCCAGTTTCAGTGAGCCAGAGTAATTATTTGAATATTAATAGACGGTAATTTAATTTAAAAACTCATTGTTAGTGGCTTACGACAATTTTTTAAAATATTGTTAACTGCTTATTTGCTACATGTATTGCACTTTTATTACAAAAATGCTAAATTTAAACAGTACAAATGTGTTATTCATTTAAATATGATGGTTAGGAGTTATTTTAAAAACATGTGGAAGTGATATTAAACATTTCTGAGAGCCCTGAGAAACTATTTCAACAATATTGTAATAAAATCATCAAACTTGTTGGTAAATTGAAATTCGCACCATATTAAATATCGTACAATTTTCAAACAAGTAATAAGATTGAAAAACGAATACTACTGAGGTTTCAAAAGCTATAAAGGAGGACCAAATACAATTAGTTGCTGAATCTCAATTTTATGGGAAATTTTGAAAAAAAAAAATTCTTTCAAATGTGTAGTTTTCTTTCTGGGTGTTTTAAAATAATAAAATAGTTTTCGTATAATTTTTATTTTACGATAATGAAAGCACATATAATTAGTCGGAGGATTAACTTTTAAACCTTTTATACCCTTTTCACACGTAAGTCCTTAATATCTGTGGATGTGTTGAATATCAAACAAAAAGCCATTATCATTTGGCTAAACAGCGTTACATTTTTATCTCTGAAATTATGCTAGTTTACATTATTTGATCATGAATAAAAATAGAAATGTTACTACAATTGCCCATGCATTGCCCCAGTCAATCAAAAAATTAAAGTAGGTTCAAAATTTTAAAATATAGATATATATTCTGTTATCTTTATGCTCAATTTTGATGGAAATTAAAAACCCATTGAGATAAGAAAATAAAGTACACACATTTCTATGGTACAAAATGAAAATAAAGTTTTCTTATGCCTTTTATGTTATTTATTGAGCATTTTATAGGCAATATTTTTTTCTTTAATGGAAAGACTATATCTAGTTATTAGTTTTACTTTTTTTTTATCAAAGCGGGTTAGAGCGAAAAAATATTCTCTCTTTTGCCGAAGAATTCGTCATTTCCCCGCGCTTTCTCCGAAACAAAACAATATTCCCAGCATCCTTTACGATCAGAACAAGATGGCCGATCTACGCAGAGAAAATGAAGAGAAAAAAAAATCATATTACAAGCGCCATCTATTGTTACGCAAGGGAATAATTCTACGCCATAAAAATTCAAAACATTCCACGCAAGGATTCCTGTGCTTTAGTTCTTTCCTCGCGGAGATTTGGAACGTTTTTCTTCCTTTTCTTATCTTGTTTTACGTGGCCGCTTAGAGTTTTGGAATTCCAGACGTATTTCGGAGTCATCTGATGTCTAAATTTCGACGCCTAAAAGAACTGTCAAGGAAGAATTCAATATTAATAGCCAAACAAGATTTGTGGAATTTTTTTCCAAAGAATCTGCGATTTCGAATTTTCATTTATTAAATTTGTAGCTAGATGATTTATATTAATTTTGCTAGTTCGTTTTGTGCTTGCGAGAGATCTAGGCCTGTTCTATTGGATTTAAATCAAATATATGCAGTTCGTTATACGGTATAAAAATTGAGTTCCCAATTTTTCTTTTAATTTCTCTCAATTGTATTTCATTACAATAATTTTTGGAAAATTTGTTCCACTTAATATTGATACAAAGGAAAATCGAAAATTTTGAGATTTGACATTTTCAACTAGGTAAAGTTTTAATCTGTGTTTATATATGCAATTTTCCCTCTTCCAATATTAGATGCTTTACAAGAGACTTTTTTTTAAAAATTAGCACAAATCGATTCGATTCGGGAAATAATTATCACATGAATTTGAAAGATTGTTTCAATGAAAAGAACTGAACGTTCTGTTGACTTTCAGAAACTTATTTCTTCCAAATTCATTCTTCTTTTAGGAAAAAATCCACAATATCAATAAAGTGACAAAAAAGCTACGAAAAAAGTCAGTTTGAAGTGAACACCTTCATTCTATGAATAAATAAAATACATTTTTAATGTAAAAAGAGAAAGTCATATATTTTAAGAATGTAAGTACTAACATGATAATATTATAATAAAAAGGCATATTACTTAATAAAAATTAAATTAAAAATTGATCATTGTATTAAATAAATCAATTTATTCATTATTTCTCTTTGCTTTTCTTTACATTATGTTCATACAGTTATTGTTTCCCTTATTTTTTACTGATATATTAATTTCCTGAAATAATATCGAATGACGTAAGGTTGTCAAGTTTATTAATAAATTATTAAAAATATTCAAAAACAATTTTGTTAAAATTTAAATTCTCTGGATTAGGGCTACACCGTCCTATGTAATACGAATAAAATTATATTGAAGTATAATAGTTTATTTCTTCTAATAACATGTTTCATGTGATTGAATTATCTATTACAAGTTTTAAGAATAAATAGCTTTGATTCAGCTCAAATTTTATATAGCTCCAGCTTTAAATGTTTTAATAACGAGTCAGAAAACTGTAAACAGAATTTATAATCAATACTAGGTTATTAAGGCAGAATTTAAAATTGGGCGGACGGTCTTAGAAACCCCCTAAAAAGCAATTATATATTTCTTGGATACAATGTATTTTTTGTTTCATATAATGTTTTATGCCTTAAACATTGTTTTTTTAATTATTCATGCATTTATATACCGATTGTCATGAAATTATAACAAAGGCTTATAAGATATAAAAACATCAAAATTGCCCTAATTGCATAAGAAATAGTGATCAAGAAAGTGCAAGAAAATACCAGAGGACTCATTAAACACAAAAATGACATGCGGCAATACAAGAAAACCAGAAACAATACGTTATGTGAGAATTACTTAACAACTAGGAGGGATCACCCCAAAAATATTGTGATCACTACGAATATTCATTTGCGGAAAATAATTACAAATGATTAAATTTTAAGCATGAATCCAGCATTTTTACTGGTTTAAAGTGTCATTGGCTATTAAACGCTGACGCACTTACCAGAAAAGTGAATTTTTTATTTTTAATGCCTTTTTCTCAAAAGATTGAAATCAAAATTTGACATAGAATTACAATTGTGGTCATAAAATCACATGCCATATTTAATGTATTTTAGTCATTGGGTTTTTGAGATATCATGTTTGCATACATGAGAACCTACAGATTTGATAAACTCAGTTTCAAATTTGATACCGATTAACACTTTAGATGATAAATCTGTATCATATTTTATTCGTCTAATTCTTTTCATTTTGTAGTTATGTTCACTTAGACAGCCTGACAGACACATATTCTTTCATAGGCTTTCGTTCGAAATTTGGCAGAATTACACAAATCTCTGATATACCATATATCAAATTTAATTTCTCTCTTAAAGCGTTTTTAATCTATTGTTTTCATAAACTGGCAAATATAAATCCAAATATGTTTTTTTCGGACTCGGAGAAGGGGGAGTGAAACATGGATATCCATCAAACTTTTTATTCCATTTTTTTGACGATTACAATACTTTTTCTATGTATACGTCGTATATTAAATAGTGAAAATGGAATACTTCCTCCAAAACATTCAGTTTTGCCACAAAAACTACTCGACAGATTCCTAGTTATAACCAACTCTATTAGACAGTATTTATTGTCGAACTCGCATGATGTCCCGTCACATGTGCAGTAGCCCTGGCGAATTTTTTCTGAGATTCCTTTTCAAGCGTAAAATTGATTTTCTTTACAAGATTCCTGCATTAGATGCATATTTACCGGTTGAAAGTTACAATCATATTTTTATTCGTCAATTATCAAACTAGAGAGCTAGAAAATATTTATCATCCTTGCCGAGGAACAACTCTGCCTTCTGGTGACATTTGATATCGCATAAATGATCTTGAGAACAATCTTTAAACATATCTTCATTGATATGAATCCTGCATTTATTGTAACATATAAATACATAATGAATTCTATGATCATCATTTTTATAAAGACAAGTTTTAATCTGTTTCAAATCGTTCAAGTGCGATTTCCTTTTAATTTGTCGATAAGCATAGCATGTTAATATCATGAAAAATATATATTATTATGAATATTTATTTTATAATACGATGTAATATTTGTATTAAAAAATGAATGCTAAAGATAGTTTTATTCAACAGGTAGCATATCGGGGACGTGGCGAGCGAGAGAAGGAAGTTGGCTACCAGTGTTAGAAATAGTACTGCTCCTCATTGTCAATTTGTTATTGTCTTAACACTTCAGGTGAGTGTTTTGTTTTTTCCTGCACGCTTATAATGTAGAAAGAGTTTGAACATGCACTCTCTAAAACTGAAAAAAATCGAAAATATATTTTTAAAAACGATATTTTAACGGGATTATTTTATTTTATTTGTAAGATTTAACATTATTTTCAAAACCTAGTTTATTTTAATTTTTTTAAATTTTTTTTAGCATTTTAAAATTATAAAAAAACGAGCAACCATTTTTTTTAATTTTGCATTTATCAAAAGATGGCTACACAGCTCAGATAATAATTTGTTTGTTATGTTCAATTGTTTTTTGATAAATGATTCATTCCACTAGTTATTAATTTTCAAATCGGCATATATTTGAATTTCGAACTAAATTTCAGATGGTCTTTCGTCATATAATATTGAATAATATAAATTTTACAAGCTTCAATGAAGGGTAACGAAATTGTAACTATTACTTTCACATACTTTTTGCTGAATGCTTATTTTTTATTCCATTGTGAATGCTATGGAATAAAAATAAGCATTCATAATGGAACAAGCTATTATGAATATGTCACTGTATGCGCTATAGGAAAGTATATCTACTGGGCATAAGCAATTCATAATAATCTAATTAAACATATTGTTGATCTGTAGGAATATAATAAAAAATGCTATTTCAAAAATTTGGAATATGATTGCAAAAATTTGTTTGATGAAGAAATTTGTAACTTCTTCACCATACTCCATTCTATTTTGATGTGTAAAATAAATTTCATAACCTGCCCAAACATATTCTGAACATTTCAGACTTCGTATAAGCTTTTACAATGCGGTATTAAATATCTACTACAGACATTTAATCAGAGATTAACTTAATAAATTAAACATGAACACAACTATCAAAATTTATCATTGAAATAACCGGGTTTTTGTACTGCCAGAATATAAATAAGTATAATACTATAGAATACAATATAGTAGAATTGTTAACAAGCCACATCAATATCGATATATATTCATTCGAGGACGGACGGAAGATCAGCCTTTTGCTACATTTATCTCAAATTTTATAAAATTTAAAGTTTTAAAGATAAGTTTATACAGATAATTTCCCTCAACTATTTATATTTTTGATTTATTTACTTCGTTCATAACCCTAAAAGTAGACAAAAATATTTCTGCGCTCGAGGAATCTTGTTTCGTTTTATTTATTTATTTATTGGCACTTGAGCCATTCTCTGCAAAATTGTACCTACTGTAAAACTTTTCTAAAATTAGTTTTAAACAAAGGCTGAGATATAAAATAGAAATTAATTAATAATTAGCATATATTTATTTAGATGAAGAAAAACTCTACATATGATGACAGTAGATATTGATATTGGTATTTAGTGGAATAGCAACTAATTTTTTTCAATCGTATACAGATGTTGTAATTACGTTTTTAACAAATTTATAAATACTGAAATGCTTTAAAAGTTATCAGCTGCAATTTTTAAACATGATATATTTTATGCAACTTTATTCCTAGAAATTATTGAAATATTCTAGCCCCATTATCCAATTTTAAATTATAACATCGTTAAAACTGACAACACCAAAACGTTGTTAATTCCATACAAACCTTTATAGCAAGCCTATCTACCCTGCAGCTATAATCCATGCTCATTATATTTAATTAATGAGTAGAACGTTTTACTAGTATATTGTACAACAGAACAGACTTCGGTTTGGAAAATAGTGATAATGAAACAGCTTTTGCCCCATTGCATTTGTCTCTATCTGAAATTCACATAATGAATAAATGTTACGATTCCCATGATGATTGAAAATTCGAGATGACGGGAAGCAGAGATTTCCCTAGAAAATCATTTGACCAGAAAATGACATCAGTTTCGGAACCGATAATGCGTTTGGTAACTTCATGATATTCACTGTTAAAACAACGAGTTAAAATTGAATCCTTAGAGAATAAAGAAAAATTATTTCAATGTTTATTTAAGATGCGAGACTCGTAAATGCCAACTATCTTTGATGAAATTTTCCGTATAGTATTAATATCAAAGCTACAAGTATCGTACGAAACAAAGCACTTAAACAAATAAAATTATAGTCTAAAAATCGTATAAGAAATATCATAATTGTTTAAATCGTTGCGTTTTTTTATCAATCAGGATAGCTTAGTTTAGTTATATAAGCGTCCCGTTTTAAAGCAGCACTAAGGTTATTTTGGGACGGACCTTAAACCGCGATCAGATGACGAGGACGACACCTGAAATGGCATCCGTATCTTTAAGCTTCCACACCACACCAGCGGGAGGACGTTTGGCCCCGACGGATTTAGCGTGCACTAGACCCACTTACCCTACGATTCTTCGGTAGAATCAGGTCTCGAACCTGAAACCCTCCGGTTGTGAAGCCGAGACTTTACCACCAGGTCACCGTGGCTCTTCATCAATTAGGAGTCATCTCGTTTATGAAAGTACAGACCGACAGACGGTGAAACTTTTGACAGATTGGTCCAGAATCTGATAAATACCTTCACGTTAGATATTAAACTTCCCAAATTTTATGCATCCAATTTCTTTCCTTTTGCGATTATTGAATTAATTTGTATTCAAATATATAATGTTTGTTTCAGCATCCTGAAATGACCACTTTTTGGCGATTCTATCTCACTAAGGTGTGAGACGCGAAAGGATGTGCACATTTCCAGACTTCACTTACTTAAACATTCCTCGTTTCATCTTTCCTCTCACACATATTTTGTCGAATTTAACCCATAATAACTCATGCGCAAAAGCGTAGAGGGTATTAGAATCCGTTCGCATATTAAAGAGATCTATAAATTCGATGTAAAGATCATTTATCAAATTTCATCTAACTAGTTCAAACTTTTTGTGTTCATAAATAGACATTCAGATATGAATCCAAATTGTGTTTTTTGAACTTGGAGGAAGATTCATCAATATCTGGAATCGAATGTTTGACAATTAAATACTTTCTCTTTGTATGGCTTCTTAAACGAGAAAGTAATAAACACGAGATTTTTTTTTTATTAGAAAAGCAATATCAGTTATTCGTTCTTTCTTTTCTTCTATTTATGCCTTAGTTTTCATTTTGAAATATACCCTAATTTCTTCAGCCGTTAGCTGCTGAATAAAAGTATGGAAATACCATTTGTAAATTAAACTGATGACTACTTGAGAATGATTTGAGATCGAAATTCAGATTGAATCTGACATGACAAAAATCAGAAAGATTTACTTGATAGACTAAGATTTAATAGCCCTTTTAAATAAAAAATGTTTTTAAATATTTCTGTTTTATTTTTTAAAAAATATTTCTTAGCTTAACACCACCATCCATTTCAGTTTTATAAAATGAAGGGAAAAAAAACTGAATTTCTCGGAACTAATGACGAATATTTCCATTTTTTTTCATACCTAGTATCACATTTTTTTGTTACATATGGAAAAAAAACCTGAAATGTTTTTACTAGTGTCGAAAAATCCAGTCCATTCATGCTCTTATAAAATTTGTAAATTTGTGATAACTGTTTATCACGTAATAATTAATTTATAATTTTTTGTGAGGCAAGTCATTTGGAATCTTAATCCCTACAATTTTCAGTTGTGCGTTAAATCTTTTGACTTAATATTTCATAAAATGTTAATAATTTAGGTGAACTAATGGACTCTACAACCAGAATTTAAATATTTTTTAGCTTCGCAGCTCACTTATTGATTTGAAAATCTCTAAACATAGCCCCTAATAGAAAAAAAAAAGACACTTTCATGGCATTGAAAGTTACACCGTCCTTTTGAAACTGCTTTCTAAACTGCAGCACATTTTTTAAAGGAACCTTGTGGCCCCTGATGTAGATTTATATTGGGGGGGGGGGGACAAATAAAACAATGTATAAATAGAAGAATGTCGAGAAATTGAAATAAAAGATTCTTTTTACAATTTTTTTTTGCTCACTTTATTACCTTTTTGAACCCCTTTCAAATAACTCAATTGGGAACCTGGGGTGCATTTCTAACCAGCTTTAATTTTATAAATTTTAATATTTACTCTAATTTGTCATAGATTATCATTTTGATATGAAAAATCTTTTAATCAAATTTGCTTCGCGTATGAATGTTACATACTAAACAATTTGTAGCGCCTTCATATTTTCAATACAAGCTACCCAAAGCATTTACATTCATAATCCAATTTCTAGCAGTCTCGGGAGATATTGCTGTCCATCTCTGTATCCTCCGGACCAACGTGTCCGAAATGACTAAGCAGCCAATTTCTTCCAAGCGGTCACATCCCCAATATCATTGAAGAAGTGCTTATCCTTAGCCGAGATTTACCGCAGAGCGTGGATAAACGCCAAGGATATATCCTCCTAAAAATGGCCTTTTCACTCGCTCTAATCGATGACCCAGAGCAGAGCCACCTGGTGCCGACCGCAGGAGTCAATCGATCTGCAGAATGAGAAACAACGTTGGTCCAACCTGAATAAACATGGAGGGATACAGCCACTAAGTGCTTTTAGATGGATGCTAGCTTTTCTCTTTTTTGCCCTAATCAAAGGCTATCCGTCCCCTTTGTACGTAGAGATGTCTTCTTTGAATAGGTTTTTGTTAAGTTATTCTCCTATGGCGGAATGGCAACAGTGAAAAAAATTCTCTGTAAACAATAACTGTTACATGTGATTCAAGATAATTATTCCAGAAAACTAAACTTTGAAAAGCTTTATATTAATTACAAACAACTTATTCTACTATCTGGAAAATTATGGAAATACTAGAATGCTTCAAAATTAAACTGCAAGCATCAGTTCATAAATAATTTCGTATATTAGCATTAAGAAATCACATAGAATAAAATTTTAAATTGTGCAGAACATTCGATTATCATTCATTTTGTTCCTTTATATCTAAAATGGCACACAACTTGAGAACAAAAGCTTGACCATTGACAGAACAGTTTCCAAAATAAATTTTATTAAATTAATTTCTAAAGGAATATTGTAGCAATCAATTTCACACTATTACTGCAACTTAAATACAGTTTTAATTTTTTCACTTATAAATTTTTAATCGTTTTTTAAAACACACTTTAAATATTGAACATATACTAAATCAACATTTTATTATTTATTTATGAACTGGTAATACAATTTCTGAGCCATTAAAAGGTTACGATTTCATTCTCTTCTTTGAATTATTTTGGTTTTTTTTTGTTTAATCATCTATTAAATAATTTTCAGGTAGCATAGGTAAAGTAATGATTTGGGGTCATATAATAAAACTTATTTTTCAAAATAATAAATAACTGGAGTAGGCATCTAAGTTTAGTTTAGTTATATTAACGTCCCATTTAAAGCAACACTAGGGCTATTTTGGGAGGGACCTCGTAATTTTGAAGCGAGGTCAGATGACGAGGACGACATCTGAGCTGACACACCCCTCTCCACGCCACACCACATAAGCGGGAGGACGTTTGGTCATGACGAATTTCACGTGCAACAGACCCTCTTACACGACGGTTCTTTGATGAAATCGGGTTAAGAACTTGAAACCTTCCGATTCCGAAACAGAGACCTTACCCCTAGGCCACCGCGGCCCCCAGTAGGCATGTGAAATCTAATCTTTGAAGTAAATCTAAAACATAAAACAATACAGACGTCTCGTCAACATTACGCATCAAAAAGGCCTTTGAAATCTAATCCGATACCTAAAAGTACAAGTTATTCTGTTAATTGGGCAATAAACTTGGATGCTTGTTAGTGAGCAAAAAATAAGAAAAATTGCATTGGAGCATTGTGTCCCAAATCACACTGAGCGGATAAAAACCGTGAAGCATACACGCGGGCTCTGATACCTTGAACAACAAAACTTAATTATTTCTTCAGTTGTTTGAAGTGACTTCTTTTGATGTCAATATACAGTCTACAACGACGTTAAAACAATTTCCAAACAAGCTCGAAGACACCGGATATGCTTTGTATGTGTGCCGTATGAAACGATAATCAGAGATATCGTATCTCTTACGTCCATAAGCTTTACATAAATGAATTATTTAAGGTAACCCACTAGGTAAAAGTAAGAAACTTGGCAAAGGTGAAAGCCAAGTAATGAGTCCTGCGAATTCAATTCACATCCTTGGATGCGCAACATCCAGGTGAATATGCAACTGGCAGAAAAAAAATGGTAGCACAATCATGCATGAGCCAGTATATATCGCTGCATGGCTGATGGCACAGTTTTCAAAATCTTCGGGAGGATTTGTTGATTTGTTTTCTCTGTTTAGGAATTCAGGCATGTCCTCAAGAGGGAATCATCGAGGATTTCTGACACATAATGTGATTAAACTTCTATTGAGATTTCCATGGAACAAAAGAATGAGATTATCTATTGACCACATATATACATTATATATATTGACAACGCTTTATGCAATTGGAACCTACATGTATGTACCTACATGTTCGAGATTTTCATTTATTCAATGCGTTTTCCGAAACCATGTTAAATTGCAGTTTGGGTTTATCTACGGTTACTGACATGCCTCTGAGATTATTGGTACATTAAAAGAATATCTTGTATCACAACATCATCTTCTGTCTTCTTGTATCAGCCTTTGGATTTAACATTTATTTTTTTACCCCTTTAACCTATCCTTTTCACGAAACGTATTCCATATTTAGATTGCAGCAAAGAAGATAACTGGGCTTAATATTTTGTTACCACGATTTTGATTAAGAAACTGAAAAATACCTTCCGCATCCGATCAAGTAATAAGCAGGAGGTTCAAGGATTCTCGAGAAGCTACAATTTTTATTTTCCAGCATTAGTCCACTTCTGGGAAATTTTCCAGTACTACCCTTTGCAAATGGGATCTTTTCAAGGGCAAAAGAATGAAAAGTTAAATTAAATAAATGAAACAAGGAAAAAAAGTATCAAGAAAACTAAACTTATATACCATAAAAGAAAATCGGTTTTAAAATCATAAACTAGGATATTTTTCACTTGTTATAACAATTCTTAATTCCTAAGGTTGGAAAATCGAAATATTCATTTTTTAATAATGTAAATAGGTAATTTTATAATAAAATAGTTTGAACAAAAAGGCAAACAATTATATCTTTTTATGTACATACAAAAATAATTTAACTGCATACATCTGAAAATTTATGATAAAATATTAGAAGTGTTATGAATTTCTTATGAAAACTTAGTTTTTCTAAATAATATGCTCCTTTTAGGACTCTATTTATAATTAAAAGATAATTTCAAAATTTGAAAAATATATACTAAGTATATCAAAATGAATGAAATGAATAATTATAGAACTTTTACACAAATATTATGTTTGTTTTTAGTTGCTTAAATTTTATTTCTTCTGAGTATACGGATGTGTGACTATTTGCTTACAGATAATCGCATGACACCATATTTTTAATTTGCCACTTAAAAAAAAATTTCTAAAGGCATTTTCTTTATTTTATTTTATTACATGTAATTTTTATTTGGAAAACAATTCATTATTTAAAATAGGCATTTCGAGAATCTTTATATTTGGGATTATCCCAATTTCTTTAAGAAAAAAGATTGAAATCTCGATTGTGTAGATGACAAAGATCTATCCACATCTATCCATTGTGATTTACTGGTAATAGTTCTACCATCTATAAGAGAAATTCAAATATGTTATTTTATATTATACTATTATTTTCTAATATCTCGTATTATTCGGCAAAAGTTATCCAACTTCCACTGATATATTGACCATTACATTCCTTTTTATATAATTATCTTTTCCCCTGAAAGTTGTCTGTGCTATTCTTCATTGTGCTCAATATAGACGAAGGTCTTTGGAAATGTTTCTCTCTAATTACTAGCTCATAATTTCGTAGGAGCCCTCATTACGCGCTCACATTTACACTCCGAATTAATACGCCTAATCACCCTGTAAGCGGCCCTTATGCAAATTTCGTCCGCGCAGCGCCAATTACAGACGCCCAATCAGCTTACCCATTTAAGGGGAAAGGAGTGTGGGGGTGGCAGATGTCTGCTGACCAACTTCTCTTTCAGAGAGGCATGGGAGACTTGTATGCAGAAATCCAAGCATTCAAAATTTTACACACAAAAGCAAAGAGGTTTAGCATTTCTACAACATTTCTTGATTATATCGGGGGAAAAATGTTTAGTTGCTATTAAGATGCATTTGCTATTAAGATACATTTTTCATTTGTCCTTGTTTTTGCTGTAGGTCATATTTACGTAGTAGTCCAGTCCAATAGGCATAAAAAATAACAAAATATGAAAAAAACCTGCAAAATAAAAATTTTGTAGACACTGTACTGTACATTATTCTATTCTATACATTGTGCAAGTACATTATTCTAGTCTAAACATTATGCAAATACATTATTCTATTCTATACATTATACAAATACATTATTCTATTCTATACATTATGCAAATACATTATTCTATTCTATACATTATGCAAATACATTATTCTATTCTATACATTGTACTATACATTATTCTTTTTCCTTTCGTCAACAGGTGTGCTTCTCCCGGAGTGTCAGGAAGTCGTATCCGATCGGGCTACCTCTCCAACGTTCCCGGAAGCTGATAACTCGTCTGCAGGCATCAGACAGACACACCACAAGTGATTATTGTGATAGAAAAAAGGAACGAGAGGCTGTTCTTTTTCACCCGCTCGGCGGCTCTTTCAAGGCCACGGACTCCTTAGTTCTCTTGACGCTTTGGACTGCAGACGACAGGACACACTTCTCTTTTTTACCGTTTTCATCGACAGTTCTTTAATCCGATCTGACGTTTCCGCATCCCCACACCCCCTCAGTGCGAATGGAGCTGTGTACTTAACTTTTTTTCTAATCCTGACCTCCCACAATCTGTGGATGGGTCGTTGGATATAAATGTTGGAGAACAGACCAACGTTTTAAGTAGTAGATCTCAACGGCTGGATATCGGAAGCTTCTCCCCTTAACCATTTTAACCTTTTAATCTTTTTGGATTTAATAATTACGAAAAATGGAAAAGGTAAAGCATAGAGCAAATGTAAAAGAAATGGTATCACGTCCGATAACTCTCAAACAGCGATTAACACAATGACATCAGTTTGTTGTGCATATTTCTTACTTAATCATTTTTAACTAAAAAACCTAACTAATTAATTTCGCCTTACATTTAAAAATATCATAAATCAATGAAAAATATTTTCTTTAAAATATTTAATTTATTTTTAAGCATTCGAAGGCACTGTTTCTCATTAATGTATTGAATAAAATCGTACATCAAAGAAATTCCTTTGATATTCTACTCTACTCTAATTAGAATAATAATGGAAATCTATTGCCAACAGAAATTTACTATTTGCAAAAGACTTAAGTATCTATTTGAAGTATTTGTTTGCTATTTAATAGGCATATTTTTAAAAAAAATATTTAATATACACATAATTGTAAAATGGCTGCAATAGCAAAATGAAGCATCTTTATTAAAGTTATGATCATATTTTAGCTTTTTATTGACACTAAAAAACAAAGTGTAATAGTTTGAAATTTACTATATTGTTTTCTGGATAATTTTTTTCTTCATTTTTTTGTAATAAAAAGATCGGATAAAAATTTTCTCTGATTATTTAAATAAAATAATCTTCACCATAAATAAAAAAAATAAGTAAATCAAAAGTTTTACAGACAAAAAAAATTGTAAAATTCATAATCATTTCAAAATGTATTTGTTAGGGTTTAAAAACAAACAGATCAATTTTTTTTACTTATCACAGTATATATTTTAAAATTCCAGAAAAAAATTTATAATTTTGAAATCAAACCTGCTGTTTAGTCAAAATTTTAAAAATTGGAATTTTTTATTCTAAACTATTTATTTTTGAAAATTAATTATCATCTAAAAGATTTCAGATGCTGTTATAATTAATATATACGTTAATACATTTATATAAAATATATTCTTTCGTACGATAAATTTTTTCCCAAAATCTATAAGAATTGTTTTTTTTGAAATTTAAAAGTAGCATTGACGTCCCATTTTTTTTTAAAAATATTTTCACGTTGAGATATAAAAATTCGGTAGAATAATATTTTGTATTGCGAAAGGAAGAATTAAATTGCAACTGCAAAGAAACGCCTCGCTTGAAAAAATATACAAAGAGAAAAACAAAAACGTAAGATAAAGAGCAGAAAACACAGGTAAAAAACAAACTGACAAGTGGCATGCGAAATGTTTTCGATGAAATATTTTTGTGAACTCCATTTTAATAAAAGAATCTTTTCTAATAAATTATTCATTTCACATAGCTCAAATTAAATCTAATAAAAAAAATAACTGAAAAAATACAAATATTACTGATTAACATTTACCATAAACTTGATCAAAAACATCTGGTTTTAATAAAGATCACAATTTTAAACAAGAACCAATAGATTAATAGTTGTACCTTTGCATTTAATAAAAAAAATCTCTTTTTTTCAACATTGTGTGTTTAGAGATAAATGGAAAAAAACCGACCCTAAAAATGCTTAATAAAACTCACTTAGTGCATTTTTCAGCAAGTATTAATTCCGGAATCAGAATAACTAATCACGCTCTTATAAAAGCACTAGTGAAGCCATTTCCAAAGTAATTCACTTAAACAAAAGCTTTCTACCTAAAAAAACGTTATTACACCAGCTGAATATTTATCATTTCTTTATTATATAAATATATTTCCAGCATCCAATGACAATTAATCTTGCCTCCCTACCAAAGATTAATATATTTATGTCTGTTTCTCTTTCGCTGCGGTATAATTAATGGCGGACTCATCTGTTCTTATTGTGACGTCATGAAAGTCGCGGGTGTTGCCATTCCAATGGCAGAAACTTTCACCCTCGAAATGCACGTGGGAAAAAAATGGCTCCTTCGCAGTGTGGCAAATTCTGTGGATTTTTTGTTTTTTGTCTTTTGAGCGACGAAGATTAAGAAAAGGTGTGTGAATTTTTTTTAAAAAATTCACTTACAGTCACTTCTTGTCGTGCCTCTGTGAATGACTTGTTAAACAATCATCTAATGGATATGAGCCATGTATCCATGTACTTACTGGCTTATATTCAGATAAACGAGTGCTTTGATCTTCTCTTTAGATAATAAAGATTAAAGCCGGCGGAAGGGCAACATAGAGTTTCCGGCAAATATTTTCCTTTAGTTGTTAATGAATTATTAATATATAATGATTTATTTTAAATTGCTTCTGATATTTTTTATTGTTAGGTCTTATTTCAGACGTATCATTTCTAATTTAAAAAAACAATTGAAGTTATCTCTCCGGAACTTTCTCGTATACTCCCTAATGAAAGTGTTATGGAAGTGAAGGGAGTTTTGATGGGGGAAGGGACTCAAAACATGTAGTTCTTTAGCAACACATGAATGCTACAATTGCTCAGAATTTCTGCACAGGAACATTTTGCACTTCTTAACATAGTGAATAAAACTGAGTTTACATTTTGGAGCATCTTTGTTACCCTGATAGAAATCAAATATCACGCACCAAATTTCAATTATCGACGTCGTTTCCTTAGTGTTTAAGATAGATCGACTGCTAATGGATTTGGTTAAAATGCATTACGGATCAATATTTCAGTTGATAAAAATGTAACGAAATAATGACGAAAATATAGAATAATAACGAAAAGAAAAAATAACGAAATTTTATTCATTTAACTCTTTATGCTCCGTTCATATCGCATTCATTTTCTCTGAAGACAGATATTTTCTGTGAATGAATTTCATTGAAAATTTCACAATAATTGATAACTTTGATTTAAACACTAAATTAAGTCAATCGTCTTTCTTAAATAATTCTTGAATTATTATTCCCACAGATAGAGCTACAGATATAATTCTAAAATTAGGGTTTCGCGTCTCAGGATTGTCTGAAACATGAAAATTCATCAAAATCTTTTATTCACACTTTTTCGAAAAGAAACACGTTTTATAGGTTATGTTATCACTCTTAAATTCTGATAGAATTTTCAACCGAATGAAGAGAATATTTATTGTTAATTCCAGCATAATTCTAGTAAAATGAATCCCTTTTATGGAAATATTACGTCTGAGATAAGACCTCTTTATTGATTGCAACCGATATTACACGTATTTCCGAATTTTTATTTCGATTATTATTTGCAGACCATTCCTTAAGCACCAGTCATTGAGAAATGCCGACGTAGATGAAGTGAACGCAAGTGACTTCGCATAGTATTTAATACGAATTAATTAATATTGCGGATAATATTTAATTAAACCAAATTGGAAAGTCGTGTTTATATTTCATTTAGCAAAATGCCCAATGCTTTAGATAATTAAACTGGCACAAATTGTTTGTGTATCCCATCCGAAATGGTCCCAAGATTTTCTTTCATACACTTGCGTGTATAAAATCTTTATTCGGAAGATTAACTTTCTGTAAAAATTAAAATATAAGAAAGTGTTTATTTTTAATTTTCAAATTTAAAAAAAATGAACTTATTTTAAAAAATAAAAACAAAGAAAATCTTAAAAATTTCATTTTAGCAAATTTTCCTGCAATTTATAAACTTATAGGACATTCTCCAATGACTGGTGCTTTTTCAATTGGTATATTAAATTTTATTTATATTGGTAGTGCATAGATTGATTTCTTAACCTGTGAAATGTATTTTCGTAGTATATGTTTTGGAATTCAAAAAAGGATCGTGTATGTAATGTCCATTAAAATGTTTTACTTCACAATTCGGAAAATTTTTAATTAAACATTAAAAAGACATTTTATTCATTAAGAATTTCGTTAATATTTTCTTCTTTAAAAGTCTATTACATATTTTGTGAAAATATTAAGTTAACAATAAAAGTAAGTTTATTTCGGAATTATATAAAATAAAAATATTTAAAAAGATATTTAGTAAAACTTAAAAGTTTGAACAAAATAAAACATTTAAGCGAAAAATCGATATTTTTTACTGATATCACATTAAATCACGAATTGTTCTTAGTTCGTTTTTACAAAATTGTCACTTCTCTCACGGGAATTAAATTCATCAGCCCAAATTTCACTAACTTACCTTTTTAATTTTTAAAGTTTTAATGTTAATTAAATATTTACAATTAAGAAGTAGTCTGCAGTAAAAACTGTTGAAATAAATGAAAAATTTGAAACAAGATTTTTTTTTTTTGTCAAACGCATTGTGACCCTACGTTGTTTAACATTATAAATGTGACTTTTTATTTTCATTTAAACATTGATTTTAGTAAATAATACCCAGAAAAAGCGTTTTTTTTTTATCTTGAATAAATTTGGAGTTGAAACAAGAACGTTTGATTTATTTAGAATTATCACAATAAAATCGCTTGCCGAAGCTTTTGATTTGAAATTTCGGAATTTAAATTTTATCGTTTTTAAGTTGTATGTTAATAATATTTTTCATAGTAAATGTGTTTATTTTATCAATTTTTTTATCATTAAAGTTTCGTTTTTGTCTCAGAAAGATCGCAAAAAAAAAAAAAATGTAAACTGATCAAAGTTATTTAAAAAAAAGCGAATTCAGTTTTTTGGTAACAGTACTGAAACAGTATGTTAGAATATTTTTTTAACCTTTTAATTTTTTTAATGGGAGTGAGTTAAAACTTAGAAGATATTTGTGATAGATGCAACCCGTAATAGTTGATAATATAATACTAAATTTATATGAATAATCTGATTACTTAACTGCACGATGAATTCTAAAACATTATCTGCCATTTATACATTTCATTGATATGTATTGAAAATATTATGTATTCGATATATCAAATATTTTTATGTATTTAATATATGGATAAATAATATATATATATATAATTAATGCATAATTTAATTCATATTTAATCTATCTTGTAAATTTTGTATATGTGGATGACTATAATATCAGGCGTATAGTTCTAATTGGTAAATACGCCATTGTTATTTATTATATCTAAATTTTCAACTGTCAGAAAAAAAGTGTGGTTTGTATAAACTGTCAAATTTATTCAAGGTTACTGCTTTTATACATTTTATTAAAAAAAGTTGGAAGAGCTTTCATTTCATGTAAGTTAATCTTAGGTCTAGAAATGAATGGTTCTTTTTTAATTAATGATTAGTAGAGTGCATTTGTTAAGAATATATATGCATAGATAAATGATTTATTCCAAAATTATTTCTTAATTTTACTAGGATTCATTCTACAGGATCTATACTGCAGAATCGCAAAAGAATAGTTTTCGTTTTTTTATTTAAATATTACTTTTCAACGGGGAGGTTTTTTTTTTTAATTCTTAAACATTTTCGTAGAACAAAGAATAATATATACATCTTAAAAATGAAATTGAGTTTGAAGAATTATTTTCCAGTTAAGTTATTATAAATGAAATGCTTTTAGAAAGTTCTGTAGTCAATTATATTTGTTTTCATGCCTCAATAATTCTTAAAAGATATTTAAAATTTAAGAATTAGACATTTTATTGGATTATTTCATAATTGGTTTCGTTTTATCTGCATCTTTATCTTTTCATTTGTGTAAAGAAATTTTCACTTTAAAATTTTCTGATATTAAAAAGTTTCCTTTATAAAATGCTGTAAATATTCAAACATGTCATAATTATGTAATTATTCCACAGAACTGCTCTCTTCCAATTGCGTTTCAAACTTCAAATAAAATATTTTTACACTTTAATTTTACACCCAGATGTGAGTTTTACTTTGATTCTTAAATAAAATCTGCTTAATTCTAGTAAGAAATATTTAATATTCAACTCTGTAAATTCATTTCACGGAAAAATTTTCACCTAGAAACAACTTGGCAAAGAAATAGTAATTCATTTTCTTCACCCATCTCCTACTATTGTGTTTTGGCAGACGACTAATGCTTCAAAAATTTCTCGTGATGAATGCTTTGTGGCAGCAATGTTGACAGTTGGAAGGAGCAACTTCAAAGTGGAAAATGGGCTGCGGTGACGTCAGACTTGTATTGTACAAAGGTTTATAATCAATCAAAACGTGGATTTGATTCGACTCTTGTAAAGTTGTAAAATAATGAAGAAATAAATTTTCAATAAGTATCTCGAGTCTCTCTCTGTCTCGCATTTTTTCATTTACAAAATATTCCGATTGTATTTGCTTAAGATAAATTATTTTCAAATGAAAATCGAGAAATCTTCATATGCCATAAGATTCAGTGTTCATAAGGATAAATCGTGCCAAATAAAAATTTGAAAAAAAAAAACATTTTTCCATTGCAAAACACCTGCTAAGTAACGTGAGATTTCTGAAACTTTAAACTTACCTATCGAAGAAAATAACAGATGGGAGCAAAATTAATCAAAGTTATCAATATTTATAACAAAGAACGGCAAATACAAGGTTGCATTCCAACAGACAACCAGATAAACTAATTTAATACAAGAAATATGAATGAAATATAAAATATAAGAATACTATTCTCTAATGGAAATTTAAAAATAGAATACATGCATTAACAAAAAATATTCTTTTTGAAAATACTAATTACAATGACAATATTTTTTGTCTAGTGAACATTTTTTCCCTCTATTTCTCCTTCTCTATAAATTATTAAATCTTCAAAGTTCAATTGAATTATTAGAAGGTGGCGCATTTTAACATGTTATAAAATAAGATCAAGCTAATGATATAATTATTATGTAAGTATGTAATTACTATCTACTATATAACTATTATCCACAATATGAATTGCTATCGACTTTATAACTATTATCCACATTACGTAATTATGTCTAATTATTTAAACTTTTTTATAAAAATCTGCGTTGAAAACTATTTGCTAGTCCATAGCTTCATTTCTGCTGGTAATTCTCACTTAACATAGTGAATGGCAATATTTTTTTCTACCTAATGAAACAAACTCCTTTTTCTTTTCTATTTAGTGGTAAAATAGGCAGTTTTATATGTACAACTATCAGTTTTATATGCCCCCATGTTTTACATATGCAGGTCACTCTAACCGAAAGATAATACCATACCTCACTTTTATCACGAGTTCTTGCCTCATGAAAATAACAAGATAAATGAACCAAGGAGAACTGCAACCACCATCAAGGATAAGAAATAAGGGATTAATGAAAACTATTATGATGACACTTTTGGCATAAAATGTTTCAAGAATAGCAATAGAAACGATTTAACATGCGAAATAAACCACTCAAAGTTACATTATGATGAAATATAAAAACACTAGGAAACGTCATATAGTTAACGTTTCGAATGATAATAACATTTTAGGTTCCTTATCTCATAGAAAGCCATTGTCGGGAGCGAGGTCGCAGTCAGAATCGAAATAATAATGACGAAGAATCATCTTCATAGGTGCAAACAAATAATAAATAGATTACAGCTAAAAATTCGAGGTAATAAATCAAACCCTCTATTTTGGGTACTACAAAATTTTTCAAATGAATCCTTGTAGTTTTGTACAAAGCCGTGAATATTATTAGGACCAAGATGGAATCTTTTGAAAAGTGATGTAGATATCAATCAGAAATTTTCAACAGATATTTAACTACTTAACAAAATTATAATTACGGAACTTTCGCTGAAGCTTAAATTAAAAGGATTTTTTTTCAGATTTAACGTTATCTGCAATTTAATTTGGACCTAATTAAATTATTTAATTTAAAGCAAAGTGTTAACTAAAAGTGTTTTATTAAAAACAAATGGTAATAAAAGATTTTGCAATAAAAAATCATTAATATTATTTTATTGATATAATAATTCGTCGTATAGTTTGTTGTATTGTAATATAATTTTTCTGGCTTTTAACGTTTCCATTTCTAAGATTCTTCTCGTACAAGTTCCTCAGAATACATAAATGCAAGAATTTGTTTTCAGAGGAAGATATACTAAACCCCATTCCTCAAAAAACATAACAACCCGTGTTTAGGCTGTTGTTCAAAAGAGCATCCAGATAAACTAACGGCTACTAACCAAACGACATTCTGGCAGAGTTCTTAGAAAACTTTCGAATCCCCTAAACGCATCTGGGCGAGCTTATAAAACGAAGAAAACACGCTTCTCAGGTATTCAATCAATCACACTTAGCGAAGCAGAAGGGGAGGAGGTGATTCGGCAGTGATATCCAGATACTCCTGGAGTCCGTTATAATTTCATCGGAAAGGCGTATATTTCAACATTGATAGTTACGTTATTGATTTGGAGTGCCTTACTATTGAGATTTTAACTTTTTTACAAGGTAAGTCGAATTCAGTCGAATTCAAAACTGAATTTCACTCAAATCGTGAATCACGGATGAAACGGCCCGTACACACAAGCAAGTCAAATGCTTTGCCCAGAAATTGGCATTCTTGATTGCTGAATTATTTATGCGGAGTAAAAAAATATTTGAATGATTAAAAGATTTTATTTTCTGAAATTGAAAACATGAATTTAATGAAAATCGAAATTTGTTCGAGAAGTGAATTATATTTTTCAACAATCTCTTTCTAATTAAAACATTTTAATATAAAATATTTTAAAATTATATATGTTTAAGAAATGTTACGTAATAGAAATAATCTGGAAAAGAAAATATTTTCCAAAATTGTATGCACCGACGACTTATCAATAAGGGTTCCAACTATTTCCTTTAAAATTAAAAAAAAGGACTATCTATAATCAAAATTGATTTAAAAAATTACAATTTCTTAATAGATAATTTTTGTAGTACGGCTACTTTTGAGCTGAAAAGCCATCACAGTCTTCAATTTTTTTGAAGAAGAAAAATGCCAGGATTTTCCAATAATGATTTTAAGAATGAATGTTTATTTACATTTTTTTTTCTATTTGAAATGTCTAAAACAAAGAAAAGAAATCTGAGTATATTAGTGCTAAAGTAAAAGGCAATAAAAAATCTATTTTGAAAACAAGGCAACTGTTCTTAACCATTTTATAAAAATTTCAATTAGAAACAAAAGCAAGATCATATTTCATTAAATATTCATTACACAAATTTTAACAACTTCAGTAGAAAACTTTTTTTAAAATGTCAGTATTGAATTTCATGCAAGTGAAAATTTGTTAACCCTTTAAAGTGCCATATTTTTCTAGTCATTATGTTAAAATATTTTTAGGCTTGAAATTAGAATAAGAAAATGGATTCATTTAACTTATTAGATAAATTTAATTTGATTAATTAATTTGGTTAATTAATAATTAAGTAACAAATCAAGACACATCATTTTGTGTAAGATAAAGAACTGGTGCATCTAAGTTTCTGTCTTTGTAAAAAAATTTGTCAGAACATATGCAAACCTACATACTTTTATACAAATATTGATAAATTTGGTGGGAAGCATACTTTCCAAGGCCCTAGAAAGAGTTAAGTAAGCATATAAAGTAAGTAGTAAAAATATTGTTTTAATCACTGCTTTGGCATTGAAAAAATATAACATGATTAAAATATTTCTTAAAACAATAAAATTAGTTTGATTTATTTACTATCACCATGAAAATATTGATACAATTAAAAATTATTTTTAAAAATTTGCGAAATTTAAAAAAAATATCAATTTAATTGTTGTGAAAGTATTTAAAAGTACTTTAGATACAATTTTAAAACGATGTGAAAATCCATTTTGCAAGATATTTTTTGTAAAATATTGTCGAAAAATGTCAAATATTATATATGGCAGATATTTGCTTTGTATATAATGTTTCTTTCTGGCTCGAAAGTTTTATATATAATTTGTGTATAGATTTGCATGTTTTTTTTATTCTTTATTTAGGGTCCCTTATTTCCTTATAGTGATGTTTTTGGAAGGATAATAACCTATCTACATTTTTTAATAGTTAGATATTAACAAAAACAGTATTTTGAATATAATTGGGAAATTCCCCCTCTTGGAAAGCAATATCCCATGATATATCTTAATTTTACACTTTCGTTGATTTAATATTTATAATTAATCTTTTGTTAAAATACTGAAGCTCTTATTTGTGTCCGACGCTAATAGGATCTTTTACTCTCTATGTAGTGTTTTCTCATAAAACAATTGTACAGACTATATTTACTTTCACGTGATGAAAGTTACACATTTTACTGCCTAAATGTTGATTGAAAAAAAAATTCCAAGTTGTCAACGGTTTAAATATGACACATTTATCATTACCATTGGAAATATCAGCATAATATAAATATCACAAGTCACACAAAGTAACAGATTTTTAATTTTTATATCTAATCGAAGCTAGATTAACATCACTTTCTAATAATATGCAGTTCACATTTACTCTTTCAGAACCATCTCCAAAAACAGTAAGCTTTTAAAATATTTATGGAAACGTTAGAGAATCTCAGACGTGGATACATTTTATATTTAATAAAAAACGAGCGCTTTCGTTCAGTTATATCTTAGAGGGCATATGCAGTTTCTTTCATCGGTTTAGGAGGGCAATTAGTAAAACAATTTAATTGGAACTCAAATATACTTATTTTGAACTCAACTATTGCCAGAAATACTATTCGCCATTTCTGTGAATTTCAATTTTTATTTAGGATTTAATTTCAAATCCATAATTATATCAAATAAATTCTTTTCTTAGTTGCAAGTTGGCATTGATTATCCGTTAGAAATATGAAAAATTAATATTTGGAATTGATTATAACTTTATCAATTAATTAATTTAATTTTTTTTGTTTTAAAATTAGAAACAAACCATAAAAGTACGAACGAAGAAACATTTTGATAATTATAAATCTATGTTTAACAACTTGTTTTGAAATTTGTAATCTTTGTCTAAATTAAAAATATTCCAAAAAAAGCATTTCAAAGTTTTATTGCAAAAAACTTGTTTTTTTTATTTTCTATCAAATATTTATATTTTTAAGAGCAATATTATTTTCAGACCGATAATCTTTCAATCAATTGTCTCACTTAACATCCATACACCACAGAATTCAAGATTCAGATTCAGTCACAGAATTCAGAATTCTCAATTTCTATTATTTAATATGACTGAAATTTCAAGCATAGACAATATTTATTTTAAGCAAGCAATATTTATTTTAAAGTTTCTTGGTTTTATATAATGAAGAATACAATTTATTTTAACAAATGCCTTTAGAAAGGAATTTTTCAGAAATTTAATACAACATTGATAATATAATATTTAATAATACAACAATATTTTAGAGCAAGCATAAATTAAATAAAATTTCATATTTGAATGAAATTTTATTGAAATGTCATTTTTATATATCTTCATAATGTTTTAAAACATTTTTATGCTTTTACTTGGGAATTATTTTTACAAATACCATAATGATAAATTTTTATTTAAAACATTATTTCGTTTTGCTCGTAAAAGCAACTCTAGTGGAATTATCAATATATTTGACTAAAAATATTTCATCTTTCCTTTATGTTTCCTCTTTGTTTTCCATGCATTTTTAAATATGCATGTATCTAAAAAAAATGTAATTCAGGGAAATAACTGATATATCAAGAAGAAATTCAGCAATTAAAATATTATTCTAACGGCTGTTTTAGAAAAATAAATGTTTGATATTCTAAAGAACAATAAAACATTTGAAATTACATTTTCTCACTTAACTCCCACATTGGAAATTATTTGCGAAATAATTTTAAGGTTAAACATATGTTATACAAAACTTTAACATATATTTATGGCATTTTATAATTCATTATACTATTTTTCTATTATTACTGTCTTTAAAAAAATATTATATATTAATTTAACAAAAACTCAAACAGTTATATTATCTTCAAAAATGAACTAAATAAAAATATCAGAATATTACATTACCTGAAATGTAGTTTTGAAAATAAACAACCTAATTGGGCATAAATTTTTATTAAACGATTTTTGAAAACATGAAGGAGAAAAACAGCAAATTTTGTTTTGATTAAGTGATGCTATGTTATAATATAATGAAACAAATGCTTTAAAATTTAATACGAGTATGAAAAAACTATTAGAAATATTTATTTTTAGAATTTATATTATTTATCATATATTATATATATATATATATATATAATATCATATTTAAAAATTATGTAATATTAAAAAAAATCATATTTTAAAAAAAGTCAAATGAATATGATCTTCAAAATCATAAGGCTTGGAGTCAATTCAAAATTGGAAACTAATTATATTATATAAAAATATGCGATTTTTTAAAAAAATTCTCGCTTTAAGGTCTAGCAATCCTTTAGATATATTTAAACATTTAAATAAAATGTATAGATTTCCTATATTTTGTAAATATTGATTTTTTTATCGAAAAAAATTACAGCTGTTATACTTTTTAAGTTAATCACTAGAAATATTTTGAAGGGAAAAAAAGCAGAAAATATTACACCAAAAAATTCTATTCAATCTAATAACTTCCTTCATCTACATAATTTGAAAATTGAATTCATTTTTAGCAAAAATGTCAAAATATAGGAATATAAATTACTTGTCCGGAAGCAAAATATAAACTCATCTAGAACTTATTATAGTTGAAGCGACTTCGTTGAAAGTGATCATTGATTTTTCATCAACCTTTAAATTTAATATTTTGCATTTGAAATACCTTTTTTATTTACATTTTTCAGTAAATTAATGATTATATTGGTTTGAGAGATTTTTTTCTTTTATTAATTTATCTAATATCAAATATTATCAAAGAATGTAGAAACTTTTGATTAAATTTATATATATTATACCTCGAAAATACACATTTAAACTAAAAATAAAAAAGTCAGTTAGAATTCTGAATTATGTTTTATACTTGTAAATTAGAATACATGAAATATTTTTTTTAAACAGAAAAGCTATTACAAATTCGTTATTATGAGTATTTGCATTAAATTTTATTGTAACATGAAATTTTTTTTCCAATGAAATCTAAAGTGTAAAGGATTATATAAAACATTAAATTATATACTTAAACAAATTTACGCAATTTAAGGTATGGACTACGTTCCGAGATAAATGTTTTGAACAAATTCAAAAATATTTAGATTTTTGAATATTTGAAGAAAAAAAAGATTGGAAAAACAACCACAAAACCAATATGTATTGGTTAAGTAGCAAAAGTTAAAAAAAGGGTTGAAAAAAACTGGAAATAAAGGATTCATTTTGGCTAAAAGGAAGTATAAAGTAAAAATCTTCTAAACATGAATTTATGAAATAATTTACTTAAATTTTTCCAGATATCATCAGAAATATACTATCTAATTCTTGAGTTAAAAATAAATTGTATTTCTATTCATTCTTTAAAAATATTGGAATTCTATTGATCACACAACATTTTAAATTTTTTTTTCATACCTTTATTCTGAAGCACTATTCTGAAGCACTAAAACAACTATAAAATATTTTTAAATCAATATATTACTTATTCTCTTGTTCAAGAACTGCAGAACATATTGAAA
>JAPMOR010055083.1:0-114012 GCA_026543865.1 Argiope aurantia | reverse complement strand
TATTTTCATTTTTTCACGATCTCCCAGCATTATTTTCTTTCTTCACGATTTCCCAACATTATTATTATTTTTTCATGATTTCCCAACATTATTTTCTGTCTTCAACTCACAACGATCCAAAAAGTATGAATTAAATCTCCCCTATTATTCATTCAATCCCTTGAAACACAGTTTAAATACTACGCAAAAAAAAATTCAGACCAATTCAGTTTAAAAGCAATTTAATATATATATCTGAATATAATTTATATCAAAAGGTGCGAAACAGCTTAAATCAGATTAAAGAAATATTGCTGACATAAATTTTCATTTCCCATTATCAAATAATAACTGCAAGAAATTATTTTTTTAGAAACATTAATATTTTGACTTAAATAGGGAGGGAGAGGACGCTCATTTATAGAAATTTTTGATATGAAGAGAGAGAATTGAATTTCTTTCCTTTGAATCCAAATCCTTTCAAAGATTAATTTTTTTTCCATGAAATTTAGATTTTCGATTACTTTGCAAAATCTTAAAATAGCGACTATAGAGATTAAAATTGACATTGTCAAAAAATGAAAGGATAAAATAAGTTTTTGTTTCAAGGACAATGAATAAAGTATATGGCTCTAGGAAATAAAAATAAGTTACAGTAATGATAATTTTCTAATAAATTTTCAAAGTTTAGAACACATTTATGAAAAAAAAAATTAATAGATTGTAATAAAAAAACATACTATTGTGCCAAAATGTAAGAAATTGAATTAAAGCACTTTAACACATTGGAAACGGTAAAATTTAACAGTAATACCATATTGAAACAATCTTTATTTTGTGGTTGAAAGGAAAATATTTTTGCGCCTTTTAATGCATCATATTTTTCAGACATTTAAAACAGTTTTGGGGAAAATATAACAGTATTTTAAAAAAACTATTTTGATATTCAAAAATAGTCATAAATGATCCTTTCATTAATAAATTCATTTAAAATCATTTTGGTGATCATATGCCATTTATAATTGTTTTTTGCTGCTTTTACATAAAAAAACTAAAAAGAAATTAACGATAAATGAATTAAACTTTACTCAAAATTAAATGGAGATAATATGAAAAAAATTAAAATTCTCATTCTAAATTTATTACCTATTATGAAGCATTTTTTAAATCAATTTCTATTATTCCCAAAGAAGAATTTCTAATAATTTTTGAAAGGTTTAGAACACAATAACTCTATATTTATCTTTTTTTAATATATAATCTGAAGACATGATTATCTCATGTTCAATATATACAGTCACAAAATAGGCAATATTTATAAATCGGGTTTTTAATTTTTATACTACTAAAATGCAAAGCAGTGTAAGATCATAGGGGAAAATCAGGCATTAGAAAAATCAAGAAAAAAAATATTAAATTTTCTTTAAAGCAACCCTGAAGATAAATATAATATGCAGGAGATAAAATCGAAAAAAAATACAGGTGAAGTTTTATATAAAACAAATACTTCAATAATAATTTCAAGCAGGTTGATTCTTGGCCGATACAACAATAAGCATTGTTTTTTAAATTCTAAGTAACTGAAATGACAACCTCTCGGTAATATACATCCAATAAATTGCACAGCATGAAATTATCTTGTTTATATCTCGTTTCTTATTTTCACAAACTTTGTTATTTGTACTTTTCTTTTTTTTCCCAGAGACGCTATCACGTGAGACAAGGTTCATTAAAATTAGTCGAGTTAGAGTTGGAATCGACAAATCATTCGATTACGCCAAATATCTCCTTCGATAGTTCGAGAATTTTCCTTCCAATTTGTTTCTCCGAACCTGCAATTTGAACAGAACGTGACAAATCGAATTTACCTAAACACTAGAAGTTTCCACGTTGCCATTCCCGCCCACCTAAACTCACAGAAACTGTAATTTTCCATTTACCCTAAGAAATATAATCGTCTGCCATTTTTCTCAATGGGAAAGAGAACTTTCTTCGGAAATTCTTTGAATCGGAAACAAATCTCAGTAAATTTCGTCCCTCGTTAAATGTTCGTCGAATAAAGCTATCGGAAAATGCAAAGCTCGGAGAACAGGAAGAAAAATAATTTATAATTTACGTTGGAATTGATTTTGTTTCGCTGAGCCATTTTGTGGAAGAAAAAAACATCTTCCTTAATGTGTTTTGTCAAAGAATGCGATGCGAAATGATTCTATTGAATTCTTTAAATTTTTTACTCTTACGAATTGTTGTGGATTATTTGAATATTGAGTTAGGAGAAAATTAGTTTTCATTTAATGTCCTTTTATTTATATGAAGCCGTTTATTGAATGTAATAGTTTTATACTTAAGCATATGTATGTTATTTTATTTAGCAATTAATTATTGTGATTCATATGGTTCCGTACAAAGGATTCATTTATGATTAGAATTTCTTCCGTTTATATGTAATTTGTAATGCAATAGGTATTTATATGTAATTTTCAATCAATTTTAAGTACATCAATAATGTACTGAAATAAAGAATTTATATATAAATGAAAACTAAATAATGATTGCAATATTATTAAAAATGTAATACTTAAAAGTGTTTATTAAATGAATCTCTTCAATAAGTTGTTTCGTCTAATTAAAAAAAATTTTTAGGGGCAATATTTTGCCCAGATAAGCTTTACGGTGCTTAATTTATTTCAACGTGCTATCGTGATTTTTCAATCAAGTTTCGCAAATAACATTTTTAATAATTATTAATACTTCTTTAATGAATATAACAGCAATATTTCAATTATTGTTCAGCAATAAAGTTTATGCAATATTAAGTGATATCAATACCTACCTTTCTGTAACTTCAACTTCAAGGAATCCAGAGTGATCTAATTTGAGTGCCAGATTCACTGAAGATGTCATGCCTGCAATTTCAGAAATCCATGATTATCACAGTTGTGAGTATTCGAATATTGGTATTCATATCATTAAATAACATTTTTTAAAGTTTACAATAATTATAGAATAAATACAGTAAAAATTTAAACTAGCATTAAAAAGAATTAGTCGATTTTATACAATTAATATTTATTTGGCCGTTAAATTCTGTTCTTAATAGTTATGTAATCCATGTAATATTATGAGAATATTCTTTTATAATTCACTGTAGTATCAGGTATATTTACAAAGGCAAAATCTCAAGTATATTTAACTTCCAAATTGACAACGAAACCTTCCACTATTCGTTCCTTAGTACCAACTTTTTCACAGACGAGTGTGGTGATACACTGAATGTTGAGAATATCATTGGAACAATTTTCAATTGAAAAATAATTATTCTCATAATGATAAAAGATTGTAGAAAATTTAAATTGTAGAATGTAATACAAAACTTTTTTTTCATCAAATTAAGTGATATTCTGGAATATGATTAAAAACACTTAAGCTTACATCCATTGATGAAGAGTTTTTTAAAAAAAATAATACTGTTAGCAGTAGATTAGAGAAATACGAGTACATTCCTTAAAGTTATATATTATATATAATATGACTGCTGTAGTTAAGGAAATAAAATAATAAAAAAATAGATCTTTAATCACAAATTATTGAAAAATAGCCATTCATTAAGCCCACATACACGGAGGAACTTTAGGGGAATCTGGTTTAGTATCTTTAGAAATTTTTATCTGTTAAGATCTCAGCTTTGGATCTTAACACTCAGACCTTAACACTAGGCGAATATCCTGAAGAAAGTTACAAGTTCAGATGAAAATTTCTTTTAAAAACTTATGTTAAACTAAACGTTGCAAAGGCAATGTAAGGTAATAGTCAAAAAATTAATCGCTGAACTCGGATACATCTTCATGTTTTGACTTCCTGACTTAGATGGCTAAAATTTAGTATGCTGTCTTTATACTAAGATCATAAATGTCTGTCAAATTTTTGAGGTAATTCTCAGTGTAAAGTCTGTGCCTGGCTATTTATGTGCTAGCTAAGACCTGCTAATGTAAAAAGCTTATGGATTATATTCTGTTAGGTTATTAGAATTGTTGTATAGTGCTACATAAACCAAATCTATCAAAGGGCTTAATACTTCTCTATCTGATTATCTGTAAATATGAATTCAAACAATAAATGTGTCACATAACCACACTGGCTAGTCCAACCCACCTAATTAAGGCATCGGGATTAAATTTGAATGATCGGAGAGCCACGACAGCATTGGAGAGAACTAAGGTTTAGGACTAAGGGCCATAACCGGCCACAGTACAACTCTTCCCGTGGAAAGCACGTCCCGTCATCGGCAAGAAGTAGCCTACCTCCACCATTTTTGTACCCACCAGGGTGGCGGTAACCTATCAGAAGCTTCTCGGTCTTATTTCTGAAGTGTCACCCGGCTGGAGTGACATATCACATAAGTAAAATTTAAAATATGTGTGTGATCTGAAAAATTTGAAAATTATCAAATTTTGAGTGTACTGGGTAAAGGAGATGCACAAATTATATAAATATTTTTACATTATCTACAATAAGGTATAATGCTCGATATTGAGTAACTAGAAAAGTTATCCAGTCGCATATGGAACGCTCAATTTTCAATTTCCAAATCAAACAATTCTTTAAATTCGCCAAGTCAAAAATGTCTAAATCACATTCCATTTGAGCAAGTCATTCTAGAAAAAGTCAGTCTTTTAATGCAACTTCATAAAAACCATCCATTACTGCAAAGGAATAAAATGATGTATATAAAAAGAGCAGAGATAAAAAAAAATGGCGATCTTAGAAGAACACGACCGGAAAATTAATAATTCCTTGACGCCCTCAGGTGTTATCCGAAAATGACAAAGTAAGAAAGAGGAGTGACAAAAAAAAGGAAGGAGGGTGGGGTGAACAAAAACTAATACCTGTCCAATCTGGTCTCCTAATATGCTCAAAAGTTAACTCTACCCTTAGAAGATAGAGAAATAAATAAAAAAAATCATGACGCAGATAGAAATAATCATAACCGTAAAAAATGCAGAGGGGGGGGCATCATAAAGATGTCGATCGTGGCAACAAAAGGGGCGCTTCTTATCGACGATCGATTTCGGGCTTACGGTTGAAAGATGGTACGCCCCAGGCCTGGCAGTTTTATCTAAAAAAGGGGCGTAGGGACCCAGTGGTAGGAGGGAAGAAGCTCTTTGTTGGGGGGATGCTTATACCCCTCGTGGCATAAGGCATGTAATGCTGAGGCTTTCAACGGAATTTTTTTTTTTTGTTGGGTATACGACATGCAAAATGTGTATCATGGTTGAAAAGATATACGATTATATTTTCTTTAAAGCTTGCTGCAGGTCGATTAAAGAATTTTTCACGTCTTCCAGGTTTTCATTAGCTGTTAAATGCTCTACTGGATGGAAATAATGCTCTGATATGTAATAAATGACGCCAGATTTTTTTAGGATGTCATCAGTTGCCGATAAATTCTTATCACTCATTAAAGATAAAGAGATGCGAGTTACGTGAAAAGAATCAAGTGAAATTTAAATCCCTTGAATGCATTTTCGTCTTTTGCCAAATTCATTGCAATGACTTCAATGATGTTACTTAAATATTCGTTTTTCGTTTTGATTAGAAGTGCTATAAATAAATTTGATGGCAAGAATTAATCGAAATTCTCTGTAAGACAAGACCTTCACAGAACGTATTATGTTAATAAAAATAAATATTCTAGACATTTTCTTGACTTTTAGCATACAGTAGCTTCTTCAATAACACCTCTTCATTCGATTACGGTTAACTTCATACTACGAAAATCTTAAAAAGATACACAATTTTGCTCATTTAATAATATAATAATTAAATTATAAAATTAATTGTATTTTAGTGTAGTTTGAATTGGAATTAATTATTACCATCAACTTCAGGCAGAATACACATCCTTGCTAACAAACACGTCAATACTACACAATTCATCAATAGACAGTTCAATGAAGCGAAATGTTTCAATGGACAGATAATCAAAATTTTATTTTGCATTATCTTCATTCTTACTCATCTGAATCGCACTGAATAGCCATAATCACTAAAATAGATGATATTTGAAAAAGTTTCTCATTCGATAAGTACAATTTCGATCTTCTGAAAACAATGTTTAATGGGAAGGCTTCCCAAAATTATCGTTCACTCGAGGTTCTTCCTTCCACGCTATTTGTCGAGCCGCCAGACCGTGTTCGAAAAACGAGCGATCACTTCACTTCAGCTCCCATCCGGTTGAATTCATCTGCGAAGCGGAGAAAGAGTTCGTAATTGAATGACGGATGGCCCACTATCGGAAGAAGCACGAAGAGCTAACGATTGAATTGAAGAGATTTTTCATATCAATTATGGGTGAACGTAGGAAGGTTCAAATACTTATGTAATAAAACAAATAATGTATTATATTAATCAAAATTTTTTTAATAAATTTTATTTTTCAAATAGATTTAATCGGCATTATTATTACTTCAATATATATAATATGTTAAAATAATTCAACTTATGCCTCGCCAATCACAGAATTTGACATTTTGCTTGCACGCGCGAATCGCGAGCGTCGTACTTTTATTCGCGAGACTGAAACCAAAATTAGGCAGAATTATAATTAGGTTTTAGTCTTAATTATATTAACGTCCCGTATTAAAGCAACACTAGGGCTATTTTGGGAAGGAGCTTGTCATTTTGAACCGCGGTCAGATGATGAGGGAGACACCTGAGCTGGCATCCCCCCTCCAAGGTTCCATACCACAACAGCTGGAGGACGTTTGACCCCGACGGATTTAACATGTGCCAGAACTGTTTACACGACGCTTCTTCGGTCAAATCGGGCCTCAAACCCGAAACCCTCAGGTTACGAAGCCAAAATCTTATCACTAGGCTACCGCGGACAAAATGTAGTTACAAGCTCACATACAAAATTTCATTTATTGAGGTACTGCGTTAATATGTATGAAAAACAATAAACTATATCCTTTGATCAATTTATTTCAAAATTTGACATGGCTCTATTCTATAAATGCTGTACTATTTGTATAGCTCTGCACATTTTCCTAGTTACGTGTTTAGGACAGAAAGACTTCCTCGGAATGTATTCCTTTCAGAATTTGATGGAAATCTGCAAATTTGACCTAAGAACCATAGACCAAATTTCATCTATATAACTCAATAAGGTTTTGAGTTAGACACTCAGCTATAATTCCAAAATTGAGCTTTTCGAACACAGGAAGATAAGAATAGATATTCGCTACAAACTTGAAATTTTTGACAATTATAATATTCGCATATCGCAGTGGATTTTAATTTTCTATCTGGATTTTTACCTCCTTTTATAAATATTGGGATCTTATGATTGTATTTTTTTCATGCGTGATAAAATTATTATTCACAGAAATCAACGACTATTGCTACCACTCCAGACGAAACATACCTAATTCAGTAACATGTTTAAAATTCGAATTTCTATACCAACACATCCAAAGACTTCTTAAAAATAATAATTGGGAATATTAATACTTCTAATTCATGTCGTATAAATTTGATATCCTCTAGACATATCCGTAAGCCAAAAATTCAGAAATCAGTTCAAAATTCGAAACTTGCATTGATCGAAATCTATTTTTAAACAGCCAACAATTTACATTGAACAATGCTACTTGTAATTGGCAACTGAAGAGGATATGTATTATATATAGATCGCAAATCGAAATTATACATTTCTGATGCTTACCTATCTCTAAGCCTGTCAGTTACAGTTACGATCGGATTAGTTGTTATCCGCAGCAAATTGGCTTTGACTGTACATCATTAGAAATTATTATTTTATGAAGTCAGTTTCCAAACGTAGTCATGGATTCTACTAACGAAAAGGGAGTGGGGGACGATGGGGGTGCTTCTTCGCGAAACATGCATTCATTTTGAACAACGATGGTTAGATCATACCACAAGGCAGAATACTACACCTAACATGATTATTTTAGTCGACTAGAAACAGGATGCAACAATTCATTAGAGCTTATGTATAATGTAAAATCTACTTTCCGATTGAGATTGATAAGTAATGAGGTGTCTTCCAGTGCCTTGTCTGAGAGATTGAAAAATATATTTTTAAGGAGATTTAATGAGATGTTAACTCCTTGTTTATTTCTGGAATTCTGTAAGATGAGAAGCGAAACACCTTTCGAAATTTTAATCTACATGTTAAACATCTAATTTTAATCTAGTATTCTTAACTTATCGATAATTCAATTGGGAAATTTTATCTTCATTTAAATAGTTCTGGATGTTATCTTGATGTATTTAAACTCATATTTTAATGAAATTTATTTTTAAACACTGATGCTTGATATCCTTTGTTACTATGAAACATTTGAATTGGAAGCTATTGACCTTTTTGGTGCTATCTTTGAAAAACATAATAAACGTGATAATAGAGTAGTTAAAGAAATTGCAATTTATGGTGCAAGACACCAGAAGAATGTTATAGGAAGAACGACTTTGATCCTAAGTGAAGCCTTGTCACCGCAGCAACATGATTTTTTATAATGTTAAACTCAATTCTATTTCTTTAATTATAAATATGAAAAGAAAATCTTACTATCTATATATGAACTCATTTATGTTTTAAGGCACTTCCATTTTTATTGCATATATACTTGAATCGTAATATCATTATCTTCAATCGATAACAGAGCCAGGAAGTTTGGAATCTTGAGTTCAAGAACTCGAACTTTCTGGCTATCAGCGCAGAGCTGTATAAGAATTTCTTCGATCCTACGACAGCAAAACAAGCTTCTCATTTGATTCCTTGCTGTTATTCTTTAAACGGTAGAGCTTTACTCCGGTATTGCAAATGGGGGAAAAAGCAGAATACTAGCTATTAAGAATAGATATCTTAATTTACTGTCAAATTAACTCTTTGCCGTCGGGGGAAAAAATTCGATGAATAATAATTATTCGCCTAATACAAGGGCTTGTTTTTTGTTCTGAAAAATAAATATATATAATTGTTTGAAGTTGAATTTAACCGAAAACTTAATTTGCATCTTTTTACCATTCTAAAGGTATTTCTAACAATCAAAATGTAAAAAAATAAATAAAATATATAAAACGTCAAAATAATATACCGTTTTGAATGGTGACTATGAATAACTCTCGAGTGCAAAGGGTTAATTGTCCAATTTTCACTATTATATAATCAGATAATGCATCCTATATGCCACCTCGATTCAACTAAAAAAAATCTTCAGAACTTCTGAGATGTTTAAGAATATTCTAAGAACATTTTTATTTATACATTTAATAGGGTAAGAGGGATCATTTGGAACGCTAAAATGACCATATTTGTTAATTTTAACATTGACAAGATACACTTTTTAAAATCATATAAAACATTTATATTATTTAAAGATATTTTACAGTATATTACATAAATTTTGATATAAAAGTTTGTAATCCTTTCTATTTTAAGCAATAAAACTGAATAAACGCTTCTTTTTAGACTTGTTACTATGATAATTTAGCTGCAAGAATAGAATACGAGTTAAGGTCCATGTGGGTTAAAATAATCATAAATGAAAATTAAATTACTCAAAAATCCCAATAAATACACAATGCAGGCCAACTAAAAAATAGAAAAAATTGAAATCATTAAATATTTCGCCTAAAAATGCTGGTATTTCTGTTAAATAATAAAAATTCAAAAGTACGCTGTTTGATAGTATTGAGCATTGGTTGAGCATTAGTATTTATGTGATGTGTCCAATTTCAATTCCATATATATTTTCCTTTTTTCAAATAGTATAATTCTCTCCAACAGATTTAATTAATTATGACTATAAGCAAGGTGTTTTCTCTTCGGAAAATTTGTCTAACAAAAGTTTTCATCAACTTTTTACCATGGTATTTTACCATACCCAGCAACCAGCGATATTTAGTTTGAAGGAGGAGCAATGGTAGTTCATTTTTTTTAAATCCTTGATTTTTTTTCTCAGGTGCAGTATTACGTTTCTTTATCGCTGTAGTTTTTGGAGAATAGCATGACAAGCTGTACCCTTATCTGCAATCACAGAGTCACCTGTAGTTGCTTGCCTTTTTTATCTTTTTTTCTTCCAAATTTTTCGGTGCAATTTTTTAAATTCAAGCTGAAAGTGAAAAATATTGAAAATATAGCTAGTTTTAATTCTTTCAAAAGAGATGAAGCAGCGGAAACTTTATCATTTTCTGTTGAAATTGAAGTAACTTCCACTGCTTCTTTTGGAAGAAGATGAACTGTGGGGCACTTGCACTACTATTTGATTTCTTACTTCAAAGTTATTGACAAAAAAGTGTTCACAACTTGAAACACCTTTCACAGCATTTTTTGAAGAGATTTATCAATCAGATGCCTTGCAAGTGAACTGAAAACTAATTGTAATTGCAAACTTGTAAACAACTGTAATCTGTTGACCTGAAATCCCTTCTTTAAAATTTTCCTCTAGCGTTTGCTTCAAAGATGCTAATTGCAACATAGTTTTCAATTATATCCAAATGATACGATAGAAATATAAAATAGCTAAAATGTAATGAAATATAGATGAAACGAGAAACGCACACTTTGAGTTGATAGTTGTACAAACAAAAAATGACATCGTTTGATATTTAAACAATTTAGAAAAATCATTTAAGTTTTTAAACTGAATTATGGTTTTATATTAAGGTCCTAATTTTATCAGATTTACGCATGTGTCACTTATTTCTCAAAAATAACACCAAAAAAATGCTAGCTCCTTTCTAGGTATCCACCAATAGTTAAGCCTAAACTAAATTCTTTTTACTCAATTTTACTTCAACTAATAGAGGGGGAAAAAAAATAAGACTAAAAATAAAATAATTTCGCTGAATTAAAAAAATATACTCCTTGGATAAAAGAGTAGACAATGCGTCAATTTTGCAACAGCTTTAGAAATTGATTAAATACAGACAATCCATAGACAATTGAATTTAAAATCAGAAATTTGCCAATTCCTATTAAATGAATGTTGCCAAATCCTAAACTTTAATTTTAAAAAAGTATTCATTGTAATGCAAAAAACATAGAAAAAGATCAGCATTCCAATAAAAATAGTACATTTGACAATTTCTGTCTGTTTTGTTTAAATTATTTGTTTCATTCACTGTTCAGTTTAAACCACCTTAGCCTATGATTACTCAAATCATATTTCTCAACAAAATACAAAAATTTGGAAAAATATTTATGAAGATATTAGATGTTGCTTCAGATAGCTGTCCGAACCGGTTTATTTTAGATGACAGGATTTTTGTCAAGTTCGAAGAGAATCTGCAGAACACTGGTAATTATATAAAGGGAATACAACAGAAGTAACACACAATCACATATATATATACGAAAAGCTCATTTTCTTTATTTTACGCTTACATGAATTCCGTAATTATATATATTTCGGGAAACATATGAAAATCAAATTGCAAGTAAGAATTATAAGTTTCATTCCTCGAGTGTAAATTAAGCTAAAAGAGAAATATTCTTGTCGGAACAACATAGCTTTAATTTGATATTTTGTATCAAGATTATTGCCAATATTTTCTTTCAGTATTTCTTAAAATTGTGTTCGGCATTGTATTTTTTTCTATTGGTGGATTTTTATTCGTTTCCCACCAATTTTTATAATTAAGATTTGAACATTTGTGAACATTATGAATAAAGAAGATCCCATTGCAATAATAATAATAAAAAACACCTCCTAATGTTGTTGTACATTTCTGAAATATACTGCAAATAATAATTTTATTTGTTGTTTCTGAAACCTTTTGCCAATGCGCATGATATTTTCTCACGCAACTTATATTTGCTAGTCTGTAACAATCAGATATAAGAGTATGTTAAAAGGCTAACAGATAATCTAGAATGAACTAAATTGATAAAAATTCCCAATTCTTGTAAACTTTATTTAAGTTAAATAAGCCTTTTGGTTTATACACTGAATAATTTTTATTCATAAGACAGAATGCCATCTAGACGTGAATATGAAAAAAATTGATATCAAATAAAAATAGGGTTCAAATATAATTACGTTTTTGATTAAATTTTTGTTAATCTGTCTGCAGTTAATCGTCCGTTAACACCTTAAGTGTTTTGAATTATCTTCTTTCTAATTAAGCAAAGTCTTCCATTTTGATAATCTTCTATGCTACTAATTCAATTAAGAACCTATGGAACACTACAGATGTTTTAGGAACTATGCGTAAACTGTATGAAATTATAAACGTCTTTGAATAATTTAATTATAGCTTCGACTTTTAAGAAGATATAATTTGATGCCCTTATGTGCATGGGCACAAAGGTTAGGGAGTTAAAGTACTTAACAAATTGAAGGTCGTAAGTTGCATTATGGACTGATTAACAGTGAAGCCTCCAACAGAAAATAAACAGAAATTTTCCATTATGAGAAAATTAAAAGAATGTATATAGCTCCTCGACAATGTGTGTAAAGTGAATCTTTAAAGCTTGCTAAGGCAATAATTTGAGAAGAAAATGTGTTGAAGGAAATTTGAAAGGTCTGAAATATACGCACCAAGTAAGCTTGTTTCTGAAATGATTAAGACTGAAACAAATTTGAGTACTAGTTGGTAATATTCTCTTTATAATCATTAAGTTAACTTAGATTTCTTTCTATTAGTGAGTCTCATAAGTATCTTTCCTATTTCTAATAACATGAAGGAATGCACAATATTTACTGTTTCAGATATTATTTATTTTGTTATAAAAGAACTCGTTTGATCTATTACCTCCTTCCATCTGTCAGGAAGATTCATAATGCCTTCTTTCCAAAATTATTGTGATTTGGACGAGAAATAATCCTCGAAGTGCGCTTTTATTTCGCTGATTTAAAGCGCTTATCGCAAAGAGAGTTTTTTAAAGGCATAAAGAAGTAATAAACAGATGGTGCGACATCTGGAGAGTAAACAGGGTGCGGTAAAACATCCCAATCAAACTGTAAGAGTTCCTTTCTTATGACTAATGCAATATGTGGTCTCACGTTGTCAGGAGGAAAAACAAGGCCTCATCGATTCAATAATTCTGGCCTTTTTTTGGAAACTTTCAATTGACCCAGTTGATGACAATATTTCGTAGAATTTGTTAATTCACCTTGAAGAATGAGCTCGTAGAAAATTACGCCCTTCCAACCTCACCAAATGGACAAAAGAAATATTTTGGGGTGTAGTCCCGACTTTGCAACAGTTGAAGGCCTATTGTCTTTATACCAAGTGCGTTTTAAAGCGCTTTTCGAGAAGATAATTTTTTAAGGACCAAAAGAAGTAATAATCAGATGGAGTGAGTTGTGGAGAGTATGAGGATGCGGTAAAAAATCCCAATCAAACTGTAAGACAACTAATGCAATATGTGATGTCGCGTTGCCATGATTAAAAACAACGCCTCATCGGTTCATTTATTCTGGCCGATTTTTGCTATGGCAGCTTTCAATTGATCCAGTTGATGATAGTATTTCTCAGACTTTATTGTTTCCCCTTAGGGAAGGAGCTCGTAGAAAATTTAGCCTTTCCAATCCCACCAAATGGACAAAAGAACTTTTCTTGAGTGTAGTCCCGGCTTTGCGACAGTTGAAGGCCTATTGTTCTTACATAAAGTACGTTTTATATGCGCATTTTCATATAAAATCCTAATTTCTTCTGAAGTGATAAGCTTCTTTAATCCCGTAAACGCCACCTTTCGCTACCCATGTTTAACGCTGAGGATGAAAGTCTTAAAAGAGACTGTGACAAAAACGGAAAGTACTGTAAAAGAGCTCTGGTATGACTGAAACCGATGACATAGACCTCTAATGGATAATCATGCATGTTTTCTCAAGCAGAACTAGATAAGGCCATTCATAGCGCGATGAGAAAGAAACTTTTGGGACACCCTAATATTTATGGTTTCTTCTGAATTTTCTTTACAGAAATCAAAAGCACTAAAAGTAAAAATATTAAATTTCACATAAAAGCTTTTAAAAACTAAAGTCACTCAGCTTAGAAAAGAGAAGTTGAACAAAACCATCGGGTATCAAACGCTGTGATCATTCATATATGAGTAATTACAGCTCAGATTTCAAGTAACCCTATTATTATAGCAATCCCGAATGCCTGTTTAAATGTGATACTTAACTAGGACAGTTGATTCCTCAGAGCCTTAATTCAGGGTTTCTCCACTCCCCCCCCCCACTCCAAACTTCAGCCCCTGTTGATAAATTTTATCCGGAAAAGCATCACTCCCCCCCTTCTCCATTTCTAAGGCAACGAATTTAATTAAGTTACGGTTTTCCGAGGCCTTCCCTTTGTGAGCTCATAATCATTCGAATAGTGCAATCTTTCACTTAATTATAATGTTTCCAAAATTTAAGATTATGAAATGAAAGGATGGTCGTTCAATTATTTGTCTACCGTCTTAAAATGTTCGAAAGGCAAGAGGGATGTTTCTTGGATCGATTTGTTTGTCGAGACTAGAATTTTGGAAAATACAGATGTCCAGTCCCTTGATTGAAATAAATTGGAAGAGGCAATCTGATAGTATTTGTTTTAGCATCATACGTGGTTCAACTAATTTAACATTTGCTGAAACAGGAAAGTTTAGGCTATGTTTAAAGTGGAAATATTGATTATCATTGCTTTACATTTTGAAAATGAATGAATTAAACATATGTAATTCTGACACTAATGAAACGAATGAAAATACAACAAAAGACGAGATTGTCAAATAAGCATTAAGATAGATAAATGCTTGTTTAGTATGAAAAAGTTAACAAAATAGTTTTTGCGCCATGAAATCCTAAAACAAATAATTCTATAATAGGGAAAATGAACCAAATTTTTACAGATTTTTGAAGCAAAAATAAAGAAGTTATGCTCTAGTGTCAAGTGGTTGAGATGCTATTGTTTTTTTTTGAACATCATATTTAAGGGGACCCCTCAATTAAACATTTTTTAGAATTATTCAATTAGAGTTATGAAATCTTTTAAGCATATGTATTAAAAACAAATATAATTAAAAACGCTTGAAAACAATATATATATATATTTAAATAAAAAATATATAAATAATTTTCAAAAATTTCATAGCATTCCAGGCAACAATTTTGAATTTTTCAATCATTTGTTCATTATTATCGCATAAAAGCTTATTTGGAAAAAAAATTCGTTACGATTTTAAAATTACAAACAAAATTTAGTTTTTTAGGAACATTTTTATATACACTCAACGAGTGTATATAAAAATGTTCTTCTGTATTTTTTATATACACTCAACGAGTGTATATAAAAAATACAGAAGAATTTTGTGCTTGTCTAAAATAAATCTTCTGAACTATATAAAGGAACTCGAAACACAAAACACATTATCATTTTTCTTTTAAGCTACAAGCGAGATCATTATGAATATTATTTAATTTCCTCAAAAAGTCAGATATATTTAATTATGTTTGAAATTTTCCAGATAATTCGAAAACTGAGAAAAAATCCTTAAAAATATCTTTATTCCTTTAATCACTTGAAATATTTATTTAATAAAATAATGCCTTTTTTTAATGCTATTATAATTGAATATAAGCGTTTGTGTAATAAAGTAATAAGAAAAATTAACATTTTGTAGTTGATTTTCTTTTGTTGGTTGTTAATTTCTAGATTTACCGCTCCATTAAAAAAATACAAATAAAGGTAAAAAAATGATTTATATTAAGAGTGTTGGATAAACCAATGAAATAAATACATCTATCATTTTTTTAAATTTATATTGAAGCAAGAAAAAAAAATATTTTTTTGAATAATTTTTTTTTGTTTGTTTGCTAGTCTTTAATTGAAAATGCCTCACAGAACTCGTTTATCGAATATTATCGATAAAATGATGGAATTTTAGTATACATAAAACATAGTCGGTTCGACATAAATTAATGAAGTAATAAGATAATGTATCTCGGTTGTTCAAAGACTCTGAGGCTAGTCTCATTCAAAACCTCAGATTAATCCATACCTATCATGAATTACAACTACTACAGAAGATAGCTTTCTGACCTATTGAACTCGAAGAAAGATAACTTCACTGTGCTTTAGCTCATTGTAGATAATTTTGTGCAACAAAGAAGAAAAGATTGAATATTATAGTTGGAAGACTTCTGAACTAGCAAGATTTACACACAAAAGAGGTAACATGTGTGTGTCTGGAGACACAGAAGTGCTCGTGTATGTTCAAAAAGTGAGCACATTTCAGGGATGCGAATGAAACGACACAAAAATAAATGAATTTCTGCGATAAAACGATAAAAATAGCAACATAAAAAACATATTTGATGGTATCTAATTTACATATGTGTCCGCTGTGAAGTATATCATTTTCGACTGATATTTTAATAGAAAATCGTAAACATATTTTTCTAAGGTATTACTATACTATGTACAATCAAACATCTTAGAAAGTAGTGATATGAAAGTATTAAAAAGCAGTAATGACGTAATAGTAATTAATAAAATACTAATAATATAAAAGTAAAGATAAGTTTGTAAGTGATAGTAAGAACACAATCTTATTTAAATGCAAATTATTTTTATGAATGATAATTAATCCTTTGGAGTTTTTCTGAACTTAAATTTCGTTCTACATGTTTATATTACAGTATTTTAATTGAGGTCATTTGTTTGTATCACTAATTACTTAAAGAAGAGAGTATGAGAAGTGTATCATTTAATTAACAAACATTCATTGCTGCCCTTCGAGACAGCAAATTATCTCTCAAAAGTTTCTGACGATGAAACCTATGTTAATTCCAAGAATAAATGTGAAAGATGGGCATTCTGTAATTGAAATGTTACTTTTGAAACATCTTCAGAATTTTGAATTTCCTTACTGAGCTTAGAAACATTAATTTAACATATGAATGCTCTTTTGGAAAATTTTCTAAATTGAAATTTTTCAATAGATTTTTTAAAACTGATTTTGGTGAATTATAATTTCTCTTTACTATAAAATGCAAAATCTTTCTGAAAGATTTCAAACAATGAAGATTTGGAATAGATTTATTCGAATCGCAGAAAGTATTCGATTTCGATATACGGATTACCACTATCAACATCTGTATATCAATCGATAGGGAAATGTGAAACTAATCAATCGATATCCTCAAGAACGATTGACATGTCTAATGCTTTATACTGTAAAATTATTGAATGTTTGCTCATATAAATCCAGCTTAGACGTTAAATCTTCCATCTCATCCTTACTAGGTACAAACCATTCATTAGGAAATTAGCATAGAATTTGAATTTTATTGCGTGTCAGAATCTCCAATCTTCCTGTCTACCGTCCATTCTTCCGACGAGTTGCAAATCTTTGAATGGGATCTATATCTAAAGCCGGTTCGTGATTTTATAGAATATCCCGCCTTTTGTGTTAACTGTCCGCTGCGAATACTCTTTTCATGCCCACTTTGTACCATTCGGTGCCTAGTACAGCTGGAGGGGAGGGGATAGTCAGGTCTTTGTCAGCTGTAACTGTGGACAATCGGACATTCGAGACGCGAGGCGAGAGAATTTGCATTCAAATGGCGAAGCAGGAAAGGCAAGCAAATGTTGCAGACAGAATTTGGTGCGAATGTGTCTTTTGGCTCCAGAAAAGAGTGGGTGGAGGAAGTGTTCTTATTTTGTTCGATACAGTGTTTCAAAGTTCCATACATTTCAATAATTTGTAAACTGCTTATTGGATTTATTTGTAATATATTCATACTTGAATATTTTAAAATATGCAATGTAGTTAATAAATTCATTGCTGAGTTTCTTAGCTAGTTTTATATCAAAATACAAAATGTACATATCTGAATTTTAGTCGTAGGTATTAAATGAAAACGACATGTGATTTTGTTTCAATGAGAATTTTTAAAAATTTTTAAATTCAACACAGTTACAAATGCTCATTTTGACCCTCTCTAGAAACATGAAGGATATCCAATAGTCTGACAATTCATCTTACAATTTTTAAATCACGTCTGGTATGAAGCTTTCAAAAGTTGTACACGTTTTAAATTCGTCAATGTCAGTTAGTAGTAGTGGAATAAATATACTTGATAATCTTGGGCACTTAAAGTGTTAAATTTAAACTTTCAACTATTAATTAATTTTCATTGGAATTTTAATTTCCAATGAAAGACAACGTTGTTTTTAATAACCATGCGAAGGTGGATGATTACTTATGTATTCCTTGTATTTTCTTTTTCAATGAACCATGTTATGCCATCTTAAAAGTACAAAATCAGTCATTAATTAAATGTATAAGGCAATTCTTACTTACAGTAGATTTAAATTCCTTGATTTTATTTGCTATGGAATTAAGATTATCCAGGTATCACATCGCAGTTGTCATCTCCTCTCTAATCTATCATATCTGATCAAAGATAGGAAATTAATCACTGCTTAACAATACAATATTAGCCAATTGAGTGGCGAGTTTCTTTGCAATCTAAGTAGATGCCATCTTTTGTTTTGAGGAAATACTGCCATTATTTGCTTCAATTAAAAATCTATTGAATACAAGACTGATGTATTCTTCAATTTTTGAATTGAATTATAACACCAATAAATGATTTGATTTTATGTATGTAATTATATTGGTACGTAATTTTCTGCCGGGGTTCGTTTGGATAGTGGAAGTGATATGGTGTGTAGAACGCTCAATAAGCAGACAGTAGTAGAAAATAAAACAACGACGTTTATTTACACGAAGACACACAGGACAGCACAAAAGCGACAACTATATACAGCATAGAGAAGACTATCTTCAGCCGAGACGTGTAGCATACAACAGCACTCACAGCAGCACACAACCAGAATCTACTGCAGACAGTAGCGCACAGCTCAGTTCAGCACGAGCTTGACTCCGTCGCTGCTCACCGGCGTTTCCACCTACTCCGCTCTGTCTTCGGTCTTCTCCGACTCTCGACTCCTACTGCCTTCTACCTTCCCCTGGCAGTTGCGGCTGCTTCCTTTTATAGGTCTCGGGAGGCGGGGCTAGAAGCCTCTCAACCAATCAGAAACGTTCGAGGCGTATTTCGGTTCCTACTGGAGGGATCGGGAAAATTCTCGAAGTTTCGGGTATAATCTATTTTGGCGCCAAAGTCGCCAAATTTGTCGCCAAGTCGCCGCCAAATTTGTCGGCAAGCTTTGGGACCTCCGACGCGCTACTTGGACTCTGTCCCATTCAGATGACTGTAAAACTTTCTTTCTGTTGATGGAACAAACTATGCTGGGAAGCCGAATTGCAGGTTTGTAACAATATGTATTTATGATATAATAACCAATTAATTCAGAGAATAATGCAGTTGATTGAATGGTGGAATTTAGGCAAACAAAAATTAAATTTAATGCTCTAGTAGTCATTTAACAGTTCTATTCATCAACAAAGTATTGCTCAACAACAACAAAAGGAACATCTCCAATTAAATAGTATGAAATGATGTAGATTTTCTTAGATTTCTATTTCATTAACAGGCAAATGATAAATGCTGGTAAAGAAAAAAAATGATTAAGATTTCCTATAGTCAATCTGTCTTGCTGCCATTAAATAAAAAAAATTAATGAATTCAAAATTCATGTTAAATTAAAACATTAAATAAATTTTGTTATTTATTATCGCATTTTCACAAAATTGATATCGATAGAAATGATGCACGTGAACAAAATTATTCCAATCGAAAAATGGATAAAAGGAATTAAATAACGAATATTTCAATTTTTTCATTGAAGGTTCTTTTTTATTTTGCTGAATAGATTTATCATCATGAAAGTAAATTGCAAAGGAAATTGCATGGGATTCTGATCATTTCGAGAATTATAGGATTTTGGAAAACAACGTCTCCAAATCTTGAATGAGTAGGAGCTTTCACCACTATCATGGAAGCAAATTTTTCAAAAATATTTTATTCATCAAAAGGAAATTATCTTATGAAATAACATCATGCACTAAATATATGAATATCATAAATTTAATACTTTTTTATGAATTTTGAATATGAATATTTTGATACTGAATATTTGATATGGAAAAATAATCAATTCTAATATAGTAAGACTTTTTTTGCATGGGAGAAAGTCTGATATGATAAAATATCAGAATTCATAAAACATTTCTCGCATTTTTGTGGAAAATTTACATAATTGCAAAATTCTCACAGTCGCCTACTATTTTAAGGACCATGTATTATATTCATCTTTATAAGCAGATCCGATCCTCGTGAAACAACAGCTCTTTAAGAGAGATTATAATATCGCAATTGGCAAAATCTAAAATTTATTTAATGTTTTAATTTAACATAAATTATGAATTCATTAAAATATTTTTTTATTCAATGGCATCATCTTAATAGATTTTCCCCTTTACCAGCATTTATCATTTGCCTGTTAATGAAATAGAAATTAAGAAAAGCTGCATCATTTCTTACCATTCAGTGAGTTGATTAACATTAAAATGAGAATGAAACTAAGTAATGTCTACTATTAATATATTTGTGGTGGTAGCTTTATAAGCCAGTTAACAGCCTCCGGACCAGAGTAATCACTTTTGTCTAGTGGTTATGTTACGCGACTACAGACCCTAACGTTGCGGGTTCTGTCCTCGGGAATGCAATCCCCACATATTCAATGGCTTAATGACGAGTTTTTATTCAAAAACTTCCTTGATTAGATGAACATTATTAGAATATTCTTAAAACTGTAAAAATACTACAATTGAATTTTAAATTACCCATTTCTTTGTAGTTGCGTTTACTTCAAATGGCGATTTTCAGCTTCTAGTTCAAAGGATCGTCGTATGATAATGTGCTGGAATGAATTCATTTGTGCTGGCTCATATTAATTGCATTCGTCAATGCGTATCGAAAGGAAGTCAACCACTATGTCATTATTACAGAAGCTCTTTGTAGTACTAATGATATTCTTTGAATCACATTGATTGTTATTTAGAAATTTCTATAAATGAAAAATCTTTTACTATTAGTAAGCTGAGATATAATTAACATATAGTCGACAGTGGGCTAGCTCTTTTTCAGTGGAATTTTCAGTAAATAAATCTCAAGAACTACTGTTCATTTTGGAACGAAATTTGATGTACATACATAGAACTATCTGGAGGATCAAATTATTGAAAAATCTGGATTTCCCTGATGGAAAATTTGAGATTTCAATTAATTTGCTAATTAACTCGGTTAATCAGTTTATCGAATGGAACAAACTTTTTCCTCGTCTCATTTCCATTGACACAAATTACGTTACAGAGGTGTTCCCTCTTTTTATTGATGAGTGTATATTGTTACAAATTTGTAATGTTGTTTGCCAGCACGGTTATTCAATCACTGGAAAGACCGTTTTACGATCAACTCTGTTGGATGCTAATCGGATGCCGAATCAGTAATCCCAAGGTTTGGCGACAAACTTGATTATTTGGCGATTTGACGGCGAATTCGGCAACAAAACAGATAATACTGGAATCTGCCAGAATTTTGGCGATAGAGTTAATAGTTACCGAGATATGCTTAACTGTTCGAGAACATTCTCTGCGGTATCTCGTGAACTATAAAAGGCCGTGCGATCGAGCTGGAGCAGTGTTTCGAGTTCAATTGAAGAATTAGAGTTGAAGAGCGGAATTTAGAGTTGAAGAGCTCTCTCCCTGAGCGCTTCGAGCAGCTTATCATTGCTACGCTTTTTGCATACTGTTGTTTACGAGAAGTGCTGCTGTGTATTGCTTGTGCGCGTCTCGGCTATGAATTTGTTGGCTGTGTATTCGTGACTTCGTGTTTAATAAAAGTCGTCGTTCGTTATTGAGGCCTGCTGATTGTTTTTATACTATACACCCACTACAGGCGAACCCGGAGACTTTACGGGTTTAGTGGAATTGAAGTTAAATAACAATATTAATCGTTGAAAACTAAATTTTTAATAATAATCAAAATATAAGAATCATTAAAATTTCTGCAAACTATTTATATGCATATATTTACTATAAACAAATAAGTTGGAGCTCATTAAACGTCAATAAAGTTCAGATTTGATACTCAAAAATTTCTATGAAACAAACATACAAACTCAAAGTATATAATGCTATAAAATTTATAGTCGATTCGTAAATGAAAATCACACCTCTAAATTTTTTAAAAACATCCCCGAATTTTTCATGTTCATATACCTAAAATTTCCAACATTCGTTTAAATGATAAATTTGTTAAAATAAAAATTCGAATTCTTTGCAACTGTTTTCGAAAAATATTAACAAAAAATATATGATTATTTTTCATTATCATTTGCAGAAGTTGAATGCATTCTAATCGGGAGTTACGAATTATTCCTTACCTTTAATACTAAGTAATGTTTTTTCACTTACAAAAGTTTAATTTATACAAATTATAGATGTATATTTAATTTAAATAGTATAAAATTATATAGTATACTTCTATAATTATACCTAATATAATTATATAATTAAACCTTATAGTATAATTATTGTATCATTTGAGATTCATTAAACTATTTTAGCTAGAGATTTTATACTCAATTTTTAAAAGAAATCACACCAATGAGTTTTTAAAAAAAATAATCATAGATTCATAATATAATAGATAGCATAAATCATAGATTTATTACAACAGAAAATCAAATTCTGTGTATTTGTTTACAAAGAAAATTAAGAAAAACCAGGGTTATTTTATATTCCCGTTTCCAGAAATAGAATCTAGCTGAAATATACGAGTTATTTCCCTTTTTTATTATCAAGCAACACTCATGACCCCCTTTATTTATAGTAATTAAACATGATATTATCTATTTAATTAAAATTATGATTGTAAGCATAAAAATTGAATCAGTATCATGATTTTAATTACTTTGTATTTTTGTTTCAGTCTGAGCTATTTGCCAAGGGCAAAATATATCCTCAAATTAAGAATTAATTATATAATAATTATATTCCAACAACATCAGAATATAATTCAGAAATTTATCAAGATATCTAATTAGAGGGTGAAACTAATTTGATGAAATATATTATCCACGGAATTCGGATCCAAACTTACCATAATTACAAATGTGATCACATCCAAATGTTAATTTGAACTCACTAAGGTTCTATGATCTGAAACTTCGCAGCTTAATCTGATCGTAATCGTCAATGTTTATTGGGCAAGCGTGAAATGTCACGAAATAATTAATCGTCTCGATTGATTGATTTGTTAGACGAACGTATCGTTTGCAGCAAATAGCACAGTGTATATAGTGGCACATATTTAATCATGTTTGAATGTATAAGATATGATCTTCAGAAAATCTCTAAATATCTGAATTTAATGAAAATTTCCTCTTTAGAAAGATTTAACTACATAGAAAGCTTTTTTTCTACTTTTAACATACAGGGTGATTATAATTAATGTTGAAATGGATATAAAAGGAAAAATAATGAACCAAATGTTATTAAACTTGTTAAGAATTTAGAGGTCAAAGGAATTTTTTTTTGACAGAAAAGAAAGTTTAAAAACTCTCCACCACCATAAATGGCGCTGTATGCAATATTGTTAAGCAAAACTGGACATGAATTCACCAGTTTAAAATGTGTTTAATCGTTTCTGAAACGTGTTATAAATCGTATTCAATTTGAATTATCTCAAAAGCACTGCTTATGGTGATAATCGAAACAATTTTCGGAACACAAAGATGCGATACACTGACATGTGCGTAACATTCCTCCTGATATGCTAAGAGCTATTAAGAATTCAGTTATACGATCCAGTAATGCTTTCAGAAAATGGTGGAAGTCTCACTGAATATGCTTTGAAACACGTTTCAGAAACGATTAAACACATTTTAAACCGATATCTTCATGTCTTATTTTGCTTAACAATATTGCATACTGCGTCATTCCCCCTGGTGGTAAGTTTTTGAACTATTTTTTTGGAGAGGAGACAGAAAAGAAATTTCCATACCCTCCTTTAAATTATTACCAAATTTGATAACATTTGGTCAGTAGTTTTCCTTTTATGAACATTTCAAAGTGGAACTTTAATTACATCCACATTGCATTTTAATTAATTCTGGCAATAATGATTAATCGGAAGATTAATTCTGGAAATAGTGATATAAATTCTAATCATTCCCTCAAAAGTAAATAAGGACTACACAAAACATTTCACTGAGCCAAAAGGAAAGGGATTCTTTGGAATTTTGGATTTCTTCAAAAAAAATTTTTTTTGGTTCAATATAAAACTTGTGATTGTTCAATATAAAACAATTATCATTTTCAGGATTTTACTTTCTGAGTCCCGGAAATGAACCTTTAATGTTTTGGATGCCGATTTGAATGACTGGAACAGAATTTAAATTTAAGTAATACATTTACATCCTTAATTTCGTTTATTCTATAGAATAGTTTTTTTTATTAAGGTTTTCAACTGTCGACATACCGGTTTTGGTTTGTCATATTTACATCTCAGCTAAAATGCCATCGTTTAATAGATTTGATTCAAAGCTTGAAATAAATCTACACTTTAGATTCTAAAATTATTTTAAACGTTGATAGTACTTATTGCAAAAATCTAGCAATCGAAATATGATACGAAATTGTCGGATTCATCATTAAAAGTATTTTAAACAAAGTTAGGCATTTTAGATATAAAAATAGTCTGCGATTTATTCATTACTATAAATTAAATGTCCTATTTCTATCTGCAAATTTCGAATCAAATATCTTTGTATCAATTATTTCTATCCCAAATCTTTTACTTCCAATAAGATTTTAATTCAATAATAACATGGAATTTTTTCATAACATTGACTACTTTTCTTAACTTTTAACATTCCGTTGTCTATTCTAAAGTGTCATTCAAGACATTGCATCATTTCGACGATTTATTTATTTTTGAGCTTGGATTGTTACTGTTTGATTGTTAAAGATACTACAGAGTGGTAAAAAAATGTAGATTAATTCTTCAAGGATATTTAATTTAAAACAATTATACATATTTTTTTCGGAGCAATAAGCAAGGCTTTGTATTGGGTGAATAATTAAGCATCGAATCACTTTTCCGAGTGCAAAGGGTTAAACAGCTTTCTTCAACTATTTATCATGAAAGGTATAAAATTTTAAAACTAAGTGGTAGAAGAGATTTTCATTTTATATAAATGATTTTCTCACTAAAGTACTTACACATTAATAACAAAACTATACAATACTATAACAATGTAATAGCACATTCTACGGAAAGCAGATCATAAGACATTCAGCTTCAACAATATACTAATAAATATGTTATCTAACGGAACATTTAAATTAGTAAATACGAAACAAAATACAAATATTATAAATACTATTTTATTAACATCAATGTCATTTTTGCATCACAATGAAAGGAATATGTGATCACTGAAGTCTACGAACATGTTGATATATAATTCTGACAACATTCGACAAATGCAAATTTAAATCACTTAATTAATCATCACTACCGAAGAAAAAGAAATAAAAACATACAGAAATATTCATTCATTGGAGTCATAAAAAGTATTTTTAAAAAGTATGAAAAGTATTTTTAAGTGCTTTACCTGAACACAATGCTTGGTAATTAAATGAACAAGACAGCAGAAACACTGGAGAGAAAATGAATATCCAATAAACACTGCAAACAAACTCTTTTCTACCAACTTTCTAGTGCTTTGAGGCCATCACCCATTTACTTTTAGTTACAATCATCCTATTATTTGTGTGTAGAGATTTTCATTTTTTCGCCTTGTGAAAAACCTTTTGATAATTAAACTCTCGGATTTTTTTTCAGATGTGAGCCATCTTTTTATGTCTTTTTTTTCAAAGGGAGTAAAATGTTTGTTACGCTAAATTTTCCTTCTGCTATAAATTAGCCTCGGTTTATGTCATGATTTTATTAATTAAGCGAAAACCAAAAACATCTTGCAAGTATACATATTGAATTTTATTTTGATACACTTTTATTCAATTTGACTTATTTTATATTTATGAAAAAGACTTATTAACTGATATTTTGCTCACATGCTGATGTACTGGATAAATTTGGGCACGAGAATAGTATAAGAGATAGTGCCATTTTATTGTATTTTTATTTTTAATATTTTAACGTATTGCATATTTATTCCATATATTTACCGCTACAGAGGAGCGAATGTAAAAAAAAAGGATTTCCTTATAAAAGGATATCTTTTAAAAGGAATCCTTATAAAAGGATATTTATAAAGATTTATTATGAATTAAGGACAGAAAATTAAAATATTTAAATATGAACTTCAGTACATTAATAAAAATCAGCATTAAATATAAACCCCAGTACATGTCAGTAAAAATAATTTTTCATTTAAATTCTTTTAAATTTAATTGAAAAATTTAATCTATTTTTTAAAATCACATAGTAATTAAAACTACAAAAATGTTATTTAGTATAAATGTTTTTAATTAAACTTCCTCTATAAAGAACATCCTACAACTTAAACGGGTGAACGGATTGCAACGAAATTCGATATATAGACTATTCACGAGATGCACTAAAGGAATTTCGACGAAGTACTAAGATGTCCGTCAGAGGGCACCTTTTTCGGAAAAACATTTAAATTTAACACAATAAACGACCAAAACGGAATATAGGAACAATATTAACAATCCAGAAAAAGAAGTATGAGTAATAAAATGTAAAACCGGGAAAAGCTGCCAGTTATAGGAAGCCCTTACATCGACCATCTTCGCGCAGGATAATGCGCCCCCATATATCCACGAGTCCGTGAAGGCGCTATTGCTCAAACACTTCACAGGAGAACGTATTATTAGTTGCTTCTTTCATAATCCCTGGCCACCACGTCGAGCGGATCTAAATCCGTGCGATTTCTGGATATGGGGCCACTTAAGAAGTCTGGTGTATCGTGGAGGTGTTGCGACGTTGGATGACTTAAAGAACTCCATAATGCTTCATGTGCGAAGCATCACAGCTGATCAGTTACGATCTGCTGTTAAAAACACTGCCCATTGACTTGAAATTTTGTAGGTGAATGAGGGTGGTAACATGGAACATCTTTCCATACATCGTACTAGACACGATTAAAAACTGCTCCTCTTGTGAAATTTCGTCTTAACCTGCTCTTGTTTCTGCAAACTGAGTTGTATTTTCTCCCCTCAAACAGCATACTGTTATTTTTTCCTTACTTTTACTTAATGTTGTTCGACGACAAGGGGATCAGAAACTAGTCAAATGTTAATACTGTTTTTTTTTCTGTTTTTGTTGTTTATTGTGTTAAATTTAATGCTTTTCATAAAAAAGGTGTTCTCTAGTAGACATTTTGAAACTATTGTTTTTTCGAAATTCCTTGAGCGCATCTCGTGTATAGTCTATACACCAAATTTCGTTGCAATCCGTTCACCCGTTTGCGTTATAGGATGTTGTTTCTAGGGGAAGTTTAATTATAACCACCCTGTATATCTTACAGTCTTAACCATCTTAAAACAAAGAGAACACTTGTAGCAACATATACTACAACACTAGGATTTCTTACCAATTTAGGATGAAGTTCATTAAAAAGAAGTCGGCTCATCCTTGTGCTTCGGGATACTTCAATTCAAAAACACAACAAGGACGTAGCTGATTATTTGAACATTGTTTCATCACGAAAAGTGTAAATCTGTATCCAGATTTTGTCTATATCTCTCAAAAGTTGACTATCGATCCATCTACTTGTTCATGAAAGCAATAATTGGAATATATTAAAAAAAGAAAGATGAGTAAAATTTGATGCATTTTCTTAATACAATAATCAAAGATTTATTTTCATCAAACTATCAACGAATATAACGAAATAAATTTTTTTTATGAATATTGATTCTTTTGATTTTTTTTACCATAATACATGTTTTTAGTATGCCCGAAACTTTTTATGGTAAAAAGATAGTAAAATAATGTCTATTTGATTCAAAATTTTCATTTATGAAATACTTAGCAAATGAAGTACTCATAGAAAGGAAAGCACACATTTCAAGCATTAACCAATGGGAGTGGTCCCCCCCCCCAGAAGCTTTCTGGCACTTTCCAAAAAAAGTCTTATACCCCACAATCCAACGGCATAACATTGCGGATCTTCCATAAAATCGCGAATTCTTTGCATGATATTAGTGAAAAATAATTATGAAATATAATTGTTTGGCAGAAATCTAGAATTCTTCCTGTATCTATCATTCAAATATGTATTTTGTAAGCCATCTCACCAACTGACTGGGGAAAAAAATATGACACTGAAATATGAATATATACTGAATTTTATTGTCTTAAGTCATTAAGTTTATGAGTTGTTTCGTTTATATGCATATGAAATTACAAACAGTATAGATTTTTGGTGATTAATCCGTGGTGTGAGGTTAAAAGTATCCGGAAACCAAATTTGGATTTCTGACACGTTCTTTCCAATAGACCGAAGCAAGAAAATTAGCACAAATCTACACTTGCCACATAAAATCGCATGAAAATTTTATATATTTGTTTATTGCGTTTTTGAGTTGTAGAACTGGTCGGAGCAGTCAATGTATAATTATAGCTCTTACATGCTTGTGAAAGAACAGACCAATAGCCGATCAACCCTGTGACAGAAACGATTCAAAAATTGATAAAAACCTATATTTTAGATGCTAAACCAATGAACTAAATTTTATGTACCTAGTTCTTTGCAATTTGTAGTTATTGAGTTCATTTGCATTGGAAAAGATTGTGAATGAGATTTGCTCAAAATGTATCAGAAATCTTAATATTTGGTCTAACTCCACCTAGCTCAAAGTGTTTTTAAATTATCGCATTCACAGGCAGAGAAATGTGATGCAAAAATGTGTTTTTCAAACTTGGGTATGTCTCAAACGTATATATTCATAGAAAACTCTAGTTCACATTTTTTGATGATTACAATAACTCCCTTAAATTTCGTATTAAATAAAAATAGAATTGCCTAGTAAAAATAATTTATGGAAAATAAAATCTTTGCAAATGAGATATCTATAAAACAGTTCAGAAAATTACTCTGTACAAAAATCGATTCTCAAATTACACTATTTAGAGCCAAAATTAATAAGCGGCTAAAACAAAGTTATTAAAGCAGAGAACATTTTGATAACCTGTACATCAATGTTAAATTACACTATTAAAGATGCTGCTTACATTCTTGCCCAATTAATTCATCGGCTTACAAGAACAATTTTGCCCGAATTCCTTTGATTACTCCCTCTTTCTCTTGTCAGCAATTAACTGCCTGCTATTGAATAAAGATGATTGCTCCAAGAATGGCTTAACGCGCGTAGCGACAAAAAATGAGACAGAAAAACACAAAAAACAAAGACTTGCATCAATTCTCTGTCGTCTATTTTTTTTTCCCTCTGCATCGTACCTTTTCTTTCTTTGCGTTTTATTTTCACAATTTAGAGAAGCCAGAAAAACAGGAAGAATAGCTGAAGGGGGGAGTAGGAACGAAAGGTGTAGAAAAAAGCTATCCTCTACTCCCTCTCCCCCTCACCTTCAAAGAAGCGATCGAAAGAAGTTATTAAGATAAAAGAGAGAATGGAAAGGAAGGAAAAAAAAAAAAACGTCGCCAAAAATAACAACAACAACATCAACAAAATTGAAATAATAGAATTTCTCGGACGGAAGTAGGGGGAGGAGGACAGATGAGATTCTTGGCCGGGAGTGGTAAGAGGGGGGAGGTAGGGGTACAAGCATTATGAGTCAAAGGTAAAAAAGATTAAGTTTTTAGAAATGCCTCTTTTGTCTCGTTATTTTCGTGACGGCAGCTGTCCGGATCTCTCTTGCTGGATTCCCGGACTTCATCAAATAAAGATTTCCTCACTCTTCGGATCGATTTCTGTCTCTGTCAAAGAATTCCATCTGCTTTAACCCCCCCCCTCCTTTTCGGACGTCATCAAATCAGTAGAGACAAACAATTTCATGAGGGGGTGAGGTAGGATATGGAGAGTTTGGAATGATTCGCTAAATCCAGAGTTTCATTTTTAGAGATGGAGGAAAATCTCTATCACCTTGTTTCTGAAATTTCATCCGCTCCGTCGAGTTCGCTGCGTTTTCGACCAAGAATCCTTTCAAGGCTGAACTCGAATTGGCGAATTTCTGGAAAATAAACAAGCCAATAACAGTATTAGTCAGCTGAGTATTGAGTGAATTACTGGCAGCATTTTTTCGGGTGAGCAGTTTTAATAGTCACAAATATCGATGATACCTTTGTACTTTGTTATTTCTAGTCTAAAAATTTCCTTCTTTCTTTCGTATCACATTTCAGACATTACACATTCCAGGAAAGAACAAAAGTAGTCTCACAGAGTATAAGTTTTTGTAATTTAAAAAGAAAGGGTTTGTTTCTTGGCATTAGGTAAGCCATTAGTAAGATGAGAAACTTTCATTGAATTTGAATCATTTATTAGTATATAATTTCATCAGAAGTTTATGATCATGACTATGAAGAATGCCTTGCATACAAAGACAAAAGAAATTAGATTCGAATTTAATTTCAGCCTTAACATGCTGCATAAAAAGAATAGGTTTTGAAGGTTTATGACATATTCCATTTATTTTGACAATTTGTATATTTAGTATACAATTTGATCATATCAAAATCATTACCGCAAATCACAAAGATTGATGATATACAAAGATGACTTTCCTTGAAAAAACGGACTATATATATGCATATAAAATCAGTCTGAGTCTGCTAATCGGTATTTCGAACAATTATCTCTTTTGGATTGTTTACATGCTTGCCTTGTAAGAAAATTTGAGATAACGCCATTTTTTCGGGGGGGGGGGATATAAGTGTTGGATAGGTTGGAAAGACGAGTTTAAATCGTGCTGTTTCTGAAGTCATCAAAAACAAGAAGTTAGAGCGAATAAAATTGTTGATGAATCATTCACAAGAACGTCCACTCGCATCGAATGAAATGAAGTTATGAATGCGCTTTTGTTTACAGCACGAAATTTCTGATTTTCCGGATTATAATTGGGGAGATGTTTTATGACTCTGTTCTTTTGCTAGGTATATTTCTAGAAAAAGATGTAAATGTTCCAGGTTAAAAAACCAGATGTTTCCAGGTTAAAAAAAATACAACAAATGTTTTGGAAAAATTTGTTGGATCCGCTAGTATCGCTGATAAGTTTATTAACCTGTTATACAAAGGAATCAAAAGCTTTGAATATCTGTTGCTGCTCCAGGTAGAGAAATGATCAATTGTGCACACTGAGAAATTTTAAATAACCGCTTTCAAGTTAGTAAAAATAATATTTATTTTTTAAATATTTTAGAATTATACATTTTTGGTTTCTAACATTTAAATATATATCTAGTTATTACCAAAACAAATTAATTTTAGAAATTGATGTTTTAGATTTTAGAAATTGTTGAAGAATTGTTAGTAGTTCATGCAATTTAAAATAATTTAAATTTGCTTATAGTACTGAATATATCTAATTTCTTATTATAAAAATCGTAGTAGTTGATACCAGTGCAGCCAAATTTTCATCTGTAAAGAAAAGGGTCTTGTAAAATAAACAAGGTTTTAGTGATGAATTAATTGCAGCGATTATTTAGTGAAAATTCTCTTTCCACTGTCGAATAGTTATTGGTTCTTAGGCTCGAGTCTATCAAAAATCCTCAGACTGTATAGACGTATTAGGCATAAAATCTTCCATAGCTGTAAACATATTCTCAAAATGCGGATTTTACTATTATAAAGAACCGACTCTTGTATTAATTTGGTCATCTTTCCATGGTTCAAAGTCGAAAACTCCTTTACAACATAGTCGACACAGACTCTGAAAGGAGATGTATATCTGTTTATTACCAAGGTGTAACAGGTAAATATGAAAAAAGACGAGAGTAAACACGAAAAAAAGAGAAAAGAACTTATTTTTTTATTCACAGAAAAGTTACATAAACACAAAAAAGAAAATAAAATATTAACAGAAATTCACAGAAATATAACAAATCAAAAAACGAGAAGGAAAGAAAGAAAAATTTATGAAAGGAGTACAAGAAAAATTTCCAATGATATTTAAAATTAGGTGTCTATGTGTATTTAGACAAATATTTAATATTAAAAAATCTAGTATAAAAAGTAATGTAGAAAGATATTAATTAGTTATTAAGAAAAAAAAAGCAAAATTCTAAAATTTGAAAAATAATACTTGTTTATATTATTTGTTTCTCAATACGTGCCATACAAAATAATATTTCATTTATTCCGTCTGTTTTTTCAACTAATACTTTGTTTGTAGCAATAAATACAAATTTATTAGATAGGGTTTTTATACCGACTTCAGTGCTAACACTCCTTTTGTGTTAATGCACATTGTATCAAAATTGTATTTATTAAAAAATAATTTACAAGAAAAATTTTCATCTCTACCAAATCATCCAATTCCGAAGAAATATGGTGAAAACTCAATTATTATTATTGCTCACCAAGTTTTTTAATAGTTGGAATGTTATTCGCATAGTGGTGAGTTCTGTATAGATCGAAGTCATGCCATTTAAAATCATGCGTTGTTTATATTCGATATTTACCAGAAAAAATTATTTTATATATATTTTTGTTTGTTTTCTTAAAATGACCTGAAAATATTATTTTTTTAATGCATATTTTTCGAGCATTATTGTATGCTCTAATGCAAATCACACAGTGCAAGAATTCAGATTGGTGTATACATCTCATTTTTTACGGTCTGATTAGTTCAAAATGAAGAAAAATATATAGAAAATTAATAAAATCTCTTAGCTTTGGCAAGTATATATAATATGATATCTTGTTTTTTCCTCTAAGAAGTACGTAAAAATAAAATAATGCAAAATATGATATTTATCTCCACATAAATAATGATTCCAGATCAAAATTTCATAAAGATACTTAGTGGAAAAAATCAGAAATGAACAAAATGTGTTTCTTTTGATTATTTTTACTTTGTACATTACCTGTATGTATTTCATCTCTAAAACAAATCTGAAATATTTATACTTTTTACAATCTAATTTTTTAAAAACCTGGATTACACCAAGTTTATTATTTAAACATTTTTTTACATACTTGCACATTACTTTTCCTCCTCCTTTCTTGTGTGTTCTCATATTTCACTGGATATTTCACTAAAACTACCGAAGCGCGTGAATGCATTACAAATTTAGAAGCAGCTCCACAACGTGAGCTACATTTTTATCTTTCTCAGAGGAATAAAATTTACCCAAAAAAGAAAAAAAAAAAGATACTCCGCTGTGGATTTCGAAGAAAGATAACCTTCTGGTTGTATACAGTTTCCAAGAACACTCACCTTAATTGTATTCTGTATTTCTAAAAATTCTTCATAATGAAAAGGTCTGTTAGAGAATGAAAAACACATGTTTTACATAAAATGAATTAATTTAAGAAAAGGTGCCCACATTTTTCATTTCATCCACGCCTTGCAAACAAAGCGAGTTTTGAATATGTAATCATCAAAAGGAAGATTCTGCAGTAGATAAATAGAAGCGATGATTTCAAATTCAGAAGTTAAATTTTTAATCGCTCGTAATTTGATTTACTTGAACATTTTTTTGAAGTTGAGGAAAGCAAACAGTTACGAAATGCATCCATCTCTCTTCGTGTTTAATGTAATTAGAAATAGTATAGGCTAATATTTGCATTCAGAAGGAGTAGATGTAGATAATTGATTTCATGCATTTAAAGCTTTAGAAGAATGTAAAATAATAAAATGCAGTAAATTTTCATTTATAAGGATTTGACTTAGATATTTAGATATAGTCAGTTTTTATTGAAGACTTATGAAATATAATATGCTAAGGTCATTTACTAATTTTTAATGTATCCATTCTAATCTAATGCTTATTTCTATATACTTGTAAAATTCTAAAGGAAATATTTATATATCGTCAGCATTTCATACTTTGTTCATAATAATAATAATAAAACTTTCTAAATATATTCTTAATAAATTATTCTGTGACCATAATTGCTCATTTTTGTTGAAGTATTTGGTAATATTTTATCGGAATAAAACATTTTACTGTAAATATTCATAACTTTAGATTCTCGCAATCCGATTCAATTGAAAAATTAGTTCTAATAAGTAAACTGTCATAATAAAAGTAAACAGCTATGAAATAAAATTGTATCTTTCATTGTTTAGTATAACGCTGACGCAAATTAAGTTCATTATTTTATGAGTCACTAAACATCAAAATGGGTCTGGGACTAAATAAACACCCTGTATAGAGAGTGTAAAAGATCATAAAATAATTTTTCTTGAATTTATTTTTTAGAAAAAATAATATTTCATATTTGTTTCATTTCCAACAGACACGTGCCGAAAATTATATTTTTGAAGATTTCAGTTCCAAAAAGATTTAATTTATTTTTAATTGGGGCTTTAATCAATGTGATGGCAACACTTTGAAAAAAGCTATTTTTTTCTCATGAATGCGAAACGTGCTTAATCTTCATTTTTATTTTTGACGAAAAAAATTGAAAAACATAGTTAAAATATTTATTTAAAAATTCATTAAAAATAGAAATTTAATTTTAAGATTAAAACATTAGTATGATTTAAAAGATAAATTTTTTATCTTTAACTTCATGTAAAAATCTTTTTTGTGCTGTAATATTTTCGGCAGTTATAGCAGAAACACGTCAAAATTTTGCTTAATTTTTAAATAAATAAAATTCTAGTTAAAAATTCGAAAAAATAACCCCCAGGTGCACACTCCCGGCCTCCAAGGTATACTCGTGCCAAATTTAGTAGCTGTAGGTTGAATGGTCTGTAGAGCGCCAACACACACACACCCACACACACACATTGAGCTTTATTATAAGCATAGATTATTTCTTTCCTTTTTGTTTTTTTTATTATTTCTTCTGTATACGCGTTATGAAATGGCGATCAATAAATGCTATATTTAACTCTACATTCTAAAACTTTTATAATGGACGATTTTTGAGTTTAACGTATATAGAAACATTTGAGGAATGCTTTTAAAGTGATTAGATCAGCTTCGCTCTCTAATCCTCAAGAATCATGTTCCGAATCTTTTGGGACCACTAAGTGATCCCAGCTTGCCCCGCGTGCTCATTATATTAGGTTTTTTTTCATACAGTTCTTTAAATTTAAAAACAAAAAGATATATACAGCCTCAAAATTAATAAAAATACAGAAGTACTTTTGCCAAATTCTTTCTGTTAAGTCAGAAATTTGCTGATTCCAAGGCAATTAAATTTTATTCCAAAAGTAAAAGGATAGTGTATAATAAACAGCATAATTATCTGTAAATAATGCACATCATATTTGGCATTCAATTTATAGTACTCAGTTATAAGTGTGATTGGATTTCTTTTTTTAATTATTGCTCATAATACAATTCACAATTTCATTATATATAAGATTATATATATAATCTTACGGTTAAGGCGATTAATCAATTAATAATAATCAGTAAAAGTGTTTAATTGATGTTTATAATTTCTAAAAAAATATTTTGAAGTCATTCGAACTTCAATTTCACTAACTTAGAGGCAGAATAAGCATGTATTACAATAAACATGGGCTGTTATTCTAACACTCGTTGAATTCAGAATGCCGTTTAAGTTAAATTCCTTTCTTAAAACTATATAATTGACGATTGATTTCACAATGTATCTTTTCTCCGACTTCAAGCTTCTTATTTAGTGCATATTCATAGTTCAAACAAGAACTCCCAAAACTAATTTTAAAAATAGAGTTCTCTTCAAAAATAGCTTTAACAAAAAAGTTTAAAGAACGTTGCACTTGTTTCTTCTTTCTAAGAAGAAATACAATTTCATATATATGTCATGATATTTTTTAATTGAAATCTTAATTTCCTAATTTTTATCTTAAATTAGCCTATGTTAACCATTCTAAAATGTTCTCTTATTTCCTGATCCAATTCCCACTCTATTTAATTATTGCTAACACGCGCTTAACAAAGTTACTGATTCCGTCGTTCTCACAGTAAGGGATAAAATTTCTTAACACCTGCATATCTTTTTAAAAAGATGCCCAAGATTTCCTTGTCTAAGCCGATACGTGGCAAAGAAATCCTTATCAGAATCTAGGTGTAAAATCTCTAAAGGGAAAATGTTTTGTCACTTTCCGCTTATATCGTAACGTAAACAGATGTCATTTTATCCTCTTTTGCTTTCTTCCTGTACAAATTATGGTCCCGGTGCTGAAAAAATCGAAGCTAAAATTTCAAATTTTCTTCTTTCCGAACTTGTATCCATAAAATTATTTTACACACACACACACTAAAAATTTATCATGTTTAATTTTCATTTAATAAACATGGTTGATTTTTTTTATTTATTGATAAATTTCCGAACGGACAGAAATTTTGGCTTAGAGATCTTGTTAGAATTCCTTATGAATGATTTTCTTGTTAATCTCTCATTTATTCCCAAGTTTGTCAAACTGAATATTTAATTATAACCCATTTAAAACTATTGCTTCAGAGCTCCGGATATCAGGTTGAATAATATCAATCTTTTCTTTAGTTGCCGAGTTCTGCCATAAGAAGCATCAGGCAGCTCTAATATTACTTCTATGACATTCGCATTTCACCTATCACAATCTATCACTCTGGAACTCAATGACTTTCAGTTCGTGACCTGTCATTGTTTTCTGCATTGTATTCAAAATTCAAGAAGAGATATTGAAAAAAAGAATCCTTTTTTCCTCTTTTCCATCAAATTTATTTAAAGTTTCACTCTGAACTCGTTTCGCAAGCAATATTTCATTTTCATCTCCCGTCCCCATATCGGAACCAAAACGCATGAAACAAGATTCCTCCAACAAAAGTATCATTCTCATCACGTGAGGACGCGCAACTGGTTACCATGGATACGGGACGGAATAGATGACATCTTGTAAGCATTCTCTACTATTAGGCACATTTCATTTCGCCATCGTTCTTCCTCTGCTCTGAAAAGGGAAGAAAATCTGGCAGCACTCTTATTACAGCCACTTTATCAGGCACCTTTTCCGGACTGAGTTACATTTAATGGGTCAGGGAACCGGATAGCTAGGCTTCTCTGGGCCGGATTGCTTTTCTTCTCAATGATCAGTCACGTGATCCAGCAGGCGATATCTATCAGGCAAATTCAAGATGGAACACCCTTCTGTGAAATGGGGTGCAGGCAGTGACGGATGAGGATCTGACTTTTAAGATCTAATAAAAGAATGGTAGAAACTTTCGTCTGTTTCAGTTTTTGTTGAAAATATTTCATCTAGGAATCATTTTGATCTTACAAATTATATATTTATAGCTTTCCTTTGGTATATGTGGGTGAATATTTTTTGAACACCGTAGTGCACATTTAAATGCCGAACCATAAAAATACTTGAAACTGTCATAAAATATTAAATCAAGATAAATTGATATCGGAGGATTTAATATCGGAGACTCAAAAATCTCACTGCATGAATGAAACTAACTTGTATTATTTTTTAATGAAAAAAAAGGCAACTCTTCTTAATATGGCAAGATATTTCACTCAAATTTTAAGGCCTACATGATTTTATAACAATTTCTTTATCTTTTAGACTTTTAGTCATCTTAAGCAAGGATGATGACAAAATAAAATATCCTGATTTAAGCATTAAATTATATTAACTAGATAAAACCTATAATGAAGTCAGCCCAATTGGTATTTTGATAAATTCAAATGACTTAATAGACATCAAGACATATAAAAATTCAAATACAAAGTGGATTTCACCGGTCACATTGGATAGATAGGAAAGGTGAGCATAGTATGTGAAGTCATTTTTAAATTCAAAAAAATGCAATGATAACTATAAAAAGATTAATTTGGTAACATGCTTACACCATAAAAAGATTAACTGCAAATCTTTTCAATGCTGAAAAGAAAACCCTATAAAAATTATTAAAAGTGATGCTTAAAATAGTGCTTTCTGACATAATTGAACAATTTTAGAATAACTAATTCCTGGGAGCTTTCAAAGACATAAATGTTACATTAACATATGCTAAAATGAAAGGAATCAATGTAATAGATTCTTTAATATTCAGTAGGCATTTTATGAACAAGTGATTTAAAGGGACCTCTGAGAAAGTTGTTAAGATATGAAGGGCAACAATGAATCAGGTGTCAATTGCTTTTTTTTAGACATCCAGCTGGAATTCATAAATGTTTTCAGTGATCGAAGCATCCAGATTCCATGAATTCTGCCTTCAGATTCTGCACTTGTACTGTTAATATTTTCAGAAACTAAATATTAGAGAATCAGTATTACATATTCCTTAATTTTTTTCTTAGCAATTCTCTGGGCATATTTCTATATAAACTAAAGACTTATAATATTTATCTGATGTACTTTCCTGGATACTAGAAAAAAGTCAATTTTGGTCACCTCACAGATGCTTTCAAATACAAATCAGCCCAGGCCTTTCCATTTTTGACTTTAATCCATTTATGTCAAAACACAAACGGAAGGAGAGGTTTCCCCGACATTTTCTCGTACATTCTCTAATAATGTACTTGTGTACTGTTAGCTGCATACCATTGACCAACAATAATTAAGAAAGAGCTCATTAACCTGCGATCTCTAGCGAATTATTTTCGAAGATTAATCAATCAGATACAAGTACAAAAAACAGAATGTGTATTTTGGACTCCTTTTTACCCACCAATTAAAAATGTGGCGTAGAACCGCAACTGTAGTCACAAATTCGTACACCAAATTTCATATATTTAAGCCAATATGTTTTTGATTTATCATCATTACATGCTTGTGTAAGTGCAGACTGAACGATGATAAGCGTTTCTACGAATTTAATTCCGAATTTCATAGACATCTACTTTTTAGATGTCATCTATATAATTTATACAGCTGTCTATATACAGCTCGCTCTCTCTATATATATTGTCACGTAGATATTCTAGTGTTGGACTCAATGACGCATACAAGAGGTAGAGCTAAACCAATTTATTAACAGAACTCAGAACTGAGAATACAGTAACTGACAAATCCTCTGCTTTTATATAAGCAGAGAAAGTTCCAGAATACTCTTCTGGAGACAGTAAGAAAAGTCCAGAACACTTGTCTGGTAAACTAAAGAAATGTCCAGTATTTTCTGGAACATGAAATAAAGGAAAACATAAAATCAAGGTATTAAGTATTTACATATACCATTAATCTCAGTGTCTCTAGCGGGATTCGAACCCAGGTCTCTTGATCACAAGATCAGTGCCATGACCATTCGGCCATGGAGATTCGACAGTCTTTCTTCAATGCGGCAATATTATATATATATATAAAGCTGTCCTCTTTATATTTTAATTTATATTCGGACAGCCTATAGACAGACTTCCTCTAAACGAATTCTATTCAAAATTTGTCAGAAATCTACAGATTTGGTATGAAGATTATAGATCCATCAACATCACATTTTGAAATGGAAAAACTTTATTTAAAGTTTTAAGAAGACAAAATTTTATAGTATGGATTAACAGATGCATAAAATACTCTTCCAGTATAAATCTTAAAACCAGCAGATATTTTTTCAAACTGGTTACCATGGATGTCAGTTATCTCCCAGTTCAGGCTTAAAGTGACCTGTAGTGAAATCTTGGATGATTTGCTCGACTACGTTTGTCCACTTAAAGCATATATGTGAAGAAAAATGATATTACGCCACAGCACAAGCATGCAAAAAAAATGTGAATGAAGTTTTAGATAGTATGTGCAATTATGTTTGTTCTCATTATCCATTTTATATGAAGAAAAAGGACATTATGTCAAAGCGTACTTAAGAAAAGTAGCTATAAAATATAGAATTATTTGTACAATTAGATTTGCTCATTTAATGCATCTGAATGGAAAAAAGTGACATTAAACCCCAAGATAATTTTAAGAAAACGTACAGTGGGATTTTAGATAGTCTGCGTAATTATGCGTGTTCACATTATCCGTCTTGCATGAAGGAAAACGAAATTAAGTCACTGCATAATCTTAAGACTATTTGATGTTAGACCTCAGACGGGCTTCCATAACCTCATTTACTCCTATTATGCATCTTAATGAGTAAAAGGAAGATTATAAGACAAGACAACTTTTAGAAACGTGAGATTCTAAAAGACTAATGCTGTAAAATTCTAGAATTCACGGAAAAGTAACCTGATTATGTTTAAATAGTAATGCAGGCAAGTAAAGTTATTCAATGCGATTATATTAATACAGACAGGAAGATTCCACTTTGGAAATACAACATATGTAAGTAAAGGCTTGTATCAAAACCTTAGAATATTTTTAATTTTTAAGTTAGTCCACATCTGGTCACTGAGTGGACGATCACCGTTAAAAATAAATCTTCCAGAAACTGTCGCATCTCGGTCGGTTGGCAGGGAAGTAGTAAAGTGAAAAAAAAATGACATTGCCATGACTCGCATTCTCAATGAAGCTGATAAGAATCCCCATCTCGAAGAGGACCTTGCAGTTCGCCTGGAAAAAGGACATCCATTTCAGGAAACGTGGTCCGGGAGCTGTATGGCAATTTAACCTGATACAATCTCTTTCAGGGGACAAAATTTATAAACAACCGAGGACTGACCAAGTTATGCATTGAATGGTCCATGATGCTTGTGATGCTGTTACGATAATGTCGCCTAGACTTGGCTTCATGGCCGAGCGAAAATTGTATTAATGGGTCGATTGATTCTTGTTGTTGAGTCGTTTCTATTGGAGATGCGATTCTGAATTTGAAAGAAAAGAGTTGAAATTAATCTTAAAAATATTGTATTGTTCAACACATAACACTCTCTTGGTTCAATAATAAAAGTAACAAATGAAAATTTAAATGGAGATTGTTTAGTTTAGTTATATTAACATCCCATTTTAAAGCAACACGAGGGCTATTGTGGGACGGACCTCGTAATTTTAAACCGTGATCAGATGACGAGGACGACATCTGAACTGTCACCCCCAATCTCCATTCCACTCCACATCACATCACACCACACCACACTACACCACACCAGCGGGAGGACGTTTAGCCCGGGCGGATTTAGCGTGCACCAAATCCGCTTACACGATGGTTCTGCCGGTGGAATCGGGTATCTAACCTGAAACCCTCCGGTTCCGAAGCCAAGATCTTATTTTGTTCCATGATATTTGGATTTTATTTTGATTTATTTATTTTTTATTTTGATGCATTTAGATTTATTTGATTATTAAGAATTATAACTACTTTTTTAAATTTCATAGGCTGCTCGAAATCAGTTACTTTATTTCAGTTGAATTTTTACCTGTTGTAAAATTAAGATGGAAAAAAGTGTTTTCAAACTAAGATCGAGTGCTATAATTCAGTTCTTGATACATAAAAAAAAGCATCTCGAAGGCATTTTAAGCATTCAGATTAGGTACTAGTATAAAAACCAGCCTCTAACTTCTGCATATATTTTTATCTTGTATATTAATATATTTTAGAATTTTTTTAAATGCATTATTACAAGAAAATTTAATTACATCTGAACATACATATCAGAATCAGCCGAATGCAAACTTTCATTGAAAAAATATTCTGTACAATTATCCTCATCACAAAAATCACTTTCTGCTTCATTTAAAAGTGTCTGATGCTTTGCTTAATAACGAGCATCAGTAGGTTAGATGATATTTCGAGCTGTCTGCTAAGCCTTGTATAATGCCAGAACACTAAAAGGGTGTTGCGGTCTTACAGACGTCGCGCAAGGAAATAGCTAAAATATTTTAAAAGCATCCGCTGAAACCGGTTGAAAATGTGCACTTGAGTGAGGATCAGCTACAGGGTCAATCCATTCGACTTGAGCCAAGAAATAAAATAGGGGTGACCTAAAGTCCATCCTTAGCTGTCTGACAGACCGCACTTCCCCAGTTCAGTTTTTTTAACAAAATGAATACCATAAGATCAGCTGCTATGTCCTTGAAGTTCTCAAATTTGCATTCTTCAGGAATATGAGAAAAAACCCTTTAAAACGAATTTCAAGCACAACGAAATCATTTATTTGAGAAAAGGATAAGAAAAGAGATTCACAACAAAGGCATGATACTATAAGTTTAAAATGTAGAGAAGAAAGCATTGAAAAATGCAGAAAATATCGGAACACTCAAAAAAAAAATAGGAATAATATTTCTCATTTATTATTTAATTTAAATCTAATTTTGTGACAATAATTGTTGCATTCAAAATTGATTTTTACGCTACAATTAATATGGGACAAATGGAGTAAAATTTCATTATTTAGTGCAAACTAAGGGTTTATGTAACACTATATATCGCTACTAATAATAAAGATGAATTTGTGTGTATGTTGACGATCTAAAAAACAACGCTTTGATTTAAAACTACCAAATTTGGCACACCCTTTCGAAGATGGAAACATTAACTTAGAATATTTCGTAATTTTAACTGGAATTTTAAGTAACAAATATTTTTAATTTTTTGACTTTATTTTCCGAAAATATCGTTCCGTAGATTTCATTTTTTATTCCAATTTCTTTTTTTAATCAAAATTTTGTTAATTTATTGCAAATTTTTTGTATAATTTTTAATAATAACTTTCATAATATATAATCTGCAATTTTGATTTGCATAGACTTGTTAACCTTTATGCAAAGTGGTTTTTAATTTACTCTCTAATAATTGAAGAATAACGCATATATTTGAAATTCTGTAGTCGGAGTAGATCGGATGAAAACTATTGAAACTTTTGAAAGATTTTAAACTTTCCATTACCATGTAAACCTCGGGAAAAAAGTTTTCAAATACAAAATAATTTTAAGTAGTGTTGAATTTTTAACATTTTGAGGTAGTCAACATCATTTGAAAAAATTCCTATACTAAAATAATCTTCGTATCAAATTAAAATATACAAAAAACACTTTCTCTGATACTAATTCAATGGATATGCAAATTATCTCTTAAGTTAGGCAGAGATTTAAAATTATATAAATACATAAGAAGTAATCCATGGTCGATAAATTTATACATTACCGAATAGAAAGGCTATGTTTATGGTCTACATAATAATAAATATATTTTTAACATAATTAAATACTATTATTAAGTAGCATAATTAATTTTTTCAAATAATATTATTACACAGCATAATTGTGAGTTTATTGAAAGTATTAACCATCCTTTGACATTCAAAAGCTAACTAATTTTCTGCATATGAATTTATTATATACACTTTCATTTCCCCCCCTCGTTGCTGTTATATTAATAGCTATAACATAACAGCAATTTTTATGTTTATTAAAGTAATGTCTAAAACTGGATGGAAATTGCTTTTCAGATATGAATTATTTTCGGAAAATAATAATTTTACTTAGAAATTTCGTTGACTTCAAACAATTTACATTCCTTTATTCATTTATACTTTAGAATATATTAAATAAATGTTATAAGGTTAAATATTTTCCAGTCAACTCATTGAATGATTTCTATGCACATAGTTGTCCTATAACATTTATTGATCTTAAGAATGTAATTAAAATTGCAGTTTATATGGAAAATATTTCTCCGATTCAAATAAATGTTGAAAGCACATAATATCTTTAAAGTAACGTTGCTTCGTAAATACATTTATACACACATCATAAATTAAGGTGTCAGAAGAAGCAAAATAGACGAAAACGTGCAATTTTATTTTTATCGATTCATTACCAAAATATATGTTCATATCCAACTAAAATATTGTTATAAAATATATTGTTCAATAAAATAAACATTTGAAGGGTTAAGAGAAATAAAGTACATCTTAATGACTTTTCAAAAAATGATATTGTAATTGGATTTAAATATCTTTGAAATATTTCAGGCGTCTTAATATTCGAAGAAGTTAAATGATATTGATAATAAAAATTTCGGTCAAACATTAAGAGTAAATGGGGAATGCATTTTAGTTTCGAGTGTTTTTTAGTTCTTTAAAAGTCAATTAAAAGAACATAAATTTCCTATGAAAATTCAATAAGTGTGCATCAACATATTTCTAAGAAATTCGCATTTAATTGGAGTTACAAAATCAGACATAGTTTTGTTCCAAACAAATTTACATTGGGTAATAAGAAAAAAAAATTAAAACACCTAGAATAGTTTGAAATTAAAAAAAAATATTTAAAAAATTTAAAAGCTACATCTCTTAATTTTTAAAAAAATATATATTTCGTTTTAAAATGCTTAAGAAATTTGACAAATTTATATTTTAATACACTTGCATAAAAAATGTCATAACCCTGACAACGCAATTCCCAAAAGTGTCCAATACAATCGACTTTTCCCTTAATTTAATTATTCTTGCACAGAAAATCTTATTTTTAAAAATATTTTTTCTTTTACTTCTTACCTAAATTCTTAACATGATTAAAATATTTCTGCATGAAATATCATGTTCTTTGTAAAGTATATATATTTAAATAAATTGCAATCTTAGTTTTGATCTTTAAATATTTAACTTTGACAGCATTCACAATATAATATCACTCATCTTTTTACCTTTAATATTATGTTTTGCAGCTATTTTTTTTATCAATGAAAAAATAAAGTTTTAAGAAAAGAAATTCAAACTTGTTGAAGCAATCTTATATATAAAACATTTCCATTCATTTCAAGAAAGAATCAATACAACATTTTCTCATTTTTTAATCGATCAGAATTTCGAAAACTTTCATCGAAAAATTTATTTTCTTAAATGTCATAGTATAAGACATAATTGTTTGATTTTCTCTTTAAGTCTTAATTTTTTTTCTGTGCCACACTTTCAGCTCGTTTCATAAATCTTTCTGCATGAAATGTCCAAATTTTTTAAAAAGTTGTTGTCGAAGTGAAATTTTGGTGCACGATATACTTCAGAAGAAAAAGGATACGTGTTTAAGGCGTTATATTTATGGGCATTAAGGTTTATTCCCCGTAAATAAGTTGCTGGTCATGTTAAATTGTAAACGCACACCCTAATTAGGTCTTTAGATTCGTGCTAAATTCTTTAATCTTCTTTTTCCGGGCATTTTACAGCCGGATCATCATTTCGAGTTTAAGAAACCACGGCATACTCTTAACATTATTACAGATTTAAAGCATATTTGTAGCCTTTCTATATTACCTTGTTACTTGTTATTCTACAGCGGCTGGTATATCATAATTATATTCAATTATTTATAACATGCAGCTTCACTAGAATATGTAGCAACGTAGATTACATTTTAAAATGTTAGTGAAGTAATAAAGGTTACACTGTTGTTAAAAATGATTACGTTATAACTTTATTTAAAATACTTTTTAGGAGTAATTTCACAATATTTTAAATACAACTAGTAAGTTTTAAATCAGTTTTTTAAAGGAAAACTACATGATTCAATACAACATTAATTTAATTTCGATAAAAAAATTCTTATACAAGGTTTGCACTCTAATAAGACCCAACATATGATTTTTTTATGACATGATTTCGTTATAATTAATACATGTTTTCACCGATCGAGTTTTTTAGTACTCAAAAATAAACTGTACATTTGTATTTAATATTCAAATCTTTCTAAATTGATCAATTTCAATGGAGAATAGAGAATGAAAGATATTTTTCTGAAATGTATTATAGTGGCAAAGAATATTTTACTAAATATAACTTTCGCAATATTCAGAATATATTTATTAACTCATTTAAAGCTTTTTTCTAACTGGAAGCTTTATCTACCTTTAATAGTTAGGAATCAGATGTTGGGTCTTTTTAGAGAGTAAACCTTGTATAACAAATTTTTTTTCGAAATTAAATTAATATTTTAATATTTCTTAAGAACAAATTTATTATCAAATAATTCTAGAATACAAAAGACCTGTTTCATAATACAATTATTTTAACTTTACCACATTATAAAAATGATCAAATTTGCTATGTTATATAATCTTTTCTAGAAAGTAGAAATATTCTATTTTACAAATATACGCAATCATTTAGTTTCATTTTCAATAAAATTTGAAAAGACATGCGAAAAGAAATCGCATATTTAGAGAAATTATGTCACATTTCATTTTGATTAATTAACAAAATTCCAAGTAACGAATGCAAAAATTAATTCAAACATTAATGCAAATTATGTGTATTCTACATATGTATCCAACATTTTATTTAAACAATCGTAATTCTCTGCACTTTGAATTCATACTTTGTACTACTTATTTTAAAAGAATTTCCTGGAATATTTCAGGTTTTATTCATAAAAACTGGTGAATTAATGACCTTAATTTTTTTTGCGTTTTCACAATTTCTTAATAATGGATTCAGAAATGCATTATTAGAAATTAACGAAAAATTAAAAGAATTAGAATCGAGGAAGGTTAATTTTAAGCTACATTTGTCGAACAATTTCATTAAAAAATGTGTTAATTTTTGGAAGCAGTATACGACTTTTATTTGCTTTTATTCCTCAAAAACAATTTTTCCGGTGGTTGTCATTGCTTGAAACAAAGCGATCTGGAAAATTACGTAATGATAAATGTTTCTTTAAACGATAAATCATTCAAATAAGAAAATATTTTTTCTTCTCATTACAGTAATAGAAATATGTTTAAAATCGATTTTTATTAATTTTATTGCTATTTTATCTAACTTTCACAGCATTTTTTCCCGTTTGTTTTTCTATATGTATGAATGATTCTTGACTGAATTTAATGCCCCCGAAATATTTCATAATTTTAGAAGACTCTTTACTTAAGAAAGGAAGAGTTTGATTTATCAGGAAATGAAAACTATGAATATGTTCATTTATAGATGGTTTCATTTACCTCTTGAAGAATGGTTTTTTTTTGTTTCATCAAAGTGGTTATAGAACTCTTATGTATGTCTGAAGATAATTCAAAAAAATCTTTTACAGAATAAGTAATGACCGTTGATGTTCTTTTTTAAACGGCTTAAGTGCACGTGGTGTTAATTTGGTGACGGTATAGAATGGTTTCAGAACTGTTATTTTGTTTCGAGATGGGTTAAAAGTATTAAAAAAAATTCTCTCGGAAAGCTGGGTAGTCAAAGGTAGATAGATTCCTTTACATCTAAGTTACTATCGGGAAACATAAATTGTTGGTGTTAGGAATAGTCGAAATTAGGGTTTGAAAATCACTTTTCACCCTCTAACATCCAAGATATTTCTGTTATCGATAAACCTTAAACAGAAAAGTCGCTTGTCTTAATGAGGCGCTAATTTAGCTAATAGGATTTATTTTTCAATCTTCAATATTAAGAAAATTTTAGCAAAATAGCTAATATAGCGAACCCCCGAAAATTTCCACACACCTTTGAGATAGATGGGTCATTTACGAACTCCTAGATTTTTACATTTCTGCCAACATATTCCAAACCAGTTAAAATTCGAACAAAATTACTCAAGTTATATTGTTTACAAGATAACATGGACAAAGCATTATACGCATATATATAACTTTTGAGCGGAAAGTGGTTTTGGATACTAGAAACCATGATCGATGAAGTATTGAAGAAATTTTCTCGAAGTCATGTTATGAGAACCATTGCAACAGGTAGTCTTCCTATAGGAATTTACCTAAGAGAATGGGGATATCGGTTTGCTGATGGATCCAAAAATCACTTTCAGTTCATAAAGATATATTAGTAGATAGCATTAAATGCAAAATTAAAAATTGCGCACATGTTGGTTTCTCTTTATTGATAAATATTTTCAATTTGTCAAATAATACAAATATTAATTAAATAATAAACATTTCCTTTATTGAAGTATAAATTTAAAAATTATATACTAAATACGTGATTCTATCGCAGGATTTATAAATGTAAAATTATAATTTTTTTTTTCTGTAGAAAAGTAATAAAGAATGAATTGAAGAATGTTTTACTTAGATTTCGCAACAGATCCTAAAGCTGAACATAAAATGAATGAATCTTTTTCAAAAGGCATATAAAATTACTCCATTTTTTCCCATAGAAAAATATGTAAGAAATACTTTGTGTAGTTTTGCGAAAACATGAAGTCTTAGAAATCTTCATAGAAAATACATTTTAGAAAAATCCAAATAATTCCCCATTTTTAAGTTTTCAGTGAAAGCTTAGCCAAATTTAGAACTTTAAAAAAAGAAAGTTTAAGAAAAAAGTTCTTTTTCTATGTTAAATAGTCATTCAGTCTAACATCGAAATTTAATCTATTTACTCAAAAACTTAGAAGAAATATGTAAACTCTCCCCCCCCGAAAAAAAAAAGATGAAATCTCTTGCTGTGTTCTACTTCCGACTCATTCGAAAGCTAATTTTAGAAATTGCTACCTTTATTTCTTTTTATTTCCTTCATTGTCAGTATATCTTCAAGAAAAACATTCTTCATATTTTTTTATTTAATTCCAGGTTTCCTCATAACGCTTGTTCGAGTCTTACAAAGCTCAATTACATCCCTTACATTAAAAAAAAATCTTATTCTCCCCTTCCTCTTCGCAAAGATTACATTTTGAAATCTGCACACAATGGCTTCCGAAAGAGTGTCCTTTTGTTATTAAAATCCATCGCAGAGCCCTGAAAAGAATTTCCTAATTGCCTCTTTTTACGATGATTGAATGGCAACAGTAGTTCATTATGATTAACGTCTTACAATCGGGGAAAAAATATTCTTGGAAAAGACAAAGTTCTGTTTCAATCAAGTAATAGCCTCAGATAATGACATGACCTCGACTCCTTAGTCAACAGTTCGAAAAGGAGAAGAAAACTTTTAATGTCCTTCTATAAAAGATGAAGTGGAGATTTAAAATTCTGATGGAGAAGGTATTTTTAGGGTTTTGATGTGTTTTTTTATGCAACTCGTGAGATGGATTAGTTGCTAAATACTGGCCATTCCAACTGAATACTTGATGAAATAACTTTCTTTTATGGTAAACATGCTCCCATATACACTTAGAGAAGTAACATCTTTTTATAAACGTTGAGTATCAAAATTTTCTTTTGGATTCTTTTTAGGAATAAGAAAGAAAGTGTTACCATGTTCATAAAATTGAAATGAAATTAAATGCAGATTTTGATTATATTAACATCTTGTTTTATGGAAACAAAATGCTTTTCATAAAGCTACCACCTTTTATATTGGAATAAATAAAATAAATACAGAATAAAAAATTCTAATAAAATACAGAAAAGTTTTACAGAACAGGAAGAAAAATGAAAAATAAAAAGGAAATAGTTATATACATTATAATATATATATATATATATATATATATATAACATTGTTTTATTAACTTAGTGATATTATAATCGAATATTTATATTTCATTATAAATATTTAGATAATTAGTTTTTATATTGTAAAGTTTCGAAAGAAATTGTGAGCATAAGAAAGACATAATTCCATTTGTAATTAATTTGAATGATTCAATAAGAAACTAAAATGTAGTTTTCTAAATTACGGTTAACTGGATTTTACCATTCGAGGAAAATAAAGTACAGCATATTCGCTAAAAATAAAATGCAAAAAAAGAACAAAAAAGATCTCGGCGTTTTACAAGATCGAAAATGGGGCCTTCCCTTTTCTACAAGGTGCTAGGACAAAAACCAAGGAACTGCTATACCAACAATTTAAGGCAGCTAAAGTTACGTTATTGTATTTCGAGAAGTGCGGAAATTTTCTAGAAAATGAAAAATGTTTTAAGTTTGTATTTAAGAGTTGTGGGAGGGGGAGAAAGTGATTTTTTTTAAACGCAATCAAAATAACATTTTCATACCACACAAACACGGAGAGATGCAAGCGCACATACATAAGCACGCATTCACACACACATACTGCAAATTGAAATATAAAACTTCTATGAAATAAAGAATATAACCTCTTATTTCAAAAAGTGATTAAACGCACATGGATTGAAGTTTAACAACTGGAAACTGAAAAGGTAGTCGTATGAATGAAAAAGAAACATTAACATTTATTGACAGCATTGCGTAGAGATTGATAGGTTTTTGGTAGCTCCATGTGTCTTGCTTTCCATCTTAATTTAAAAGCGGCATCGTGTTGTTTTTGTTTTGTTTTTTTCTTTTCCGAAAAAAAATGATTTTGTTAAATATCGCTGTCTTTAATTTTATTCGCAACAATATATCATATAGTTAAATTATTTATATTGTATATTAAGTATAGTACAAAATGTTACTAAAATCATGCCAAAAATATAATACTAGAATAGTTAGGGACAGAGAAGCAAATAATATTTATGCAAATACAAACTGCGACCATTGAATGAACTATTTGTGAATGAATTACAATGCGATTTTTAAAAAAAATATTTGGCTATACATAAAGCCAACATACATACATACAAAAGTGACAATGTTTTTGCTTTTTTTTTCTTATCCTTATTGATTGTTTTCAGTTTTCTCTTTGTCTCAAATTAGGGCTGGTATTTTATATCTTGCACATACAGTTCAAATCCTGATTACGATTTTTACTTTCTCTTATACGAAGTATTGGGGAAGTTCGAAGGAATAATTTTTAGCTGAAGTGTAATTATTTAAATCTTATTTACCCACGAATCTTCTGATATTCTTATTCAATAAGAGATAGATCTCGTTTTGATTTAGATTTTTTTTTATTTGAGTTACATTTAATTACATATGCCTTATAAATATTGAATAATTGAATTATTCTCTCTGATCAAAACATTTTGAAGCTAAGATCATATTTTGAAAGCAACTGTTTGTCCTGAATGAAGCCAACCATACATACATATTTAATGCATATCAAAATATTACTTAAAATTACATTCCGAAACCTACTTTTTCTTTCGTGAAATTCTTTAATCCTTAATGACCTAGAGTTTCAATTTTGATACCAATCTTTTAAACCGAATGTTCATATTACTATTAGTTTTTTTTATAGGTCGGCTGTACGCATTTTACTTTTGTATAATATTCTTTCCAACGAAATTAAAAAAAAATCAAATGTCATTATTGTTTTATTTTATCTATGACATATTACTTGCGCGGCAAAGTGAACAAGTAAACACATTTTACTAAAAGTTTTGTTGAATACAAATTTGATATATTTTCTTTTTCTGAAGAATATAAATACTTTTGAGGTAAGTGAATATATTATTTTCGCTATGATATAAGTATTTTTGCGAGTGCATGTTTTACTTGAAGAAACTGGTACTATTTTTGTGAGTATCAATTTTGATACTTCAGGCATTCCGCCCTACATAAAACCTACCTACTAATTCTTTAGCTATTTTTCCCTTCATCTAGACCCTCAAGCAAACACAGTAATATTAAAAATAAATCACTTTCGTAAATCAGGCTACTAAGGGTTAAATTTAAATTTTTAAAATCTGTTTAAATTCTTAATTTATCTATGACAATTCGTTGAATTATCTATTATTTCTTTGAGAACTTGTAAATAAAAAAATATATCTTAATAATAATAATAAATAAATAAAAAATTGTAATATATTACAAACACAAATGGAAACTTTGAATTTTAACACTCTAATATTTTGCATTTTTGTAATATATTTTTGCAGAATATTGGGAGAAATATTTTTATACAATAATATATAAACTTAAATACAACGTTATTTCCTTTGTTATTTTTATAAAGCATAAATAAGAAAAACTTCATATTCTTCAAAAAATTCAACATCGAGATTTTGACGAATTTCTAAATTTTGGGCCTTTTTGCACTCGAAAAATAGTGTTTTCTGCGTTATTGGTCTGTAAGATTTCTAGGAATTAAAAAACAAAAAATTTCTTTAGGAAACTCATTGTAAAGACATAACTTTTAAAAGAAATGAATTGGAATGAATCTGCGGTGATGCGTAATCACGTCCGGGTCACCATTGCCGTGTTTTATATGTGTAGCCTGCGATGTTTGCAAATATATTATTTGTTTAAAAGTATAGTTAATCTTTTTGAGGAGCATTGTTAGTAAATTAAACTTTTATTTTGAATATAGAAATATTCTTATATGATCGTTACAACATTTGAAATGAATTTCGGAGAATTAGAGCTACAATTTTTATTTCAGTTGAAAACTACAGTAAGTAATAATATTTACATAATTTAATAAATGTTGAATAATTTAAAGTAGAAAGAAAAAAGGCTTGTTTGTGAGGATTTAAAATGTTTAATATATTTCTAAAATTTAACATTAATTATAGATAACGAAAACTTTAAATTTCAATTTGTTGTACAACGATTTCCATTTTTGTGATGCTTATTAATATGTGGAATTGAAATATTCAATTTAAACACTCAAAATGATGCCGCCGAAAAAATAATAGTGTAGGCAATCACTTGTTTTTCACGTTGATATGAGGTCACATTTCTTTTATCCAATCAAATGCTCCTCTTGCAAGTTGCCTGAAATCTGAAGATGGGAGTACCTATTCAGACGTGTTCCTCGTCATTTGAAAGCAGTTTGAAATTACGAAGTCCATTTCAAAATAATTCTGACAAACAAGTCGTAAATATTTATATAATTAAACTAAATCAATTCATAAAATTCAATCATCTCCTACATTTCATGCCTAATATATGGTCAGGAATCGGCTATAAAAAAAAACATCGTTTAAAAACTCATGTTTCATACAGCATAACATGAGGCAAAAAACATTTCGGATCTAATGATATTTTATATACGAATCATATCATCATATTGTATTGCTAAACAAATCGAACGATAAAACACTTAAATGTTTCTATGCTGTATTAATTAGTTTAACTTAAATAAAGTGATTTAATGAAAAGCTTCCTTTCGTAACAATCTAAAAACAGAAAAAGTTTTCGAAAAAATGTATTCCATTAAGAAATATCTGAATAATCTAACGGCAAAAAAATTTCGTTGCCATTCTAGAAATTTAAAAATAACTAGGAAAAGAAAAGAATATACTTGAGGATACCACAACTTAAAATTATTTTACAGTTAACATTATAATAACATTGTTCCCATCGAAATATAATCTGTTTAACATGAATCAAATGATAATTTTTTAAATGTGTTGTAAAATGACATTAATCTATCTATTTTAAATAAATCTATTTCATCGAAATCCTTCATTTCACAGTATTTAAGAACAGCGAAAAGCGTTTACAGTAGCTCATCTACCAATATTTATTTCATTAGCAAATTTGATCAATTTATTAACGACACATTTCCGTTATCTTTATGGTAAGTTAAAAATAACTAAGATAATAACATATTTAGATATATTGAGAAATGTAACAGCTTAAATATATTTAGAGATGTAACAGTTTAAAAATATTGAAAGATGCAACAGCTTAAACTGATTTTACAGTGTCGAATCTCCCTAATAGTTTTCAAAGAATCTTTTTATCACGAATCAAATGACGAAAACTTAAATGTGCTGTAAACCAAATTTAACAATCAATTTGTGTAGCTAAAATAAAATAATTTCATTGAAATACTGCTTTCCGTAACATTAAAACAGAAGAAAAAAATGTCATTGTTCATATGTTAACATTTATTTTTAACAACAAACTAATTCGCTTGAAAGATTTAATGACAGGAAGCCATTTTTGTTGCCATTTTAAAAAGATAGAAATAACTTAAAAAGCAACAATATACATAGAAATGCAACAAAAATTTATTTTAAAACTTTGCATCATAATAATGAGATTTTAAATGAAAACAAATTTTATAACATTAACCTTCATATATTAATATATATATATTAACCAAGTGTATGATCTATGTTCAAAGTAGACCATTTTCCCTGAAATACTACTCAGATCCAAGTGACAAACTTTGTCGAAAAAAAGAATTCTAAATAAACAGAAATATGCTTCGGGCATCGTTCTCTTCCTTCAGGGGCATCGGTCACTTTTTTTTTCTTTCTCTTGAAGGGGCAGATGCAGTCCTCCATCCCCGACACCCCCTTAGCCTTAACCTTCGAATTGAAGTCCTCGTCCGGTGGAAGTATTCTTTCCCGGTGAAAAAAATATTTTATGGGACAAGAAGATAAAAAAATGATTAGAAACAAAAAAGAATAAAAACAGAAGCGATTTAAGGGAAAATAAATGAGAGTGTATAAAAGAAAGAAGAAAAGGATGAAAAAATATATGTATTGATCGTGACATACTCAGAAAAAAGGTTAAAAAAAAATGAGGTAGAAAAAAGGTGAAAAAAAAAAGATACAAATCTTTCAAAGGTGTTATGCATATCTTCAGGGAAGTTTTTTTCTTTTGGTTCTATCAATCAATATTTTTTCTCTTTCAAAAGGTTGGTGTAATATAATTTATCAGATAAAAGGAAGGTGAGAATGTGTGAGAGTTTTGAAAGAAAAGGAACATTTTGAGTTAAACGAAGACATTTTGTTGAAGAGGTTAAAACTTCCGGTACAATGTGAAACGACATTCAATTGTACCGTTTTTTTCCTATATCAATTTCTTAAATTCTTTTATTTCAGTGAAACACAAATACTGCTCTTTGATTTGAATTTCACTAAAATTGGGAAAAAAAACTCAATTATGATTAGTTTTTACCTATTTATATAATGATACCGCATTAATGTCTATACGATGATCAGTAGGATGAAATAGTTCCAAATTATTTTATTCATTTCGTATGTTTTATGAAACAATCTGAATAAAAAATTCTTACAAAAATTTCTAATTTTGCTAGCAGTATATAATTCACTAATCTGCTCTGAAAAATTCAGAATTATTTAAAAGAAAAAAAGCACAATTATTTATCATAAAACTCCGTTTTACGTAAAAAATCTTCTTCCAGCGGATGATCTAGAATCAATTTAATAATCGACGCACTTAATGATAATTCACTTTTGATAATTTTCTTATTCTGTAAATAATTGCCTAATTATAAACACGTTAAATAATAGATATTTTCTGTTATAATATTTATTAAAATCGCCAAATTTTGTAATGCAAATTACTAAGTATGAGCCAAGTGTTACATGAAAAATACGTAACAGATTAAGTTTTGTATACTGCATAATAATAATCAATACATTATATAACAATAACGCCATCACAATAAATGATATATATTATAGCAAGATTAATAATTGCAAGAAACAAAATCTAAAACTGTATCACTGCTAATAATAAAATTATGTGTGCGTGTGTTTTGGAGCTCGACAGGAGAGACCGTCTAACCTAGAACTTTCAACTTAGCACAAATGTAATTAAGAGTGTGAGAATATTGTAGTAATTTTTTTTGAAATTTAAATTAGAATTTTAATTGAAAGTTAAGCTGAATTGTCCCGTTATATCAGGATAATTTCTAAAACTATTGCAATTTTAATACGATTTTTATATAAATTTTATAATTATCTAAGTGGAACCGATCTTCTGTCGTCTAATTTTTTTTTTCTAATTTTAATTAATATTTAAAAAATATTGTAATCTTTGTAGGTTCTAATATAACATTCTGCCTTTATTCCGGCGTTGTTGAAGATCAAATATGAGGATACAAATTTATTTTTCCACTTTTGCAGTTTCAGTATTACGCATGTTTTTAATAAAAGTTTTTAATTTTTATGCATTTATAATTAAGGTCAAAATTCAAAAATAAACAACGGTAAAAAAGTTTTAGTGTATGGCCGTTTTTAAATATGCTGGTTCTTCCTGTAATGCGATTGATTATAAAAGATATGCGTTTCCTTAACTTTTCTTAAATCTATAACATAATGAATAAAACAGTATAAGACTTCTACAATAGTAATACGAGTTATATAAATTACAAAATTTGAAATTATAAAGAAATTAATTAGACATAATGACACAAATTATTTAACTGAAATAATTTACAGTCATTAATCCCAACGAACTGACTAGTCGTCAAAAGTGTCTAGCTGAATATAAAGTAATATGCAAAAAGAAAATAGAGATTATTTTGTGAATACTGAAAAAGCTTAAAGCACCATGCACAAAACACACATGTAAAACAAGTTTAAAAATGACATTTAATGTTATCCCATGTTTTATTGTTGTTCTCAAATTTGATGTCGATAAATGTTACGAAAATTTTCTTGAATAATGAACAAGGCCTCATCCCATACTAGGTAATTACAAATTGCTAATCTGTTAACTGATAAACCCTGTTCATTAAGAGTTCTTTATTTTTTTCTCTTTTGCAATCTTTTTAAAATATATTTTTATCCAGAAAAAGCAGTTTAATTAACACAGAGCACAGCTACGACGTGATTAGAAGAAAGATATTTATTTTTGAAATAAAGGCATAGAAGCGATAAAAGTAATTAAAAATATTATTGTTGTAGAGATTGATAATGATGACACTTAAGACTAATACTGATCTTTAACGACCGTTTCGGAATATAAAGAGGACATTTTGGTTAAAAGTAAATAAAGAAAGTATATCTCAGGGAACAAAAACTGCTTTGTTTGATCAGGAAATAAATAGAAAAGATAAAATCAAAGCACTGAGTTAAAAAAAAAAAATGTTTTCACATGTTGATGCAATATTTTGCTTCATTTAAAGATAAGAAATTGCCATAAAGATTAAAAATGAATAAATAAAAATATTTAGTTTTCATCGTTTTCCTTTCTTGGTTTCTTTCTGTTTGTTTGAATCTGGAGTAAGTTTCATATTCTGTTTTGAATTGGTATTAATGTATCAGGCAATCGGATTATGAAAGAGAAAAAAATACGAAAACATAAAAAGGAAATATTAAAGAATATAAACACAAACTTTATTACCTTATAAAAAGTAAAACTAATAGTGAGCAAAAAGAAAACGTAAAGGCCCAAGTTTTTGTTTCGGTATGTACCTTCTTTTTTCAATTGCTTGGAGGATTATAGTCTTCATAAACATATCCAATTATTTTTCAGGACAGAAAAAAGAAAAAGTGGTTATTAGTCGAGAGAAAGTTGATGAGTTTAAGAAGTTATATATGTATATATGTTTACTGAGGAGTTCATACTCCCACGTGAGAAAATAATTAACATTTACTTTCTCGTATAGTTAGTATAGAGAAAGTATAGTAATCGTAAAACTCGCATTTGAGATTTTGGCCCATATCCACGTTTTAGACCTCTCTGCATTCGAAAAGCACATTTTTGGAAAATGTCTGACAAAACCATTTTGAGCTAGACGATTGAAATTTGGTAAACGGTCTTTTTGCAGATTTTTATCAAGTTTTAAGTGAAATCTTCAGATGAAGTCCGTCTGTTCGGCTTTTCGAATATAATTTTGCATGATAAGGACAAAATAGCTATATAGATAACATTCAGTACATAAATTTAACATCTGTAGTGAAGACACCTATAAAAAATTTGAGTGAGATTTATCAAACGGTTGACAGTCTGTCGATCTATACCTTCAAAAGTATGTAATCCCGATCATTCAAAAGGGCAATGACTTGTATATTAAATTTAGTATTAATTTTATGACTACAATTTCGGTTCTGTAGGAAATTTTGGTTTCAATCGGCTGGGAAAAATTAGATAATATTTTCAAGTATTCTTAACCACATGCCAAGCATTAATAGACAAAATTCTCACCAAGAAAGATACGATAGAATCAGTAAAAATGCTAAATACAAGCCAAAAGTTAATATTTCATAACTATTGTACCCCAATGTCAAGCAAGATGTTTTCTGGAATGACAAGCTTATTAGAGAATATTCTAGAAAGCACTGGGGGGGGGGGGGGGGAACCACTCTCAACTTTTTTTTTTAATGAAATATGTACTCCTTTGGAGAACCACAGTTATTGGATTTCAGCATGAACCTTATTTCATAAGTCAATTTTATCTCCATATTGCATTCAATCAAGCAAAGTATAAGATTCAAAGATTTGCTTCTACTTTATTAAGAGAAGGGCAGCAAATAATCAAGAAATGGCAGATAAATTTTTTTTTAACCAAAATGAATTTTCCTTTAACTTAACACCTATAAATAAAAAAAGGTATTTCAATCAAAATGTTAATGTAGGATATGAATTTTCTAGCCTCATAAACAATCTGTTATTTCCGGCTGTTCAGCTCATATGCAAAAAATCTTTGTTTTCATATGCAAACATAATGCTTCATTGGAAGGAGATTGAAAACATCAAGAAGGATATTGCCATGAATATGGAAATGACCAATAAATTATTGAATAATGAAGTATGCTGACAGGCTTCTTAAATGTAAATGAAATATTTTAAAAATATGCATTAAACTATAATAAATATCAATCTGGGAAAGGCTTGAATAATTATTATCTAGAGTCATTTGTTAATTTTTATCTTCAAAATGCCGTGAGGTAACGTAAGTGATTTCAGAAAGAAATCACTGCTGTTTCTGAATAGTAACCCATTCCAAGATGACTATTATTCTAAAATGGGAATTCCATGAATTAAACTATAAATATTCGTTCAGAAATACATTTGTAGTTCTATCAATCTTCATATTTGTTGTTTTAGTCCTTTGAAGATGACTTACATACTTGAGAAAGATCACAATGCAGATTCACATAGGAGAAGACGGAGAACTTTTAGCAGATTTCTTACTTATACTTATTTATTCGGACTCTTACTGTTGAAAGCACCTCAAAAATGAGGAAGAGAAGTTTCCGGTATGGTGGTTTGTTCGCGCCAAGCTGAATGATAAAGAAAAGTTCAGTATTGGCTACCTGCCATCGTTGACGGGATGTACTTCCTACGGGAAGGGTTGTATCACGGCCGGTGAGGTCCCTTAGAACTCAACCACAGTTCCCACCAGTGTTGCTGTCGCGTCGGTGCAGCCATTCAGTTTTTTCCTTGCATCTTAAGGCAAATCGGAGTATTCAATATGCGATTTGTCATTTCGTTATTACTAGTTTAGAAATTTTACTGCAAAAAAAAACTTTTTCAGATGCATTTTCAAATCAATATATTGAGATATATACACATGTATTATTCTTTTTCAAAATAATTGAAAGAAAAGAGTAATAACTTGGAAATTTGATAAACGATATCTACCAGTTATGGATAAAGCTTTAATTCTTTGATTGCTAACAACGTATACATAAGATAGTTAAATTTTGGAAAAATTATCAATACTTACTTCATAATTGAGTAAATGTGTTAGACATTTCGAAAATGCACTTTGAATGAAGGTAAAAAGGATTTATCAATTTTTTTCTACCTTAAAGTAAAGTCTGCAGATTTTTTACCATTATTAATTCAATGAAGGAATAAAAATATTCCTTGGGTGTCACCTATTATACGAGAAGCGTCTGTACTTCCAAATGTATTTTCTTTTTACATACAAAAACTAAAATGCATTGTTTGCATGTAAAAAAATTTTGATAATGATTTTTTTTTAATTCTGTCAAGAATTATATTAAATTATTTTGAGCTACATATACATACCGTTGCTCTAGACATTTACAGCAAAATAAATAATACTTTTAAAAGACAGCATTCTTTGTCTTGTCATGAATTTATATTAGAAATATTATACCTGAGCATGACTTATGTTCAAAACTACACTCTTTCGAAAGATTAACTTGAGTCCGAACTAATAATGCCCCCCCCCAAAAAAAGTAAATAAAAATTGTTGGAAATAAGTAATTTGTTTCTGAATTTGGTCCCCTTATATTCCAGGGTGATGCAGTTTTCTTTCCTTTTTCCCAATGGAAAAGAGATGCTTTCCCTCCCCCTTTGTTTTCTTACTTCATTTTTCGAATTCGAACGTCCCAAGTAAAGGAGCAAAAGAATTCTCTCCTACAGGAAAATGTTTTATTTTATGGGACAAGGAGATAAATAAAAAGAAAAGAAAGAAGGATAAAATAGATTCCATTTAAAGAAAACTAATAGAGAATATGTTAAAGAAAATGAAGAAAAAAAATATGAACCTGCCTTGACATGTTTGGAAAAAATAAAATGATAGGAAGATGAAAAATAAAAAATACTATAGAAGATATATATCTTTCAGAGGTGTTATGCATATTTTAAGGAAGGAGAGTCGCTCCTTTTTTTGTTTCATCTAATATTTTTTCTCCTTGAAAAGGTGGGTATAATCTAATTTATTAAGCAAGAGAAGGAAAAGAAATGCATGGAGAAAAATGAAAGAAAAGGGACTTTTTAAAATTGAAGAAACATATTTTGTCAAAGCGTTTTACAAAATTTCTTTTCCCGGTGATATGTGAAATGATACTTAATTGAATGATTGGCTCGTTATTTTTTGTTAATTTAATTTGAATTAAAACATTGAAAATGTATTATGGATTTCACAAGCAGTATCAATCACCGCTTAGATTTAGCCCTTAATGCCAGTGTTTCTCTCACTAATTTTTCAAATTCAGATTAATTGTACATTTATAATAGTCTTATAGTCTCAAAACATTTTCTTTATTTCATATTCAATTAAAATTTCGATTAAAATTCGATCGAATTATTGGAAAACTAATCGCTACATGAACACAAATATTTTAAACAATTTAAATATAATTACCAGATGGATTTGAATTCAATAAGACATAAACTCAAATCTAAAACCACTGATACTTAATATAGGATAACCTGTAACTAAAATAAAATATATATCTTAACCACAAACCATAGAACATGAGGAAAAAATTCAATGGATTTGGCACAGCCAATAGAATTTTATCATTATACATGAAATGTAGAACCTGTTAAAGAATAAATATTAAATATTTTCATACTTCGAGTTGTTCTCAAATTTGATACCAATAAAAGTTTATATAATTTCTCTAGAATAATAAATAAGCTCATTTTAGGCAATTACAAATTTGGATCTGACTATGTTCATTAAGTTTTAAACTAACTTTTTCTTGCCATGTTATTTTAAGTAAAAATATGTAAAACAGGCTGTTGATTTGTATAAGGATGTGATCTGTAAAAGGAAATATGATAATTATTTTGGAAATAAATGCATAGTAAATATAAAAAAAAATTAAATGCTTTTTTTCCTAACGTACTGCAAGGATAGTTTGTAATACGAAAGCATAAATGTATATTTTGGAAAATTTAAAGGAAAAATTGGTCAAATTAAAATGAAATAATAAAGAAGAAATTAAAAATATGTGAATAACAATTCTGATGTTTTTCAAGGAATAAAAATAAAACTGGTGATAATAAAAATATATATTCGGAGAGAACATTCTTTATATCTGAGTAAGAAACATCTTATTTCATTTACAAATTTTAATTTGCCAGGAGCATAATAAATTCACAAAAATAATTACTTTATTTCACTTTAGACATTTATCTTATCAAATCATTCACTCCTGCCGAGATTCGGAAGCCTGTTTTGAATAAGTAGTCAGATTATGAAATTAACATCAAGCAATCAGATTATGAAATTAAAAATAAAATTTATACGGCTACAGTAGAAAATGAATTATTGAAATATAATAACAATAAAGATTTTATTCAGTAGTATTAATAAGAAATTTAGAAAATCACTGCAGAAAATAATTTTTAATGGACGGCGCTCTCTGTCCATTAAAAATTATTTTATTTCCATTCTGTGACATTTGAATTTTTTTTCTATCAGGATATATGCTCTATCTTGTAATAGAAGGAGAGGAAAAAAAAGAGGTCAAAGGATCGGCATTATTTAAATTTACAAAAAGGTTTACATTATCTTATAAGTAAATAAGAAAAGTAAGGTAACTATGCACTCAGTGGCGAACAGCCATCTTAGATCGCTCGGTATCAGCCTGCACTTTTTCGTATTTTAACACTTTCTAGGGCCGTGGGAAGTATGCTTCCCACCAAATTTATCAATCTTCGTATGAAATTATGTAGATTGGCATAAGTTCTGGCAATTTTTTTAGAAAGACAGAAACTTAGATGCTTCAGTTATTTATCTTACACAAAATGATGTATCTTGATTTATTACTTAATTATTAATTAAACAAATTAATTAATTAATCAAATTAAATTTATATAATAAGCTAAATGAATCCCTTTTCTTATTCTAATTTCAAGTCTAAAAATATTTTAACATAATATGACTAGAAAAAAATGGCCCTTTAAAGGGTTAAATACCTTTCATTCCAATCCCCTGGATGTTTGTTACTTTTCATCTGTTGAAAGATAAAATTCAAAGATCCCCTACCTCTTTTTTTTTCAACTCATTGAGATAAAAATAGATTTTTCGTTACTTTCTAACCTGATCCTTAAAAGTTAAGGGATTAATTTATAGTTTCAATTTTTATGGTGAAATTTAGCTATAAATAACGATGTAAACAAATGATATTACTCTTGAGATATTCAGCTTATGTGCGAATGATATCTTATTCTCAAAAAGCTAATATGTTGTTTAAGAAAAGAAATCCACGATGTCTGAACAGGAAAAAAATTGTCATGAAGGTTCAAAAGGTCATTATATTTCTCAATGATGACTCATAATGTGTCGTTTTTTGTAAACGGAATTGAATGGAACTATTTTTAAGATAACACAGAACCAAAAAAAATCAGATTTTGAAATTAATATCTAACTGAGAAATATTATAAAAGTATTTCTAAACAATTTTCAAGTGCAATTTCCACGGTTGTGAGTTATTTTCGAAAATGGATACATAACAGACTTTGGAAAAAAATGTTTATGTTGTTCAGATAAAAATTATCACTATATCGATCATTATTTTAAAATTTTAAAAATGTTTCGGTTATCACTCTAAAATTTCATACGATTTCAGAGCTCTTATTTCAGGCTTATTATGATATCAAGTTTGAATGGAAGTGCCCCATTTTTCCCCCGTTTTAATTCATAGAATGTGTCACTTCAGAGTGATAAAAAAAAATTGTTCAATTATGTTCACATTTTTTAATACAAACTTGTAATTTTCCCTTTAAAAAATTACCCTTTCAGATTCTTAATGCGTTTTTTTTCAAGGTGCAAATAAAATAAAAACAGTTTACAATTTACAGTCTGCAATTTACAATCAGATTGAACAAATACATATGGTATATCTAGTGAATATAAACTAAAGTACTAATAGATAATAAACATAATATTTACGCCAAAAAGTATTTTAAAATATATCAGTATTATCAGTATTTGTGGTTTAAATGTAAAAATAAACTACTTTCCTGAGTTATAATTTCGTCACTTATTCGAAACATTATGGTGCCTCAATGAATCTTCCTGTCATTCGTTAAAAAATCAAACCTAACTCCATAAAATGAAAGTTCATATTTTAAATTCTGAAATAACTTGTTTCAAATATAAATATGCAGTTTATTGAAATTTTTAATGTTTCATACTAAAAAAAATTATGCTTTTTTTCACACATTATTCCTTATCTTGACTTGCATTTTTCTGCGCACGATGGAAATACCAGACTTAACAAAGATTTGCTTCCGATTTTGCAAATTTTCCCTACACTTTGGGTCGAGTAATAAAATTTGTCAAAATGAAATATTTAAAAAGGATTGGAAGTAAGCAAAAGTTTGTTTGATGCATTGTCTTTTATCTCCAAGGGTATTGGTCACTAGTTTCCCCCCTCCCTCCAGGGACTTATCGTTCAAATTTGAAGATTCCGTCCGAAGAAGTGAGACATTTTCTCCACGTGGAAATAATTTCTTTTTCCAGAGAAAGGTGACGAAGGAAATAATAAAAAAGCTAAAAGGAATAAAAAATATACAGATTTAAGGGAGAATAGAAGAAAAATGTGTGAAAGAAACAAAAGGCAAAAACTTAAAGCCCTTGATAGGAAAAGGGGAATAAAAATAATAAAAAAAATGTTAAGATAAGGTACATCTTCGAAAGGTATAATACATACTTTTAGTAGAGTTTTCTTTTTTTTACTTTATATTATTTTTAGTGATAAAAAGTATTTTAATCTAATTTATCAGGTAGAATAAAAGAAAAAAGTACACAAAAGAAGTTAAAAGAAATTCTTTAAGATACTGGAAGAAGTTTTGTTGAAGATTGCTAAAAGTCCCAGCATCCCTATGAATTGTGAAATGATAATTAATTGCATGATTTCATCCATATCATTTATTTCTGTAGGATTTTTATCTCGTATTTAAACCCGGGATATTGAAAAACCCATATTGTAAATTTCATTAGCAGTGTTTAAAAAAATTATTTAGAGTTTAAATTATTGTCACGAATATTTCTAATTCATTACAAACTATTCGTTTTCAATAGGATAATACTATTTCAATATGATACAAAGTATTAGATCAATATAGTCTAGTAAGCCATTCTGCTTTGGCTGTGCTATCTATATTTTTTATGGAATATATTTTTATCTATTAAAATTTCGTCCTTAGCCATGTCTGCCCTTTATAATGGGTGGATAATGGTGTTTGCTGGTGATGAATTCTCACCTTCTTCTATACGAAACAAAGCAGCTAAATCTCTCCTTCACTCTTCTCAACCGCCCGTCAATCACTGCCAGAACCAAAGTTACTGCAACATCGTGAGGAAAGCATAGCATATCTGAAGAAAAGATATCTCAATTCCAGCCTTATTCCCATCAGCTGCTAGCCTTCTTCAGAGTTGGGTAATAATGTATCAGTTTGGAAATTAATATTATAGTTATATATGCATGTATCAACAAGATACAAAATATCAGCAATACTTCTATCAGCTAGAAAAAAATTCAAATTATAGAGTATGGACAAATTCCAGTTCATTCTGTCTTGGCGACAATATATGCATGTTTTATATTTTTTAACTCTTTCATTCAGTATGTATAATTTCCTATCATTATCCGGAATAAAAAAAAATACTTCTGTTTTCTAGTATTTCTAAAAAATAATTTCTAACTTAAAAAAATATTTTCGATAGTAGTGCTTATCAAGTATACATGATTGATGAGATTTTCAATAAATAAATAAATGTATTTTGATTTAAATTTTTTTATTTGAAATAAATTTGTAACTCAAACAGAATTATTTTTATAAATTAATTAATAAAATAAAATTGATGTTTATGTTTCTATTATGCTTTTAAAGCGAAAAATATTAAAAGTTTCTTAGTAACTATTAGACAAAATACTTAAAAATAAAAAGAAAGCTAAACACCTGATAGCAGTCTTAAGTTAAAAAAAATTTTTTTTAAGAAGATTTAAAAATCAAAATTAAAAACAAGTTATAAATAATAAGCAATATGGTTACAGGTAACAGTCATTAAAGCTAACAGCTGTAAATACATAGTATTTTAACCCTTTGCCCTTGGAAAAATAATTCGATGCATAACTATTCACCTAATATAAAGACTTGTTTATTACTCCTAAAAATAATTATATATAATTTTTTAAGTTGAATTTTCCCGTTTAATTAATTTGCATCTTGCTATACTGCAGGTAATTTTAACAATCAAAACTAACTAAATAAATAAAACGTCAAAATGATGCACCTTCCTGAATGGTGAGGGAGAGTCACTATCCGAGTGCGAAGGGTTAATACCCCTTTAATGGCAAAGTGATCGATTTCCTGGTATATTTAATATAAAATTATTAGGTAAAAGTGTCACGTACATTCGAGTATTAGTGTTAATCTATACTCGATACAGCGAAATGAAATATATGCACAACTTTATTACTTAGTTAACATATTTTGAAACAAAAACTTTCAATTGATTTTTAAACGTCATTGAATAAAAACTTGTAATTTTTTTTTAAAAAAAATAATCTTGTAGGATGGACAACAGTATTAAATACTGTACCTTTGATCAGAACTTAAGAATGCAGATATAAATAGGAAATTTAATTGCATAAAACAAAGATATAATTCATTCTTCATACAAAAGTTGTTTAATTTTAAAAGTATTCTCATTATTTAATTATTTCACATTCAGTTATTTCAATCTGATGCTTGAAGGCAGTGAAAGATCTTAAAAAAATTCTGACTCTCAATCCTCAACTAATTAATATGCAATAATTAATTCTTGAATTATTGAATACTAAGTAATTGCAAATGACAGTTTAGTTTAGTTATATTAACGTCCCGTTGTAAAGCAACACTAGGGCTATTTTGGGACGGAACTCGTCATTTTGAACCGCGGTCAGATGACGAGGACGACACCTGAGCTGGCACCCTCCTCTCCACGCCACTCCACACCAGCGGGAGGACGTTTGGCAGGACGGATTTAACGTGCAACAGATCCCCTTACACGACGGTTCTTCGGTGGAATCGGGTCTCGAACCTGAAGCCCTATGGCTCACGAACCGAGACCTTACCAAATGACAGATATGATCAATTTCTCATTAAGATTTCGTCCGAAATGTTTCTTTATCTTCTGCTCTTTTCTCCATTTTATGATAAAAACCGCAACTTAATTATAATACAAAACTGGCATCGAAATGATTAGAAAATTCACAGCAAAACGAATTTGACTTTTCCAGAAACAACCACATAACAGTTACAAAAATTTCTTAATTGCAAAATAGTAAAATAAAAACGATAATAAAAGTCTATTATAAGTTTAATTTTTTTTACTAAATAGATTTGCATTTCTGAAAAAAAAAATGTCTTTATCGAAATTTGTGAGAAGCTCATAGAAATTTAAAAAAGCATAGAAATACGAAGCTTCGTATAATTGAATATAAGATAACCCTTTTGCTTTTTGTCACTATGTAATATGGAATCCGTATAACTTTTATAGTTTTTATTACCCATTCTTTGCAGAAGCCAAAGTGTTTCCATACAGTTTTCTAACTTATTTAATGAAACATTGTAACTAGAAGCATATGCCTAATTGCAATATTTAGGAAAATAAAAGCATTTCTGTTTTTCGGGACTCTATATGGATAACAAAGAGGCAAAAATAAAGACTTAGAAAAAAAAACCTTTCGTGCTTGGAGATGGAATATCCTGTTATTCAATGGATATGAATTTTCAAAAAGCGTAATAAATGAATAATGGCTTTATTCGTTTATTTTTTTCGCCATTTTTCTGGTGAGAATTTTTTGTTGCCTTGATTTGGCCTGTTTAGCATCAGCAATAAATGAATCTGGCAGAGAGAATATGAAAGTGAAAACAAAACTGGAGAAAGTAGAGATAAAAAGGAAATATTAAAACGTAATAAAAACGCAAGAAATAACCTGGTTGTAATAGCGAGATTGAATTAGTTTTTGGAAAGAATATTAGTTTTTAGTAAATATCTTTTTCGCAGCAAATACTGAACAGTTTTCCTCTTTAAGTAATACCTAACCCTTTAAAGAAGGGGAAAAAGAAGTGGGGAAAACAACATTCTTGTTTATGTTTCACGAGATTTTCGAGATTTCTAAAAAGGCAACATTCAAGTGATTTTCAAAAGATGTGCATTTCGTGCACATTATACTGGCATAGAATTCTTCATTCATATCTGCCTAATATTTTTTTTATCCATCCGGCATTTCATTCTTCAGATAATTGTTAAGTTCACTCATGCAAAGGATAAAATTTGAAGATCTGCAATATAATTTTTTCAATCCATGAACACTGAGAAAATTATGAGTGCCTGAGAAAACCTTTGATCTATGTTTCATCTCTCAGAAGTTATTTGCTGTCAAACTTATCCCTTGAGAGAAAAAAAATATTTAAATTTTTATACGTAATGGTTAAATTGTATTGAAATTTCTAAAATCCAATAAACATCCTGTTTTACTTCTGAGATTTTGAATTCATATGCATAGGAAATTCTTCATTACTATACGGAAATGCTGAAGTAGATAGAAGATATCAGTACAGAAAAAAAAATTGCCTTGAATGCATGAGTTTCGAATAAATTTCACAATGGTAATATATAATGACAGGAGAAAAATCTATAAAAGCATTTTCAAACTAGACAAAGCAGAACATTTTGTATTTGGTATGTTAGATAAGCTTATAGAGTCTTACTTTGTCATCAAATGGAATTTGCTATGTTCTGAAATATATTTAAAAGCAAGAATAGAATACAAAAAGTAAGATACGTAACTTTGTTATTAAATGAAAATAATATAACACAATTAATCTGTATATTAAAATTCAAATTTCATAGGCTCCTCGTGCACATATATAAATCTAAAGGATGAATTGTTAGATGGTTAAAAGTTCATTAAAAAGGAAAATAAATTTTCCTAAAAGTTTAAAATGGGTAGGAATGTATTATGAGAATTATCGAGGGATTTTTGTTTAAATAAAAATATGTTATTACTCCAAAAATTACTAAATCAGCATAATGACAAACAATAAAAGAATAACTCTGCAAATCATAAATTTATATAAGCAAAAAATATTCAATATAACATCTATTATATGATGACACTTGTATCGCGAAAAGTAAAACCTATAATAGCTGTATGTAGCATATGTATCTAAATTTTCCAAATATAATTTGATGAACTGATATATATATATATAATACTTTGCATTGTTATATAAGAAAATATATAGACTTGGTGCTGCTACCACTATAACTGCTATACAAATATTTTTGCTGTATATTCATTTAGGTTGTCTCCAGCATAGTGCATAATTGAATAAAGAAAATTCAAGAAGTAAGGTATTCATAGAATTTACAGATATATAAATTTCATGTTATCATATTTGGTGGTTTCTCGAGTGTCCCAAGGTCTGTATAGAAATTAGTATATCTATCCCAAATCGAAAGTGTCATTTAATTAGGCAGTCAAGAAAATTACATAGTTGAAGTGTTAATCTATATAAATAAAACAGAACAATAATTTATTTAAATCCAAACTATTGAATATATTTTCTTCTAATTTTGTTGACAAATGCTATGAAACATAAGGAATGTTTTAGAAAAGGCTATACGGAAATAAATTAAGCTTTTGATTTCTTGTTAATTAAAAATATTATTTTCTTTTTTTGCATAGAAAATATTGCTCATGCAAAAATAGGGTTATGCCTTAAATTCGCTGATTAAACTGAATTTAAAATTGATAAAGCAGAGGAAAGAAAATTAAGATTAATTTTACTTATTGATACTGAAAATGTTTAATTTTAAAATTGTTTTGAAAGTTATTTAAAGTCCGATTCAAAATTTGATTACTTCCAACAAACAGTTGATGGAATTGAAAACTAATTTTTGATAATGGTCGCCTTTATTTTCTGTGATAAAATCTGTCACAACCAATTTTTATTAAGTTTTGAATCATTCTTCGAAAATTGACTACCAATTGAAAAATTTAGCTTTCTGTAATTTTTAAATATCGTTTGGGATAGTCTTCGATTCTTCGAGAAATTAAAATTTATTAGTCTATCAGATGATTCCCTTTTCAATTATAAACTCGGTTGTAGATGTTAAAAAGGTTTTATGAGATAAACAATTGATATAAAAGAATTTTTTGCATGAAGAAAATTAAAACTGCAGACGAAAAGAGGACTTGATGCATACGTTTTACCATAATATTTTACATAGGGGATTTATGTATCTATTTAAATAAAGATTGGTTTATGGGAGAGCTGTAATTCAAAGGAGTGTTAATATTGAATATATTTCTACATTCTAGTTTATGACGTTTTCACAATGCAATTTTCAACAACTGACTTGCAAAGTGACAATTTTATTTTTTGATATAAAATTTGCTATTTCATAAAGAGAAATACTAAAGTGCTAAAAGTAAAAAAGTACAGAAATACAAAAATGCTCAAAAATGCTAAATTATTAAAAAAATTAAATTTTACGACAATTAAATAATTAATTATTCATTAATTTCATTTATCATTTTCATGGGTTTTTACCCATGAAAATAAATTCATTCCAAACAACGTTGTGGGTATTAGCTGGTCTGTATATAATTTAGCATTAAGAAGAAGAATTTAGCATTAGCAGAAAGAAGAAAATTTTCGATCAATAATTATCCTTTCTATACGAGATGAGTTGAAAAAAAATAATCATCGATGTGTAATTTGTCCAAATATGGCACATGGCTTGTTGAAACCTTTGAATATTCAGTAACTCCAAACTTACAAAAATAAAACTTAGTCAAGCATTTAAATTTTTTTGAAAAAAAAAAGAGTTTCAAAGATTAGGGGAAGATAATCTATAAATAGAGTATGCTCCAAAATATACAGTACTAAAACTTGAGCATCTCGAACACGTGCTTGCGTTTATCGACGAGGTATAGCTCTATCTATACGTATTCGCAGTAACGAAAAGATAGTTGTGTTGTGCAGTTGTTGTTGGAAACGGGTCTCTCGAAGTAGGAAAGAGTCTTTATAGTTGAGCCTTATTTCCGCTCATACGGAAGCGAACGTGAAGGTGGACCGAGTTTGAAAAAGGTAGTAGAAAAATTCCAAGAGAGGTTTATTAAGACGGCGCTAAGTAACACAGACTGTCCATTGCTGAGAAATTTCGCAGTTCTGGTAGTGTACTGTGTCAATAGAAGTGGAAATCTGGTTGACTAGTAGAGCGTGTTCAATTATGAAAATACATCAAAGAACTATGCTTGCGTTACGTGAGCAAATTATCTCTTTTTGCAGGAGTCTGAAACAACCTTTGTTTCAAGATATGTTTGAGAATCTGCATGATCGATATGAACGCTGTCTACAGCGAGTCGGTGCACACTTTGAATACTTCCATTATGCATACTGTAGTACATCAACACGCTAATAGTGTGTGTGAATGTATGTTAATTTCTTTTGTGGAAGAATAAACTCGCAGCTGACAATATAGTTTTGTTCATCTTTTCATTTCAGTACGGAAATGAAATGTATATTTTGGTGCATACTGTATTTTTTTAAATTCTGCTTTAAACAATACACATTTTCATCTTGGGTTATAATTTTACAAATGTTTTGGAAAAATATATTGCTATATGAAATATATTGCTATTGCGATGTGAATTTCTTATAGAAATTAAAAATTAAAAACAATGCAATATGAGAGGTTATAAGAAAAAATCCATAGTTCGAAATTTATAGCATTTTATTTATGAAGAAATCATACTTATGAACATTTTTAAACACAACGCAAAAACAAGCCTCATTTCCCACTTTCAAAAGATATTCTTTCTCTTGCCATGAATCTTTTCACATCAAGTGCAAATATTACCTTTTAGTCAGGCTTACGTGGAAAATTGACCATTGCCCCCCCCCCCCCGGCCAGAATGACACACTTCGGAGCAAAAAAAAAAAAGTTCGAAATAAGCAAAAATTTCCTTTGGGGGCATTGTCCCGTTTTTCTAAGGGTATCGGTCACTCTTTTTTCTCCCTCCTCTCGGGGGAAGCAGATGCACCCCACCCTCTTCCGTCACCTTCTTCCTTAACGTTCGAATTGGAAGATCTCGTCCGAAGAAGAGGAAGAATTTTCTCCTGCTGGAAAACATTTTATTTTATGGGACAAGAAGATAAAAAAGATATTTAAAAAAAAGGAAGCAAAAAAAAGAAAAGAAAAGAAAGAATAAAAATAGGAGCGATTTAGGGAAAATAAACGAGTGTGAGTAAAAAAGAAAAGATCACAATGAATATATATATATATATATATATATATATGTATCGATTTTGACATGTTATAGAAGAAAAAAATAAGGAAGTTACAAAAAATATTAAAAAGAAAACAAATCCTATATGCTGTGCATATTTTAAGCGGGAGTCGTTCTTTGTTTATTTGAAGATGTTTAACTCTGTCAAAAGGTGGATGTAATCCAATTTATCAGATATAAGGAAGGTTAAAAAAATTATCGAAAGATAAGAAGGCGAGTTTTAAGAAAAGGAAAGACATTTTTGAAGGCTCTTAATAAAATCCAATTTCGCTTTTAACTGTGAAATACCTAATTGACCGATGTTATCACCCTTTTTCTGCAAGGTATTCAAAAAATACTTTAAACGAAATTCGTTTAAAAGAAATACAAGCAATGAAGACACTTTGTAGACCTTCAGTAGATATATCCTTTAACATATGAAATGCTTTACTTCTAATTAACCATGATATTTTGAATCAAATATAGAGATTCGAGAATTGATAATCACATTGGAAAATTAGAATCATTTTTTCTTCCATGCAAACAAAGTATACAAAAATAAATACTATAATGGTCAAAAAATTCCATTCTGTAAATGTTGTATTTGCTTAAAATTCAACCGTCTTTTGCTACTTCTCTTCCATAATATTTTTTTCGCGGAATAAAGCGGTGTTATCCGGTTTCGAAATTGTATTTATCACGATACATTTATCAGTCGATTTCCCATAAGATTATATTTTGTTTCTTGTTCTATTTCATTAATTCAATGTATTTGTCATTTTATATGAAAAAATGCTTTTTACAAATTGCTATGTTTTAGTTATTATCGGTGATAATCATTTGAAGTTGGAAAAAGAAAAACAGAGCTCAACATAATTTTCTTGTCAATACTAATTTCAGTTTCCAAAGGACATTCAATAAGGAACATGGGGATTGTGTGCATCACCATTTTTTTGTGTAAATGTACAGCATTTCCTCACTCATGTTTTTTTTTGTTTTTTTTTTTTCCGAATTTGAATTATGAACCGTTAACAACATCAACAGATGGGGCCTCAAATTCGATACATAATTTTGATGTCACGGAATCTTAATTTCGTTTTAAATAGTTATTCAGTTGAAGTGTTTAGTTTAGTTTGTAAGTTATTTAGTTGAAGTGTTTTCAAATTTGAGAACTAACAGATAAAGAATCAGTCGGAGTATTTTAGTCAAAAATCTGATTTAAAATCGCTTCAAAGGCAGAAGACGTCGTAACAAGAATACACTCAATTTCATACATATTCAACTCTAAGGTTTATTTATATTAGTTGAAGCAACGCTAGGGCTATTTTGGGACGGATCTCGTAATTTTGAACCACGGTCAGTTTGACGAGGACGACACCTGAGCTGGCTCCCCCCTCTCCACACCACACCAGCGGGTGGACGTTTGGTCATGACGGATTTAACGTGCAACAGACCCCCTTACACGACGGTTCTTTGGTGGAATCGGGTCTCGAACCTGAAACCCTCCGGTTCCGAAGCCGAGACCTTACCACCAGGCCACCGCTACCTTCATATTCAACTCTAAATATAGGTTCAATGCACAGATTCTGCTGACAAAGTCAGGATTATGTAATGATGAGCTGGTTGAAAAGAATCTATACTACAACACTTCTAATTTTGCTTTGTCTATTTCGCTGTAAGATTTCTTTTTCCTTGTTCCTCCACCTACGAATAAAAGATCTTACTATGTGGTATAACGTCATCCAAACTACAGTTTTACACTTATTTGGGCGTAACAAATATATCGCTACCCTTTATTTGAGTTGAAAATAAGAATGAAATTTTATTGGAATGATTATCTAGCCAGCATTTAAGTGCCCTAATAAGAACTTAATTAAACAATATCAAAATGTCATTACCCTGTTTGTAATAATCGCTTAATATTTCAAGTTAATTTTGAAATTCATTAATGAACACAAAGATTTGAATTATGATAAGTAGATAAGCCCTCGACAGTGCAGCAGATAGCAGAAACATATATCTAAAGTAAAATAATCTGTATCTTTATCTAGTATGAAAATAGCATTAGCATTTCTATATCAAAATATTACAGAAAATGATAAATATTTCAAACTAATCGTAATTAATTAGTTAGAAGAATACAATCCTGTAACAGATATTAAAACTTTGTATGTAAAATAAAATAACCTGGAATTATTAAACATGAATATTAATTATAGCAAAGATTACACTTTAATACATAAATCAAACTAATCATGAATAAAATTTAAGATATTTGTATCGGTTAAAAGATAAATTCACAAAATTAAAGCAAAGCGCCATTCGGACCAAGTTTATGAACAACTAAACAAGCATCTCAACTATTGATGAATTTTATTGTGATTTTAAGGAAGGCTTCCACAAAAATTTTCAAAACAATGAAGATTTATAAGATGTTAGGTAATTATAAATCGCGGATCTGATGAATTTCATTCATTATTTCTTCAAAATTTCTTAATCATTCATTGCCTAGTTTTTGCATTAATACAAAAAAGCAGTTTAATTAACACATCGCACGTATTTCTTAGTGATGAGCATATTAAGAGAAAAAAAAAGAAAGATAATTATTTTGGCAATAAACAAATAGATTAGAAAAAAGTAATTATAAATGTTAATAAAGAAAAGACGTTCACAATTATGAAGCCGACTGCTAATAATTAATGCATGCCTCGGACTTTTCATAGAAAATTAGTGCAAAAAAAAGAAAACAGGGTAATGATTATATAAAGCATTTTGTTTTATTAGAAAATGAATCTATCAAAAGAAAAAAGCGTAGAGAGAAAAATATCTAATAAAATTAATGTTTGAAAATGCAATTTTACAAGCGTATTAAAAAAAAGAAGTTACTGAATCATATTTTTTACATTTTATTTTATAATTCAGATTATAAAAGTTATGAAATCTTTAATTTTTTTCACGTTTTCAATACTAGGTGTTAGTCAAGATACTTGAAAGTGTGTAAAAATAGAAGGCTCTGTGTGTAAATGTGCTCTGATATTTAAAATTGGATTCCATGCTAGGAAATGAAATTACAATAACCAAAGAAAACAATTAAGAATATTTAAATTTTTGCTTTAAGTTAGAATTTTTCTGTTTTCTTTACTCAGCTTCCAATTATCCACGGAGGCATATTCGGGCTCGGTAATTAATGTATTTGCTATCAAATTATGAAATTAAAACAAACAAAAACACTCCTTGTTGAAAAAAGTTAAAATATAATAATCAAGAAAAATGAACCTTAAAAAGTACAATTTAAAAACTAGTAAGAAAAAATTACATTAATTTCTTGTAAACATCTGGATCGCTTTCTTTCTATTCTCTTGAAATGTTTTGATGATATTTTTTGTTGAAAAGAGCCATACTGTGTAAAAACAGAATGTCAAGCAGGAACCTTCTTTATGTTGCTGGGAAGTTTGGACTCTTTCAGGAGGCAATAATTAAATAATTTTCACCAAATATCCTCGCTGAGTGAGCGAAACTCCAAATGAAACTGCTTGCAATGCTCTAACATCCGTTTATCATTCTAAGTCTCAATCCCCTGGATGATTACCTCGTTCATTAAAGAAAAATATAAGGTTCAAAAATTCTCTGCCAGTTTTCTCTATTTTCGTACAGTGAGGATATGCGAGTTTGAAACATTTCCAAATTATAAGCATCATTTCCATATAGAAAATTGTAACTTAAGATGGCGCTTGTGAATTAAAACAATATGGTCAGTATTGCTCTGAAAGCCTTGATCATGATTTAATGGAATATAGGAAAACAACGAAGAAGGAAGCGAATGTTTTATATTTAGAAAAGTATTACATTATAATATATAATCAGATAATTTACAATATTTAAGCCCTTTAAAAGCTTATTTATTGGAAAATAAGGCTTAAAAGTTAATGGTCTTTAAAGTTAAGGCTATTTTAAGGTTTAAGGTCCAGCAACCAACTACTTGCAAAAGGCAAAATAAATTGAAAAAGTATTCAGAAATACTTTAATTCATAGAAAAACGTATTACAGTTAGTTTTTTAACAAGACACCAATCCAATTTTATAATAAGATGGTAGTGTGCAGCTTTTTCAGTTTTTCATCATATAAAATACATCAATTTTAGATTCTGCTTTTAAATATTCCATATTTGCCAGAACTTAGGATCAAACTTTGTATTTTATAACGTAAGTATTTAATAGTTTTTTCTTTAAGATTTAAATCTACAAAAACGGGAATTTTCTTACATAGTCTGTAATATATATGCGCGTACATTATTAATCACATGCCTCGTGCAAATAATAGTTATAAAAGAACCTATTATTGAGAATAATTGGCAATTAATCCCGGGGATGATGTTGATATACGAGTACAAGAAAATTGATTTAGATATTTTGGATACCTTTTTTCGGCTCACTTGAAACCAAAATTGAGACATAACTACAATTAGAGTCAAAAATCGCATATGAATTTTCATATATTTAAGTCGTTGCATTTTTGAGCTATTGCGTTATATGCTTATGAAAGTACAGAGTGACAGACGGTCGACTTTTCAACAGAAAAGGTTCAAAATGTGATAAAAATTTACATTTTAGATGCAAATTGTATATTAAATTATATTTACTAAAGTTTTTTTTTGTATTATCATTTTTGTATAAATGGGATAAAGCATTGGAATTAGGTTACAAATTTGGTACCTACCTTTATTTTTATTGTTACACAATTTGATGTGAAATTTGTGTAACGAATTTCATCCGTTTAGCTTTCTTTTTTTTTGTAGTTACAGTGTTAAATTATATTCAGACAACCGGGCAATCACATTTCTTCTGAATATATTTCCTTCAAAATTTGGTAGAAATATACAAATTTTTAATTTAAGAAATATATACAAATCTCATATGTTTATCCCAAATGATTGTGTTCACAGGCAGACATTCCAAAAATATTTTTCGGAATCGGAACGATCTGAATCGTGGAATTCATCCAAGTTCGGAAACAAAATTATCCCAATAAATAAAATATAAATTTTTATTTTCACATCAAATTAAACATTTAGATAATATATTTACGATTCAACTGATCCTACTATAATTTCTTTATAAGGTTTATTAATTTATAAATAATTAAATCACTGTAATTCAACTTAAGATCATGCAATCTCATGCAATCTCTTAAAGATCATGCAATTACTTCTCATTTTTCTAAAAAATTGTGACTTCTATTTTTTCTGTCTGAATATAAAACTATTTTAGCTTTATTAGCACAATACATTTGCTGATTTAAGAGTTAAAAAAATGAGAAGAATTTTCTTTCAGAAAAGATAAAAAAGCTCTGATTTTACAATAAACTTTCATGGCTGAATTTGCACACAGTGTTTTAAAGATTTCCATTATTCGGATACATTTTAAATGCCATCTATAGAGTTAATTGAAAAAAAAAGGCTTCGAAAGATTAAAATAACTTGATTTTTTTGTTTTATGAACGACTGTAAATCTTTTTCTTCACCTACGCATACTGTCGGATTAAACCTACCAGGTATTCTAATGCAATATAAATCTTGGGACTTCTTATTAGTCAAACTTCCAAAACTAATTTTTTTTTATCTATTATAGTTCAATTTTTTATAAATATTTGAAAAATTAAAACCGTAATATGCTTATCTGCAGATCATTTTCTAAAAAGTTAAAATTATATTGCGTGAAATTTAAGATGCATAACTGAATTTAAAGTTAATTTTAAACAAAAAATTAATAGTAAAAATGTCAAAATTTTTCAAAATTTAATTTTTTTAAAGCAATCTACATATTTAATAATACCATCGGACATTTTTTGTTCATATCAAGAGCCACATATTTTTTAGAATTATAGACTTATAAATGTGCAGACTTTATATATATAATAAACAATTATATAAAATTAGTTAATGAACAATCAATTTAAAATACCGTTTGAATTAATTTTACTTTCTAAAGTAATTGCCTATTTTATCTATTTAATAATATGAACTTGTATACACAGCTCAATAAAGTCTTTTTATATATAAAAATTGTATCGTATATTAACCCACCTTTAGAAGATTTAGAGATCTTTCAGAGGTAAGTTTAATTTTTTTTTCAACAAATATGAAAAATATTTAAAAAAGATCCATACATTTTTACCATCTGTTATTGTTCTCAATTTTAGTGTTAACCAGAACAAGATTAATAAATCTTCCAGTTCAGACACATTAGTCGGATATATATATTATTACAGATCTAATGAATCGTACTCCCAATGTTTAAATATTTTCCGTTTCTTTAATAGTATTACTAAAAACAATTACTATGAAAAATACATAAGCAATAATGAAAAATACACTGAGAAGCAAAGAAATTTTTTTCAAGAAATGAGCATACAGACGCGGTAAAAATAAATTAAAAATACGAATATTAGAGAGATTGATAACAATGCCAATGAAGAATATTATTAGTATTTAAAAAACGTTTCGGAATACTAATAGAAAATAACAAGACTGAAAAAAAAAACTTGCATAATAATACTTTTTTATTAGGAAATGAGTTTGAGATAAAAAAAATAAAAGAAACGATAGAAAAAACACTATCATCATTGATATGTAATATCACATTCCATTTAAGAAACGAACTTGTGAAAGAGGTATACTAAATAAGAACATTTAGCCTTTTATTTTGCATTCATCTTTTTATTCTTCTAATTTCGTATTTATCTGTTTTTCTCAACCCCAGAAGGCTTGTTTAGTACCAGCAATTAATGCATCTGGCAATCAGATTATAAAACCGGAAAAAAAAGGAGAAAAATAAGAAAAAAATGCCTAACAGAGTAATAAAAAGATGAATAAAAATAATGTGAGGAAAAAACGATGGAAATTAACTTTCGGTAAACATCCCTTTCCTTCCTTGCAATGTTCCAACCATTTGCTCCTTAAAAAATGGCCAACCATGTAAGAGGAAAGCAAAAACGGAGAGGGTGAGAAAAAGAAGGACCTTATTTATTTCCCCCCAGAGGTTTGTTCTCTCCCAGGAGATAGTAATTAAGCAATTTTCGCTCAATGTGCACTTTGTGTGCGTACCATCGTCATGGATCGTTCGGTATCATCCGGCCATCTTTTTCTTCCACATTGCATCCCAATTCCCCGGATGATTATTATGCTAACTGGAGCAAGAGATAAGGTTCAAAGATCCTCTGCCGGTTTCTCCAATTCATGTGCGGGGAGAAAAGTTATGAATATTAGAAAAAATTCTAAATTATGTGTCATTATCCTGAAGAAACTTCGAAAATAGCCTATGAATTAAAGAAAAAAAATGAAACCTTTTTAAAATAAAATCCAGGGAGACGAAATCTTTATATTATACTAGCCGACTTGGGCGACCAGCTGGTTCACCAAATTTAATGTTCGTTTAAATTTTAATAATTAAATATTTTAAGCAATTCCTACTTTAATAGATTCTTCATCAAAATATTTTTAAACAAATTTTGATAGTCATATAATTTACTCATAATATTATAAAGGCCTTCAGTCATAACGTAATATGTATCTCACTAATTTTCTGTTAGCGCCCGTAGAATTTATGCTCTAAATTAAAGTGCAAAGAATTAATCTCCAATTAATATAATAATATTTTTTAGTGAAATAAAGCATTTTTTTATAATATGATTACTGATAACAGAGTCACTGAGCGTTTAAACTTTATCGGCACTAAAGAATCTTTTTTAATTTATGCAATATCTCAAGAATTTGTCAACAAAATTTTCTCAGATTCATCATGAACAGATCGATTCATTAACAATGTTTAATTTTAAATGCCTCAAACACTAAGAAAATAAACAGAATCATTTAAATAATAGGTTGGAAATAAGTTTAAATAAACTATTTAAAAAACGATGTAAAAACTATATGCATATCCAAAAAATATATAACTAAATAACATAAATATATAACTAATAAATAAATATATAACTAATAACATATAATATAAATACAATTTAATTACAAAAGCATGCAACTAACCTAAAAATAATTTAAGTCCAGAATCATCCGTTGATAATATTGTCAACAATCAGGACACAATGCGCATGCGTGAATTTTCAACGCCAGTTACGGTAACGCAAATGCGTGAATATTTCTACGCCAGTTGGGGTAACGCTATGCAGATTAGACATTTTCAATTTCCTTTATTCTGTGTTATTTTAATTCAAAAGTACTTCAGAATGAATCTGAAAGATCGATTAATTAACAATGTTTAATTTTAAATGCATAAAACATTAAGAAAGTAAACAGAATCGTTTGAAATAATCGGCCGAAAAATGTTAACCCTAGTCTCATTACTGTTGAGAAAAAAAACTGAAGTCTTACTCATTTGGAGGTGGAGAAAATGGAAGATTTTTTGGCGGGAAAGTTAGTTTTTAATTAATAATTAAAAATCTAAAAATTCAAAAAATGGGACCTCAGGTGCACATTCCCGACCTCTAAGGTATACATGTACCAAATTTGGTAGCAGCAGGTCAAACGGTCTGGCCTGTAGAGCGCCACCACACACACACATTGAGCTTTATATAAGTATAGATATACACAGAGACAGACATACACACAAAGAAGGAGTTAAAGACATGGAGAGAGAGAGAGAGAAATGATAGGGTAATATTAATTGATCGTTGAAATTTGATAAAAAGATAATAACAAATGACTATGATATTCCATAGGAAAATACGGTCGCAAAATCATGAATAATGTCGGAAACAAGCTGCATTTATTCCCTGCATAAATTAGGTTAGATTTTTATTTTCAAAGTTGTCCACATGAGAGTTGTGTACCTCTTAACATAGCATCAAAACTGAGTCATTGTGCATTAATTGCATGCCAAGGGTGAAATATATTTACGAGATATCGATATTTGGTGAGAATATTTCGTTTTTACAGTTTAATGCGAGATATATGGCAATTTCCGGGATGCAGTTAATTCTCAGGTATAAAAAAAAATCTAAAAAGCATTTTGGTCACAGGAAATCAAAATTTGAGCTTGATTGAGTTTGTTTTCTAAGGCACAAAAGCCATCTTTGGTAAAGCTGCACCAGATTCTTGAAATTAAGATAGAAATCAAAATTTGACACACAGAATCGCAATTATAATTACAAGAACACACATCAAATTATTTAAATCGTTATGATTTTGAATTATGGCATTTGACTACATCCAAAAGCATGGACAGATAGTGAACAATTTTTCGAATTTGACTCAAAACCAATAAGAATCTCTACTGTGGATGCTTAAACTCTGAATGAAATTTCATTTATTAAAACTAGTCTTTAATTATAGCATTTAGATGCATGCAAATGTACAGATAGCCAATTAATCCAAGTTGAATTTGTAGCAATATTTGATACAAACCTTCATTTTGAATACTAAACCTTTGTGCCCAATTTTATTTATTTACTCTTTTTTCGAAGTTATTGAACTTACTTTTGCTATGATCGCCGGATACATTTAAATCCTCAAAATTCCTCCTGATATTTTTCTTTCAAAATTTGATAAAAAACGAAGTATTTTGGACAAATTCAATGTACCTAATTTCTTCTGCTAAGCAAAGAAAATTTCTGAGAAGACCAACATAATTCCAAAATTGTTTTCTGGACTTAAGAAGGTCCCAAATATAAAAATTCATCAAAATTCAGAATCTGAAATTTTTTGTTGATAATTACAATATTTACTCTTTGTTTAAATCATATACGTGAAAGTAAAACGAAAACTTGAAATTCAGTTTTAATACAATTAGTAGAAATTAAATTATATCTTTAACAAGATGTTCTTAACAAGCACAAAACAGAACTCAATAATCTAATAACTCAAAATAGACTGCACAACTGTATTCTGTTTAATGATAATTTGCTGAATTATTAAATCTAAAAAAATACAAGATAAGAAATTTTATCTGCCCTTTCTGAATATATCCTAAACAAAGCAGAACACATTTAAAATCGAATGAGTTGAAGTTTTAAGCAGTGAATAAACAGAATAGAGTTAATTGAAATTATTTAATTTCGTGTAATTTTAACTACGCGGAATGGACTTTACGCTTTGTCATACGACTTTTTTTTATAAAAAAATATAAATTTTTTTAATTCATTTACTTTTAGCATTGATATTTAAAGAAGTATCACAATATGTTCACATGCCACCCTTTGTTACATCTTTATGCGAGGTTTTCAATAATCGGATCTTCAAATTTTTCATATTACTGGTAAGCAAAATATTCCAATGTAAACTTCAGTTTCATTCTCGGATTGTGTTAAATATCTGATCTTTATCTTGGATTTTATTTTAATACAATAAAAAATTAAGATATAAGATGCAAAATAAAATTCATTGGAAATCCTACCTAAAAATGCTTGATTAGACAAATATTTTGTGGAAAAGAATGCGATATTTCAGATTAAATTACTTTAGCAGATAAAAAAATGTTAAATCTCTGAAAGTATCAAATTTTCCTGAAGTAACTTTTTCATAAATTTTAAGTCAAGGACCGATGAAAAAAGACTTCAAATATTTATAAGAAAGATGCCAAATTTTTAAAGGCCCTTCCATAAGAGAACTCAATATCTTTCAAGATATCTCGAAAGAAATCTAGACGTCTCGAATTCAGGTGATTCAAAAGCACTCGACTGTCGCAATTTTAAAAGGTCTTAGGAAAAGTTTTGATACAATCTTGATTCAAATAAACTGTCGAGAGAGAATAACTTTAAGGTCTTAACCATATTTCAGCATTTTATTTCAGCATTTGTGTAGATGACGTTATAAATATAAATAAAATATAACCAACAGTCTACTTTGTCATTCTTGGTCTTATTTGAAAGCAGAAGAAATTGAGCAATAACATTATATTCAGAAACATTAACGATACTATATTTTCATTGACTTTATTAAATTCTAGCCGACTTTGGTGACCAGCCGTTACACCATTCTTAATGCTCGTTAAAATTTTAATTAAATATTTTATGTAACTCCTATTTTAATAGCTTCTTCATCAAAATATTTTAAAGCTTCAAATTTTGATAGTCATAAAATTCATTCATATTATAAAGGCCTTCAGTCATAACGTAATATGTAACTAATTTTCTGTAAGCTTCCATAGAATTTATGCTTTAAATTAAAGTGGAAATGGTTAAATAGCAATTAATATAAGAGCATTTTTTACTGAAACGAAGCATTTTTAAATATGAGTACTGAAAACAGAGTCGCCAACTATTTAAACTTTATGGGCATAAAAGAATATCTTTTTTAATTTATGTAATATCTCAAGAAGTTTACTACAAAATTTACTCAAATTCATCATGAACAGATCAATTAATAAACAATGTTTAATTTTAAATGCACGAAACTGTAAGAAAATAAACAGAAGCGTTTGAAATATGGTAACGCAATGTGTGAATTTTCTACGCCAGATAAAAAATTTTTTATTTCCTTTATTCCGTTTTATTTTAATGCAAAAGTGATTCAGAATGAATCTGAAATATCGATAAATTAACAAAGTTTAATTTTAAATGCATCAAACATTAAGAAAATAAACAGAATCGTTTGAAATAATAGGCCGAAAAATGTTAACCCTAGCCTCATAACTGTTGGGGAAAAAACTAAAGCCTTACTCATTTGGTGGTGGGGAAAATGAAAGTTTTTTTGGCGGGAAAGTAAGTTTTTAATTAATAATTAAAATTCTAATTAAAAATTTTAAAAAAAGGACCCCAGGTGCATATTCCCGACCTCCAAGGTATGCATTTACCAAATTTGGTTGTTGTAGATTGAACGATCTGGCCTATAGAGCGCCAACACACACACACACACACTAAGCATTATATAAGTACAGAAAATATTACATTGTAAATCGACATGAGAGCTATTTTGAGGCATTTTTTGTAAATTTGCATCCTGCTAATTTACACTAACGTGATTTTACAGATTACAAGAAAATTACATGAATCGGTTCCGCCTTTTCACAAATTCCGGCATCACGTCAGGAACAGATGTTTGAGTTCAACGAATTTTACCAAGTGGTATACGGTAGCACATTTTCTCTGTTTTTTGTTGCTTCTCGAGCTTTGTCCTGTTAGATTAATATTACTCCCATTTATCTTGTTGACTGTTTATTTTATCCTTATTCGTTATTTATGTATTTACTGTTCACATAGCTAGTTTAATTTTGCGGATTATCCATGGTTTCTTCATTGAACACCTATTTCTACCAAGAATATCGAGGTCTTCTGTATTGCCCAGTAAAATGACAATTTCTTCTTCTCCAACTATCATTTTAATAAAATAAACACCTCCTGGAGAATATGCAAAAACATAAAAAGTTTCTGTATCTGAAAATAGACAGTTAAATTTATTAAACAGTGGGGCTAGTCACCCAAAACTATCTCGCATTTTCTCCTATGAAAGAATTTTTCTTCTCCCCTCACATAAAATAATGGACCATGCGGAAAAGTCACAAATGCCTTACGCATAGGCAGCTTTGGTGAACTATATTTGCGATTTATAGATATTTGGCGAGAATCCAAAATGTGTATGGAATATACTGTGGAATATGTATTTTGGACACTTTCAACTGATTGTAACCAATTTGACCCTTAACTACAATAGTAGTCGCTGGACCATTTATAAAATTCTAATGACTTAAATAATGATTAATTAGGTCATTTATGAATTATTCTTTTATTACACGTGAAAATACAGATTGAAATACAATCAATCCTTTGACACAATTTTTCTAAATTTGAAAAGAAAATATATTTTAGATTTCAAACTTGTGTATGAAATTCTATTAATCTAGATCGTTACGTTGTGAAGATAATGAGTTCACTTGTATTTAAACAATCAGACTTCCTTTTAGTGGATTTCATTTAAATTTTGATAAAAATATACAAAGTACACCCTGTTTCCCCTGTTCAGCTCGAATCGTTTTTCTATTATCGCACTCACTGACAAAATCATATTGCGAAAATAGAGGTTTTTGAATACAGCAGGGATTTGAAATATCGAAATTTATCAAATCTTGAATTCGAATTGTTTAAGGATTAATTTCTTTTACGATTAAAATACTTTTTCTTATATACGAGAAAGTGAAAAATCCAAGAATTCAAGTTTAGTTTTTAATTTTTATTAAATAATATTTTACCTAATGATATTTCAGAATGGAATTTATTCAAATGATATCACAATCAAAAGGGTAACTGCAATAGATTATGTTATTTAACATGCGATTTTAATCTGGGCATTAATCATGCTGATGTCTATTTTTCCACTAACAGAACATTCAAAAGGATAATCTTCGTGGTTATTTAATTTAAGTATTGATTTATCAAATAACAATAAGGTGGAGTGGTCTCCAAGAAACCATCTCGTATTCTCTCTTCAAAACTTGATATGTTCCTTTTCTCTGCATTTAATTGGAGACCTTGGTCAAGGTCATAAGATTTTTTATTTTCAGGATTTCCTAAAGTAAAGTTGCTTGCTTTGTATTATAGTAAAGGAAACGAATACGAATTTCTAACATTTTTCGATCGATGCAAACAAATATGACACAGAACTAATACTAAAATCACAAGATCATATACCAAATTTCAGCACTTTTGATTTTCCGCGGTTACATTCATGAAGAGGTATAGACCGGAAGATGATCAATCTCTATTCAGAACTGTTTCAAAATTGAACACAGAAACATTTTCGCTGCTAAAAATTGGAAACAAATTTGATCTACTTATCTCTTTGTTTTGTAACTTTTATTCAGATAATCGGATAAATCGATTTTCTAGAATATGTATCGTTAAAAATTTCATAGAAATCTGTACCTTAAGATCACGATTATATTTGATCCGTCTTGATCAAAGGATATTTGAGTCAGTATGATCATAAATAAATAGACAATTCCAAAAATCTGATTTGTAGGATTCGCGAGTCCGGAGGTGTAAAGAGTCTTCAAAATCTCAACTTTGAAGTTTATAAAAATTATAATACGTTTTCTTCGTATATTTCGTATGACAAAAGATTAAACTAATTCGGCATAACACAAACATATTTTTCAATCTACAACAAGGACTACAAAGCTGTATTTACCACAATTAAACAGAAACTGAAATATCGAAATATTTTCCATTGGAAAAAAAAATATCATTGTTGATCGTTCAAACTCTATAACTGCTGAGATTGTTCTCTTCAGTGAGCCATAAAATCAACCCATCCCCCTTCCCGGACTCGTCATAAAAATTTCATTCAAACCAAATAAAATTTTTAAAAAAAGATCACGCTATGATTCGGAATTCCATTTTATCTGCGAGTTTTTATGCAGTGTTCGTAAAATAAAGAAGTGATTCCTTGGGAAAAGCGGAGTAAAATAACGATATAATTAAAAGGGATCTTTTTAAGTGGTTGAGCAATTAGGGCTGGCACGGCTGATTGCGCACTTTAGTGTTCTTAAGTTCTCTTCCCAACCAATTACGCGACTTTCCAATCAAGGATCGCCCTCGGGCCGATGACTTCTCTTATTAGGAATTGCTCTTTACCGATAATTAAAGACAATTTTATTGTGGGATGGTTCGGTCTGTGCTTAGAACAGGAAAGAAACTTTTTTGCAGAAGCAGCTAGGATTGAAAGTCAATTTTCAAGGATAAAGTTTTGTAAAATATTATTGATGAGCCAACATGATTTTCATGGACACATAATGCCGATCATTTAACACTTTAGCACACACTCATTTTTTTTAACATTGACATACTCTCGGGGTCATTTTGACCCAATTTTGTCAGGCACTTACCCCGCATCTTATTGGATATTTGTATGAAGATAAAATAGGAACAGAGTACATAAAAGATTGCAAATATGGTACTATTTAAGGTATTATTATTCCATGCATTATGGTATTATTATTCCATGCAAATATGGTATTATTTAAGACACAAATGCGATTTTTTGTAAGAAAAATAAAACTGAGCTTAGGATGAAGCTCTCTCTATATTTTTTTCCATATATTTTCTGGTCTAATTTTCTTTTAACTATTCTATTTCGATAAAAAAAATAATGTATGTAGTTTTTTTCCTGTATAAAAATATTGAAAGAATTTTAAAAAATTATATTTTATATACAGTTTGCAGTTGAAATTTTTTAGAAGAGAGAGGTTTAAACATATAACTTTAAAAATTCACAACTTTTGTATTTCATTTTTATATATGTACTCAAAAAAAAAATACTTTTACCATTCGACATTCAGAGTAAAATGAATTCTTATCGTAAATTTCAAGACAATTCATTCATATAATAAAAGAATACATTTTATATATGGGAAAATATACATTTCGTATTTTTTTTCAGGAGCAGCAAAGAACTCGGCCAGATTTTCGAGTATTCAGAATCTGCGTTTTTTTCCGATTCTGTATCACGATGGCCTTCCAAAATTACATGTCTATATCAGGAATCTGAGCTTCATCATTTTGTCTATCAGTAGGAAGACTTGCGAAAAGATATTTTAATCTATGCTTCTCACTGTCATAGCCATAACATAAAAAGAATCTGAAACGTTAGCACACGCAGGGGTCATTTTGAACCCAGACCTCCTGTAAATAATTAGGTACATTGTTTCATTACTTTCTGTGGTCCTTTTCTTCTAAATCCCCCTTGAAGGTATAGGAAATAACAGGTGTAAATTGTTATAAATCCCTAGAACGTTTAAACGAAAGGAAAATGATGGGGTTAAAAAAAGACCCAGCGTTTGCTGACGAGTTTAAAATTTTTTTTGAACTTTCTCTAAATTTTGAAGTAAGATAACTGACGATAAATTGGCTTGTCTTGGAAATTTCAGTATTAGCTTAGACTTTCATCCAAAACGCCATCTTGCAATGGAAATTTTTTAAAAGTTGCTGGAAAAGCTTTTAAAGTTGAATAAGTACAATAATCATTCTTATGAATAAATAAATATATGTATGCTTGCTTTTAAGCAGAGCCGAACTTACTTTGATTTCTCAAGTTTGTCCATTTTAACTTTTCGTATACAACGAAAAAAAGTATTATACCGTTAAAAAAATTGAAATCAAGATTTTGATATATCATCATTTTTAAGATTTCCATCAGTTAGACAAACATATAGTTAAAGTTATGTCTATTAGTCTAATAGACACTGTCGATAGATTGATCACTGTAATTCGTATTTTTCAATCATATCAAATAACAAGTTAAAATTTAAAATAAATGATTTTTTTATTAATTGTTCAATGGAAGAATGCAAAAATTCCAGCTTAATTCTTATATTTTCAAAAACCATTATTTTCCCGCAGTCATTAAATTATTTCCAAGTGTGCGGCAGAATTCAATTAGATTGAACAGGCATCTGTTTAGCATTCGTTAAAGGTATCTGCATATTTCTCTTTTCACACTTACTATTATTGCAAAAATCAAATATTGCAGTTTTTTGACAAACCTGAATAGTATGATACAAATGATAATAATGAAAGTTTTGTATTCATAGATTCCACATGAGTACTTTACCTGTATCATTCCACATTAAATATTTAGATTTTCAGAGTATTTTATTCTATTTTTGAAACGGAAGTAGTGATATATATTTTTAAGTTTCTTAAAGATAAAAGCAAATTAATCAAATTTATAAAAAGTCAAAGAATACATGGTTCGAAATAAACTAGCTCAAACGCATTTTGTGAAAACATCCAAAGCAATTCAATCCAAACACAGTCAAATCAAAATAGGTGAAACCTTAAAATACATTTGCCGACTTTAACATCAAAGCAATATTTGTTTATTACAGAATATAATGCAGAAAAATTCTTTCAAAATCATTCTTTACAACAGGAAGGGATACGGTAAATAAATCATACCTTAAATATACATATCTAGCAACTCAGCATTTCATACATTTTTATTTTCAAAAGAAAAGAAAAAAAAACTCTTTCGCAATACTGCAAAAATTGAAAATATAATTTTCAGATTTTCATTTCCGTCACAATTTCAATCTGCACTTGATGGATCACTAGAAAATTATATTTTGTATCATTCCATTTTTTTCAGGCAGCCACCCCTTTCTACAAACGATATATGTTTCTAAAGTCGTCTGCAACGAACGGATCAGCAATCGAATGAGATCCTTTGAATTCGAAGCCATCAAAGTGACGACCAGGCACTTTGGATGACGACACATTTACGGGGTGCTTCCATATCAGAATCCCCTGTCCCACTACATCCCTTCTTTGACCCTTTAGAGAAAGTATGTTGCTCGACCATCTTTCTGTTTCTATATATATATCTTTTTTTTATGAAGAAGGCCTGTCATATATATATTATATATATATATATATATACATACACACACACAGACACACGACCCCCTTTCTTTTTATACATTTATATCAGAAGCTTGCATGTGTGAACCGCTATCGACAGAACTGATCCGCCTCCATCTCCTGAATGTCTCGTTGACATGGTATAGGTAGGCGGGGGGGGGGGGACTAAAAATATCGACGATTTCTAAATGGATCATAAAGAAAAGGGCGGAAGGATTATTTTAAAGAGTTCGAATGGGAATCTTTTGATACATTTATAGAAGCGGAGATGACAGTTAGGAGGACGAAACGGAAAGAAATTGTATGGGATGTTTTAGTGGAGCAGTTTTTCTATGTCTTTTATGGCACTTAAAAAGGGTGGAAAAGTGTTAAGTGCCTCACGAATTCTAACTACTAAATTCCCGAATTCCGAAGCCCTGTATAATTTGATATCTTTAAGGCCAGTGAAGGGAATTAAGCTCAGATAAAGATAAAATGAACAAAGAATTTGACATTAGAATCTTTTGAACATTACATCGATACAGTGCATTATCACTCTCTATCCATATTAAAATATCGGAGTAAGTTATAATGGCACCTTCCTTATAAATGATAATTTTTATTTTTTGACAAAAATAAAACCCATACTTTATAGACCTTTCGCCTCAGCTCCCGTATACGTCCTCCGCCAAATTGGGGAGAAATTTGGCGATAAACGGTAATTTCTGGCTACCGTCATCGGCATATGTATTTTTCTTTATGGTAACCTTAAACCTTAGAACATATTCAGTATTTTTATAAGGAGCAGTTCACATATACAGCTATTAACTTTTATAAACTATCATCATTTAATATTAATTTTGAGCATTTCATCATATTTAAAAGCAAGTGAGCATTTCATCATGCTTCATTGTACTTATAATTAAACAAATAGTTTCATTTGGATCTTTATCATAATTATTTCAATAAAAACATTTCAACACAGTTTTAGTGTACTTTTATTCAGACTTATTTTATGCTAAGAAAGCTTAAAAACAGCATTTATTTTTAGTGTATTTAGATGAACTAGCATTCAAATACAATTTTTAATTGCATTTTTCATTGAGGAATGAACATTTCGCTTGGATAGGATTGCAGAATTCATTCATTGAATTCACTGTTTTAAAAATACAAATCTCAAAAATATCATGTTTCAATACTTTAATATCAATTCAAATATTATAAAAACATTCAATAAAATTTAAATATACATGTAAAAACAAAGGAAAATCTCAAAAACAACTCAAAAGAATCTAATAAAATATATATCACAAAAAATTCAATAAAATTGAATGAAATTCGGTGTGAATACGTCAAAATTCTGAGGGTGTGTTAGATAGAAAATTTTAAAATAACTTCATTTAATGATATTTTACAATCACTTTCAATTTAAAATTTTGTGAAACTAGGATAAAACTATTAACAACAAATTCAAATTATCTATTTTTTAAAACAAAATTTAATTTTTAGATCTATCACATGCTAGATAATTTGAGAATTATACATTTGATATTTAATATTATATATTTAATTATTTTTCATTAATTTTTATTTATGTTATTTTTTTAACTTTAAAACGTTTGCTAAATTGTCATTAATTAGCGGGGTTTCTTTTCAAAATTTAATAGTAATTTATAAATTTTTCTATTAAATTCAGTTATTCAGTTACTTGTCAATATAATTTTTTATAAAAAAATTGTTTTTAAATCTAGTCATATTTCATAAGAATTGAAGCAGAGAACGGATCACATATATGGAATATGTAGATATACATCTTTTGTTAAAATTGAAGCTTAATAAGTGGTGGATTTCTGACAAGACAGACTGTGCATTTCCCAAAAAAGCTCAGCTGAGGAGGGACTACTAACAAAGTATTAAAAATTATGTTACCAGCCCATCAGAATTAAACATTATATGACAAAATGAATAATTTATCGAGTAAAATTTATCAAATTTCACGTTTCTCTCAAGTTGTTGCAGTATTTATATACAAGGAGCGTCTACTTATATAGTAGTATGTACTAAATAGATGCGGCTTCGACATGAATAATAGAAAAGAAGAAAAATTAAATTTTTACAATAAGTTACTGAAATAAAAATAAATAAATAACCTAGAGTAAATAATTAACTGATTTAGTTAAAAGTCTTTTGAAATACAAAACTGATATGACCCATTTATTAAACAAAAAGCCCTCATAATGTGAATTGCTTAAGACTATAAAATGAAGGAATTCCGCCATTCTCCCTTGTGGAAAAAAGACGAAAAATTGCTTTTTTAAACCGCCCTTTTAGGTTGAACCTTGGGTATCACCATGTATTCCTAAAGATATATTGTTTTAAAGCATAAATTATGTATATAATCATGTAAAACCAAGATTTTATTCACCCTCTTTCACAGGAAAGCCATTCACCCCCTACCAGGGGAAGAAGTTTGCATTTGTTGAATGGAGAAATATTACAGCATGGAAAGGAAATCACGTAAGTATAACAATCTTAAAATATAAATACCTCCTTTTTATGTCTTTAAACTTATCAAATTTACTCATCTAAACACCATATGGAGCTTATTTTTTAGCCACTTTATTATGATCCAAAAAATAATTTTATTATTACTTACCCAGTTTATCAATGCAACATTTTTAAATCTGTTTGTACAAACGCCTGGATGCGTTGAAAAGATCAAGAACTAGCTCTATAAAGTTCCTATAAATGGTAACTCAAGATTGTTCTTATTGCAGTACGATTTACAATCTTGATAGGAAAGTGCAGCGAATGATATTTCTGGATGAATTTCAATTTTTTTAAAATCTTTCAAATTAAAATAAAAATATAAGTAAGTCATACGATTCCGTAAAAAGTTCAAGAACTAGCTCTATAGAGTTCGATATATGGTAATAAATCATACGACTACGTAAATTAAGATCTTCTAATAAATTAATAATGATTGGCCGTTTGCTGTTTATATTAATTCTTTTAAGTTCGAAATGTAAGTAACATGAAACAAACACGTAGCAGCTAAAATTCCATTTTTATCAGTGATGCCACTCGTCACACAACTAAACAACGGTCAAATCAAAATGGTTATCAAAGCAACGGTCACAGTAATTGTGAACAGAATCCTATAAGGCCTTAAGTCGGGGTTTTAAAATAAAAACAAACAATTTTTGAAATGTTTATGTAATTTACAACCTTGTTTTATATTAAAATTTTTAGTATCAAGCTTCTCATAATAAAAAATATGGAAAGAATATTGTTATATTAACCTTTCATAGTAACTCGTTTGCTATCGCGATTTATGACTGTGGTTCGGATTTATTTAGTTTGAGGATCGGTTTCTCTCTTAACTATAATACAGAAGAGGTCATCTAATTATATAATAGTGTGAACCGCATATGAGTAATGGGGTTAACGTTTTAATTCTCTGAACTCGGAAAGGCAATTCGATACATAATTATTCATCTATTACAAGAACTTGTCAATTGCTCCGAAAAATAAATATATATAATTGTTTTAAAAGGAATTTCCTCGAAAAAATAGTCTACATTTTTTTTACCACTCTGTAGGTATTTTTAACAATCATAATTAAAAAAAACATCAAACTTTTGTACTATTTTGAATGGTGCCTGAAAGGAGCCGTCTGGCTTCAAAGGATTAAATGCAAGAGGATTAAATACAATTAGATTTTTATGAATATGATTAAAACTATTAATATTTTCCCTTGCATTTAAATATATAATGTCCTTGCAAAGTATTATATCAAAACTAGTTTTTATCAAAAAGTAGTTTTTATATAATAATTATTGACTAAATCAACAAAAATAATGAAAAAATTTAAAAAAAACAAATGTTTGTTGTTTTAAAAAAATTGAACCGTCATGTTAAATACTTACTATAAGGATTTTAAAAAGCAAAGAGAAAAAAAACGTTGGTTTTATTTGTTGAGAAATATTTGATTTTCATTAAGTAGATCTACGATTTTTTTTTCTTTAAATCTCATTAGCACAATTCTTCATTCCATGTTTTAAGAACCTTTTAATAAAGCAACAAAATCATAAAACAATAAAACAATTTAATCTTCCCTCTCTCTCAAACAAGGGGGAAAAAAAGGCAAAATTTTAATTACTTGGAAACCGAAACTTCCAAACTTACATTCCTATCATCTTTGCTCTGTTTATATTCCACCGCAAATGGATTTGAAAAAATCTCCTTGCATTTAAATCTCAAATGAGCAACTCCCAGTGTAAGATCAAAACAGAAACTCTATCCTTTATATTTCTCAACAATTAAAAAGGGAGCTGCATTCTACGGAGAGTTTGTGAAATTGAAATCCTTGGTACACCGCAAACCGCGAAACGCTGCTTAATTATAGCCGAATAATTAGCGTTTCCCTTTTACCCACGACTTCCACTAATAATTTTAATTAGCGCTTTCCTCTTCGCTATCTCAGGAGATACAGGATATTTTATCCTATACCTTGATCTCGAATGATGTGAAGACTTTATTTACTTTAAGAGAAACTCTGACAAGTTTGTATCAAAAATTCTTAGAGCACATAACTGAAGGATTTTTATTAAAAAGGGAAAATAGATGGTGTGTCTTTTGTAACTAATTGTATCGCAAAACTGTAATTAAGACCTTTATTTTGAAAATTTCATTATTTTTTCACTGGTTTATTTGTTTACTTAGATACACGATGTGCGTCCAAATTACATGAGATTACTTTACAATTTCAGTACCAATTACCTGAAAAGTTACAGTTTATATAAGATTTCTTTTTAACAAAGACTATCCCTTCAGCAGCCAGATGTTCATTAGCTTAGAGAGTTAAAAATATTCCAAAAATTTGATCTACGCTTTTACCAACATTATTTGTACTTTCGAAGTTGAAGCTATATTAATATAATTTATTACTTTAAAAAAAGTTTATCGCCTGTTTGGATAACCTAAATGATGGCGAAAGATCGACTTACAGTTGTTGCTGTCAGAGTGGTGTAATGTCTTGTTCAAATTTATTAACATAAGACATGATACACAAAAAATATGAATATTTATATTTGATGATTCATGTCATTTAATCGTACTCTCAATCAAATGAATGGATTGCTAAGAATTTCAAGACCTCCTTTGACTTGGATTTAAAAGGCTGATTAGTATTTAATACGAATGTTTTAGGCTAGACCTTAGAAATTCGTTGATCAAAGTGACTTCGCGTAGTGTTACAAATTATGAAAGGTCCATGGTTGTTCAAAGTTGAAAAGGTTCATATCCACATCATAGAAATTCCAACGTCCAAAGTTGGAAAGTACTTAACATTATATAGCGCATATTTTTCACCATTTAATTCCTAGTTAATTAAGTTTGGCATTTAGACAACAAGTTATTCAATTGCACTCTAAAAAATAATGAATCTTACATGAACAATAAAAATATTTCAGAAATTAATTAATATTTCTTTAATTTGGCATTGAAATGCTATATTCTAAAGAGGACATCGCATATTTAAAAAGCAGATTAAAATTTTCATCGCGTATTTTTATTTTATTAAAAAAATCAATCTTTGTTGTTGAAAATTTAAAACTATTCCTTTTTTAAGTTTCCAATTTTTAAATTTATTAAGAAATTGTTCAATAAATATTAATTAATAATTTTCCGTCTTTATAATAAGATTTAATAATTTTAATTTTGCTTCCAATTTGTTAACATAATCCAAATCCACTCCATTACTTTCAATGGCTTCTTATAGAATCATATTAAAAAGTATTCAGATCAAATAAAAGTATATCGATCTCTTCAATCAATAATTAATTATTGTAATTATTAAGTAATAATTAAGCAATTATTAATTACGAATATTATAAAGGAATAATTTTATATCTCACTTCTAGTTACCTTTTGTAATATTTTATGTCAGAATCAATTCTATTCAATAAAATAAATATAAAAGCAAATTCAGATCATAATCAGAAAATGAATAATAGGCAAATAGGGTAATAAATAAAGGGCGGATTCAGTTCATGATTATTTGAAAAGAATAGAATAAGGATTCACCTATTCGGAATAGATTTATAGCTATAGAATGCATCATAGCTATAGTTATCATCATAATGATAGAAAAATGTTTAAATTTTGTTCATCCATAATAAACAAAGGGACTCTAAGGAATTGGAATTTAAGATCATACACAAATTTACATATGGTGCTCCACCCAAAAAAATGTTTCTTTTATATAGAGATCGTTTATGAGCGTTTTGTGGTACGATTTTGGAGTGAAATGCTTTTGAAAATATATTTTTAGATATTTATGACATGAAAATGAGTAACTATGAATGAAATTTACACCCTATAATTTTCTTATAACCAATGTAATGATTAGTTCAAAAATTTAGCCATTAATTTAGCTTAATATTTCTTAGTATTATGTATACTATAGCATACAAGATGTGGCCGAGAAATAACCAGACTGTATATGTTACAGATTAACGACAAGCAACTTAAGACCATTATGGGCGTGAATATCTCTTCTATCATTTGCTCATGCTTTAGACCAGCATATTGTTCCATAACACGTAATCTCAATCGCAAGTGATTCAAGAATTTAGCCATAAGTCAGCTTAATATTTATTAATATTATGTATATGTTATGTATTATGTTAATTAATATTATGTATTTATAATGTTATGTATTATGTATATAATAAGGAGATGTGGCCAGAAAATAACCAGATTGTGTATCTTAGCGAGCCAACAAGATATTTAAGACCCATATGTGCATGGGTATGTCGCATACTTCGCTCCTTTATTATTTGCCCATGTTTTAGTCCAGTATATTGTCCCATAACATGTAAGCATAGTTACAAGTAATTTGTTCATGTACCAAGTGTTGGGAAAAAAATGTCCAGTCTTCAAAAACTGCACCCTATTCACATGAAATTCGGCTTGGGAAAAATTCAAAACAAAATTTATTCGCTGATCCGATAGGCCTACGGAGAGAAGTTATGGCAATAGGTGAAAGTTTTCGACTAGTTTAAAATGTTGAAAGGCAATCGAGAAGAGACTGTTACAGTTCCATTTCCTGACTAATTGATTTAGAGAATTTTTGTTTTGTTAAATACGAAAAAGAAATATAATCGTCAAAAAATTTACATTTAGGTTTTGTTCAGTCTCCACGTTTTCAGACCTTTCTGAGTTCAAAAAACACATTTTTGGAGTTATATCTGTTTTCCTATGTCTGTTAATCTGTATGTAACCCTGTAAAATCTGCATATTAAATTTTAGCTAGCTAGCTCTTTTCGTTTGATAGTTATCGTGCTAACTTGTGTTTGGACAGAGGAGGAGACTTTCTCTGAATGGAATTTTCTCAAAATTTGATAGAAAATTAGAACTCAGTCCGTATACCGTTACAAAATTCCATTTGTATAGATCAAAGCATTTGTGAGTGGTTCACAGACGGAAATAATTCCAAAAAATATATCTATTGGACTAGGAGAGGTCTGAAATGCAGGGATTCACCAAAATCTCCAGTTTAATTTTTTTGGAGCTTACATTTCTCTTTCTTTGTGCTCTTCATGAATGAGCATATAAAAAGGACCAGAACAATGATGTAGACTTTCGCTTCTGGATTTGGGAAGTTTTTTTAATTATTTGAAACCAAAAGAATGAAAGACAGATGCATAGGTACAAATGTCTTTGCTGACAATGGTTGATGCCACACTTTTTGCAAAGAAATGAATGATTTTTGAATTATCATTCTATATGATAGGTGGAGAGATAGCAATGAGTAATCAATCAATTTTTAAGCTTTAATCTATTTATCCTTCCCTTATTATATCTTCCTCGTTCAAATGAACTTGATGAAATATATATATATATATATATATATATCATTTTCTTGCATATTTTTATCACTTATGCGTTGTGTGTCTTGTTATTATCAGCATTATTTACCTAAGCCTCAGCAGATACGTCGGATTCCTCCAGGAGTATGTACTGAGAATATTGGTGAAATCTCACCACGAAATGTAATCACCAATAAAATCTTAACCCTCCTGTCGGCGGCGTTCATATCGCTATAGCGCTATGAACGCTATAGCGCTATAGCGGCACGTCTGATGAACAGGTTTATTCTTAAAAGTGTCAGGATTTTGACAAAGTGGTTGCTTTCCCCTTTTGCGGTCAGTTAAGTGCTGCTGGGTCTAAGTCATTAGCATACCACATGGTGAGTGGCAGTTGTTGCTTATCGCTGTAGCTGTCGCTGTCATTCGATTTTTAAGAGAATTTTTCTTTTAGTCGTTAAAGTATAAAGAAATAACAAAAATTTCAATACCAATATATTTCAAATAACCCTTACTTTCGAAACTTTCTCAGTTGCTTTGTGATGACACATAACGTCATAGCATGTTATTCCTATTATTTTTATATCCATTCATTTTATGTCTCGGTTGAAAGTCAAAGTATTCCATTGTTTATCCTCTTCCAAGCGTGCGAGATGACCCATTCTCTAATTTTCATTAACAAATCTATAAAATTAGCATATAAAAATTTTGAAAAAATTATTTTAACTTAGATTAAATTTGTCGGTTTTGTCGTGTTCAGAGAATATCTGAAGTGCCATAAATACTTGAAGCATGTACAAAAATTATAATTGATCATAATATGACAAATTTTGGAACAGTTCTTCAAAACTTTTTATGAGCAACTAAATAATGAGGGATGTCTTATGATTCGGTTTCCACGATTATACGTTACAAACTTTTACGAAAATTATTAAATTGAAGAAGAATGTAAGTTTGTTTAGTTTAGTTATATTAACGTCCCATTTGAAGTAACACTAGGACTATTTTGGGACGAACCTCGTAAATTTGATCCGCGGTCAGATGACGAGTACGACACCTGAGCTGGCACCCCCCCCTCTCCACACCAGTGGGAGGACGTTTGGTCAGGACGGATTTAACGTGCAACAGACCCCCTTACACGACGGTTCTTCGGTGGAATCGGGTCTCGAACCTGAAACCCTCTGGTGCCGAAGCCGAAACCTTACCACCAGGTCACCACGGCCGAATGTAAGGGCACGACTGTATAAAAACTAATTGCGTTCTTTCATTAATATGTTCACATACATGAATGCTATGGTATTCACATTTATTGAGCTACAAGATGCAAAGAATGCCATAATATTCAAGCCATATAATGATGAAGTCTTTCTCGAAAATTCTTAATTTTTGGAAATTTTTAAGCACTTAATTACAATGACTTAATTACAATTACACTTACTGTTCTCATGACGGAATCCAACCCAATCAGTCTATCGTGAAAATGTTCTGCTAAGTGATCAATGTTTCGCTGAGTGCAGTGAGATCTAGCACAATCTTACATAAACCAATAATCACTTATCTTTTTTTATGTCATGCAATAATGGGAAGATACCTTTAATCAACACGTCAAAATTAGCTTCACGGATGACAGTTTTGATAAAAAAAACTGGCTCAATGACGCCTTCGGCAGATAACGCACATCAAACTGTGAGCCTAAACAGGTGTATTGGAATAACTATTGCTCTGAAGATTTTCAATGTTTAGAACCTCCAGATCTGTTTTGTTAACATATCCTAGGAAGTGCAAATGCGCCTCGTCAGAGAACCAGATCTGATTGAAATTCGCCGCATTCAAACTTATTAATAATGCCTGCAAAATTAAACCTCCTTAAACCATCCAAATCGATCAATGGTGATTGATTTGAATATTGGAACGGAGCAGAGCCGTAAAAGAACTTGCATTATCACTTTTCCTCTTATTGGTTGCCTGAAATTTTCATAGTCACCTAGGAAATCTTCCATGTTGTGCAATCGTCGGATGCATTGAAATTTTTTAATACGAACTGTCGGATTCATAATTAACATTCTTCGTGAAATTAGACTGACTTATGACGTTACTTTCGGCGATCCCAAATGTTATACCCCCTCAGGGGCTCACCTTCTTTAGGTGAGTACGGGTGTCCCAATCCCGAGGTACCCAGGGATCTATACTCCATTCATGCTTACTCTCCTCTACGCCTTCTGCTTTTTGCTTGGTCCTTCCATCCCTCGACGGTAAGCGAGGGAGCTCTCCATGAGAAGCTGTCGCCGCTCTGTTTGCTTCTTACTTCTCATGGACAGCCAAAAACCCCACGTGTTGACCGTGCGTGGCAACCCATTAGACGGGTGGTACACTGTGGTCCCCAGTGCATCAATTCGGCTGGTAACCTAACAATTTGGTTAGTTTACTAGGGATCAAGCGAAAGGGCCATTCTCTGGGGCTTGGCGTTAAGGGTGGTCAACGTTCCTGGAGGTGGCTCTGGGCGTATAGGTCTTGACTAGCACCATGGTAAGTGCCGAGGCTGGAGTTCTCAGAGCCGGTAACTGCCATCCCTTGTAGGGCTCGGTGGTGGGCGGTGCCGTCGGGACCCGAATCTCATGACCTTTTGTGCATGGGTAAAAAAAACAAAGCTCCCTTCAGTGGGCATCAAATGCAAAACGATTTATGTTCAAAACATTTCGATAAGTTTTTTATTTTGAAAAGAGTATCTTCTACCAACGATACGTTTCATTCCGTTTCACCTTTTTTAGTTGAAAAATGCATATCGGCACATCTTGGAACAGTATCAACTGTTCGGAAATTACGTTCGGGGGATTTGCTCATTGAGATTCTCTCTCAAAAACAAGCTCACCAGATTTTGAAAATGACAAACATTGCATCCTTTCCAGTAACCGTCAGTGCACATTCGACTTTAAACTTTTCCAAAGGAGTAATATCTTGCGGAAAACTTTTTCATACTCCAGTTTCTGAAATAACCAAGGATTTGGAAAGTCAAGGGGTTAGTTACTCATGTCCGTCGTATAACAATACGAAAAAATGGACTACTCCTTGAAACCAAGCATTTGATACTAACATTTCATTCGTCTAAAATACCTGAATACATTAAAGCTGGTTACATGAAATTGGCAGTCCGGCCTTATATCCCCAATCCCTTGCGATGTTTCAAGTGCCAACGTTTTGGTCACTCCAAAGCTTCTTGCCGCGGATCTCTAACTTGCGCCCGCTGTGCAGAAACAGGCCATGAAAAATCTAACTATACCGCACCTGAAAAATGCTTCAATTGAAAAGGTTCGCACACGTCCTTTTCTCGCTCCTGTCCATCGTGGATATTGGAAAAGGAAGTGATTGCTGAAAAGGTGAAGAAAGGCATTTCATATCCGGAAGCAAAGCGAATGGTGAAAGCTCGTAGATCTGTTGATGGATCCAGCTATTCTAATGCTGCCAAGAAAATGCTGGAACCAAGAGGCACTCAGATAATGCCTATAATCATGCATGTTGATAATAATCCGTTCCAACCATCTTATGCACCCTCTGAAATTTGTCCCAAATCTGAATCATTTATAAAAGACTTTTCACCCAGTATTCCCATGGAAGACACTTCTAAAGATATCCCACAGCGTAAAGTTGCTGCCACTTCACAAAACTTGGCAAGTTTCAAAACCGTTATTAACAGGAAAAAATTTAAGAAAAACTCCAAGCCTAAAGATAATAAAAACATGACCCCAAATATGTCAAACCGTAACACAGACAGTGATATAGAATCAGATAATACAATAGAATATAACCCTCATGAAACAATTGATGAAACTCCACCTGTTCCAGAATCTATCGCTTCCACCACAGTTGATAAAACTGTTTTTAAACAAAGTCCCCAAGACTGTCAAGTTCAATGGGTTGATCTTAAAGATTTTCACTGTGAATCTTTAAGTACCCCCATTCATAACAGATACTTGAAGAAACATCGAATCAAAAGATTACAATGATTTTTTTTTCTTTTTACTTGGTTTTATAATTTATTGTACTTGTTTTAATGTTACGAGTGTTGTACCTTTTGAATTTCATTGGTATTTTAATCTTTTAACATTTTTGAAAAATTTACTTTCTGGGATGTGAGTTGCAACTTTAAAAACACTACTAATATTCATTACTAGATGTCTTGCATTTTGTCACGAATTTAATTTTAAATTGTATGAGTGAATTGCACTTAGCTTTCATTAATACCATTTGTTTGGCGCAGTATAGCCATATTTGGCTCTTGCGCCATTAAATCTCACAATACCATACCATACCATACCCAAATGTTATACACCAAAATACTAGTCTTGTTGTATTCTATCAGAATCTATAAATATAAGACGCTGCATACCTTGTGGGACACCCTGTATATATATATATATATATATATATATATATATATATATATATTCTTTAATAATTAGCTTTAAAATAAAATATACAAGACAATATAGAAAAGGTAATGGAGAAAAAATGTATAGTAATAAACTTATATTAAATTGCATACGAATAGAACGTAAAATAATATGTTGGTGAAAGTGACATCAAATAATTTTTGAAAAAAAATTAATAAATTATTTTTTAAAAATTTTTATAAGGAGTTAAAAAGTGCACATTTAAAGAGAACTTAAGCGTAAAATTTACAATCTAAATTGAAAAGTCAAGTTAATGCTACATTATCTTTAACGGCATGTATGTGTCTATTAGTATTGTAGTAAAAAAATAAAAATAATGTAAAGGGGAATTTTTATTTAATCAATTAGATTTTCAATCCAATTCTTGGTAATAACTGATTGATATAAAAGAAAGAGACAAGTAATATATAATACCCTGGTTTATTTTTATATATTTCAGCCCCTTTTCCCATCTTGATGGATTATCCTCAGAACTCGAATGAAAAACTAAAGTAAAAATAAAGCAGAAATCTAGCAGTTAAAAGATCTTTCGTTAAGCGTATTTGAATTGCAAAAACATCATAAAATTTATGCGGTATGAAAATTTTATCAGTTTATTCAGAATTTTCATTAAGCTTATTTCTATAATCTCATTTGAAGACCCCAAGAAGTACTTTAAAAAAAAAGGAAATAATTTAAAAGGATATTTTACCCAATCGTATTTTGAGGACGAGAGATCCTGAAAGATAATGATTTCCGCTAATATTTTTTAAAAAAGGTTTTATTTAAATGACAGTCGCAAAAGTTAATCTCTTCGAATAGAAACAAAACCTACCTCGAATCTATGCATTTATTGATGATAAAAAATATCCGGATTAAATATTATAACGATGTAGAGTTGTACTTCCTTGTAATGGCAACAGGGAAAGCAGCTTTTAATTCTCAAAACTCTAAACAGAAGGGAGGAAATCACAAAAGACATCATTTTTGAAAATTCTCCCTTTGAAGTCAGTAAAGAATAAAACACCTGCCAAATGCAGCCATCTGCAGCTAATAGAAACAGAAAAGGGGGGAAAGAATTAAGCCAGACGTTCTGCTGAAAACGGCGCGTAATTTCCTTCGACTGCTAAAAGCTTCACTTCTGTTCTTCAACATTAAAGTATTAAAAATTCGAATGTAAATTCATAATGGATATTTCGTAGTTCGGAAATTTTATTAGAAGTGATATCTTTTTGGAGTTATTTTTTTCTCTTGGGATGAAATAATTATATCATCTCTTAAAAGATTCGGAATTCTGTTTTGATGAATATACGGAAAGGAAATGGGTAGGTAAAAGTGTTTATTGAAATGCAGAAACTAATTTTTGCAGCCAAAGGAAGTGCTGAAAATTTTATGACAGCCTTCGCCGTGATGAAAACGCTTTTAATAAGGTTTGAAAAGATTTCTGTGAAGTTCGATTTTTCAATAGAGAAGCCAAATCATTCAGAAAAGTGCTTTTTAAAGTTTATAAGTAATTCATAAAATATCTTTATATTCAAAGATGACCTTTCATCTTTTTAATAAGATATTTGTCGCTTTCCCGTACATTTGCTGAAGTTTGGATAAAATTATAAATAGCATGATAATATTGTTTACGCAAATGATTAGTGCAATTAAAAATCAAATATTTTATTAATTAAATATAAGTAAAAGTATGGAATTGCATATTTCTTATAAGTTACACAAAAAATTTAAATGAACTATTTTATTTACTATTATAAATGTTATTTAGTTATAATTTTTTATTCCTATCGTAAAATGTGCTCTATTAATATAGATGCTTTATTGAGATTTTATTTGGTTTTAATAAAAAAAATGTATTTGTTGAAGTTTTATCAGATCCACTTTAATTTCAAGTTCAAATTTTACGCAAGCTGACCAAAAATTATAAACTTCCATAATACAAAGAACAGAATATCGCAAGTATTCTACAAACATTTACGCTTAAAAATATTTTTTTGTAGAAACTATTAAGAGACGAAGTTTTCTTAATTCAAAACTTTAGAAGGCATTATTCCTTGATCGTCAGGATTTTCTGGTCTGCGTTTAATGACTAGTAAACCATTTGGTCGTCAAAGGCAGTTGGTCTTACTATAAAATTTGCAGAATTTTAATTTTTTTTTCTCTTAACGTCATTGTCATGTAGCGCCATTCATATGGAACCAAAATTTAATTAAATTAAGTTTTGAACGCATTTATATAAAATATTCTCATCCAGAATACACAATATTCTAAATTATTAGAACATCAGGAAGCAAATGAAGCCGATAACTAACTTTCTTTTTGATTAATATGACACAGTGCAAGTTAAGTAACTTTCTATAATAAACCCTGCTCATAGTTCTACGATTGGAAGATTGTTTTACATCGCTATAGTTAATTTGTCTTGTTTGCGACTATTTATTAAATTCAAAAGAATTAATATTTTTGTCATTAACTATTTTGCTTCGCTATTCAGAAATCAAAGTACATGGCAACTGAGAAATCAGGAACAAATTTAGAAATCAATAATTTACAAACAGTTGAAGGTAGAGTGATATTCCTCGTATATAAAGGTGGATACTAAAAAAAGATTTCTTTTTGTCACAGAATTTGGACTTCGTTTCCTGATAACATAAATTGCTGATCATTATTACTACATATTCTCGTTACTACATAACAATTAGAATATCGAACAACATCGTGCAAAAATCGTGAAATATCTTATGACATCAATGGTGGTAGTTTAGCTTATTATTTAAAATCCAAAATGTGCCAAATGATGGAACGATAATTTGCATGGGAAAAGACAATTAGTAGATTGATAATTTAGAAAAATCCATTATATCATTTTATATTCAGAAACACTATTGTAAGACCATGAATTGAAGCTGTGATTTAGCATACATTATTAAAGCTAGTATACAGAAGAATATTGAATAACATGTTGAAGACATCATAAAATATTTTGTGGCCATAAGATTGGTAATTAAGCTTATAATTTAAACAAAGTGTGTCAGAATTTGACAGAATCGATGCTTTTCATGGTAAATAATAAAAATGAGAAAAATGAGAAGGGCAAAGAGTTACAAATATACGATATGCCATCATCCATTCATAATTAGTGTTTTCAGACATTGAGCTTTCTAAATCATCCCTGAAGACGTGATAGAGCAGCACGTAAGATCACATCTTATAACATAGTGTGCTTCTTTGCCTAACAGTTTTGCTTCCAAATTAGGGATTATTTTAAAATTCGGCCAGTTGTGTCTTACAGTACCTTTTAATTTCCACCGTAATACTAAAGGTGGAAAATCTGGTGATACAAGTTATACTGTGCGATACTCCGACCTAACCAGATGCCATGCTGGAAACTTGATTTGACTGTCGAAGAGCAACCTCCCCTAGCCCGAATAAACAAATTTCACTTGATGACATTGGACCCTTACAAACAATAAAGAACCCTCTAGAAAAAACGCATATTGGTACAGAAAAAGAATAAAAAAAACCATTGCATATTAAGTTGGGAAACATTAAAAATGCATAAAATGCATTAAATGAGTGTTAAAGTTTTACATTAGGAGAGAACTAAATACAAAAGATTTGATAAAATGTCGCTAATAGAAGATTTAATTATTGGAATTTTTATGAGGTCTTCGACTTCAAGAGACATCAAATTTTTTGGCCATCTGAGTCTGTGTTCTCGCCATAATGCACAGGTTTTGAACACATGATTTATAGATCCTTCTTCGAGGCCACACTGACAAGTTGATCTTCGGTCAAAGATACAACTTTGATGCACAGGAAATACACCATTGCCAATATATCACCATTGCCACCTTGGTCAAGATAAAAAATAACCTCAATTCGGTTAACCGAAACGTTTTTAAAATGTTGATAAGTTGTTTGCCCCTTGATGGAATTATTTCCACGTCTCCTGCCAATCCTTAATAATTAGTTTTTTTTTTTTTGCCTCATTTCTGAGTTGGATTTAAAGAAAAGAGCTACCCAACGTTATTTTGTTGCCTGTCATCGCATATGGAATTTAAAATACCATTTTGAAACTAGCTACATCTATTAAAATATTATTTGTCTAAAACACTCATAGGAAATTATCTACTTGTTTAAAATGGTACAAACTTTGAAATTTCCCATGACAACTCCCTTTTTCTTTTATATCATAAATGGATATTAGGCACATGACATTTTTATTAATATACAACGATTACATCAGGAAATATTCGATGTTTTGTATTGATAGGTTGTTTCCATATTTATATGTATAAGGTTTATATATTATTTTGGACCTCAGTAATAATATTTGTTTTTGTAATACTTTAAAAACATCTTTAACGTTTCGATCTATGTGTTAAAATCGTTTGATATTTTATTCATGATAAAATATTTAGATTAAAATTTTTTTAGGAAAAGTTTGATTTTTTTCCGAAAATAAAAGTTTAAAATAACTGAAAATTTTGCTTAAATTGCATCTATTAACTGAATAGCCATTACGCTAAAAACATCAAAATGAAAAGTTTAGTTGTATACGCGAGTGAATATAATTTTATTGTTTAAATTAAATAATTATTTTAGTGTTAAAATTAATGTTTTACGATCAGGTAGTGAGAAAATATTGACTATTTTGTATGCATTTTGGGTTTTATTTTTGTATTTCGTTATCAGTGTGCACTATTCTTATCATCATTGCTTACTACACATAAATAGACAGGAAATGACACACCACCTTATTTTGCAACTTAAAAAATCATTTCGTACGCTGATAAATTTAAGATAGTTTTCTTCCTTGTTTCATCGGTAATATTTTATGCAAATTCATTTTGACTGCGAAAGAATTCATTTTAAAAAGACAGGTACACAGGAACGATGTTTGTCACATACTTAAAATGCAAATCGCCGAACATCATTCGAAATTTTCATTTATTTATTCTACATGTCTTTAATTTTCATTTTTGTAGCATTTTTAAGCTTTTATTTATCACATATTTTGCTGCTTCTGATATGATTAAAAATTAGAAAGTTGGTACAATTATAATAATAATTTCAATCAGTATAATTATAGGAATAATTATAATGTTTATTTAATTATGAGAGCAATTATTCCACGGGATGTCTTTAAGAAGTATCTAGTTCAATAATTTGAAAATTTATATTAGAATGCTTAATTGTTGTGTAATATTTGTGTAATTTATCGTATTTATTCCTATAAGTTTAAAATACTTTTGAAAATGACAACAGCATAACTCTAATAAACTTAAACAGAATTATTTGACAAATCGAGATTGTTTGTATAATTGAGGTCAAATACAAAAGAGACAAAATATTTTATAAAAAGAGTCACTTATAATCTCTTAAAACTTTATCCTGTAGTCTTAAAAACAATGATTATCAATAAAATATTCTGGCAATTTGGGGGAGGAGGGATTTTAAACTTTGATTTTATATGTTTTGCAATTGACGATTTTTTTTATATATATTTTCTTATTAGAACAATGCAGAAAGTAATATTTGATTATAGAAATGCATGGTCAGTTGAATGCCTAATAAAACGTTATCGACAATTTGAAAATTGTGAATGCGCCCTTAGGTGCATCGTTTTAGAAGCAAAATAGAAAATTTAATGTAATGGAGAAGTTACTCTTAGGAATGAGCTGAAATTTTGCGTATTCCTATAAAAGGATTTTGTTCTTCCATTCATATTTGAGTTCAACTACATTGTCATTTAAACATTTATGAACTCTAATTTTGAATTTTTTCGCATATTAAAAATTACATTTTAATAATAAATATGTGTGCAAAATTGTATATTCATAACATCCTTATATTTTCATAACAAGAAGCGTTGTAGTTATTGTTTTATGAAAATGAAAATTTAAAATTTTATTTCAATATTATGTGAAATTTTATTAGTTCATAATTTCGAAACGAATAAACATAGTATGATGAAATTTGGTTTCATGGAGGAACTTTTGACATAGGTTTGAAATTTTATGAGAAAAATCGGTGTTGATACAGGGAACTTTGAATTTCGTACTTATTTCGATTTATTAAAATTCTCTTATGAAATTTTTAACTAAAAAAATGTAAGAATACGTTAGTTCCTTTCGAATGTTCAGTTTAGTTATATTAATAATCCGTTTTAAAGTAACATTAGGGCTATTTTGAGACGGATCTAGTAATTTTGAATCTCTGTCAAATGATGTGGATGACATCTGATATGGCACCCCCTCACTTAACTTCCACACCACACCAGTGGTAGGACATTCGTTCCCGACAAATATAAATTCGCATCAAAGCCGCTAGCATAAAGGTTATTCAGTGGAATCCGGTTTCGAGTCTGAAGCTTTCAAGTTCAAAAGCCGTGACCTTATCAACATGCAACAGCAGCCTCACTTTCGAATGATACCATATTAATTATAGTCTGATAATGGATGCCATAATAAATCCGAGTTGCTCTTTTTTTTTACAGGTGAGTGTATATATTATATACTATATTAGGAATAAATATTTAGTTTCGGGTTTAAAAAAAGTCCCCTAATAGCATATTTTCTTTAAAGGCGAAGGTTAATTTTTTTTTATCCTTTTTTGTCTTATAATTTTTGATTTTCAAAGTTTTTTTCTGGTATTTTCTGCTCTGAATTACTCTATAAGCATGCATCAGTACAATTTACTGAAAAATAAACTTTGCAGAAATAAAATGAAATTCAAATTATTTTCGTAATAATTGATAAAATTATCATTGAAAAATGTCAGTTTAAATACAAAAATAGAAAATTAAAAGAAGAATTTTATATGACATAAAAGGCATCCCAGATGGGTGAGACATCTGGTGGTACAAATTATAAACTATGACAAATATGAATGCCTGATTTGGAGACAAAAAATGCGATTTTATTTATATATTTTCTATAAATGTAACAATTGTCGATTTTCATTAAACTGCGAAATTTCAATTTTCAATGCGACTCTAATATTTAAGTTATTAAATAAATATAAATCAATGCATTTTGCCGAAGAATAAGATTTGTTAAAGTAAAGTGAAACTTTTATAATAAAATCTTATGTTTAAAATAGTTATTTCTAAAATATATTCACTAAATTTATATTCTAATTGCAAAAATATTAAATTAAAATAAGAAATCCAAACAAAATACTAGAGTTCCGGAAAATAAAAACGAATTTTGTTTTAAAATATGTTTTCAGATATTAAATCGTTCCATCCGATGGCAAAAATAATTCAAAACTTCGTATTCAGAGAGCTAAGATTTATAATATATTTTGTTACTGTTGTCATGGTAGCAGGCTTTCAACCTGAAAATATGCAAGAAAAATCATATTTCGTTTTCTTTTGCTATTTTAATTTTTTATACTTTCATATAAAACCATATATTATCAGTGAGAATGGAGTGAAAGATTGGAAACAAGATTTTTATTTTTTAACAAGACTCAAACGCAATCTTAACATCATAACAAAAGGCTGCAAATGGGAAATTCTGAGGAAATGTATGGTGATTTAGTTCCTTTATTTTGAATTGAATTTGTTCCTTTAACATTTTTCGGTATTATATAGTTTTCATACTGCACATTTAAATTCAAATCACCGTTTCGAGTACCATAATAAAGAAATACAGTATTTATTTATTTATTTTTATTTTACCATAAAAATCAGTTTTGTTTGTGGTTATAAATTATAATAGTTTTATAAAATGAGACAAAAATTATAAAAATTTCACTCTGCTAATGTTTTATCAAAAATTTGTCTGCTACCACAAAGAGAACAAGTAAAATTGTTATAAAATATTCATTTGTGCTATTTTTACATCTTGCACAGGAAAATTCAATTGTTAATTGCAATAATTAAATGGACTGAAAATATATGGACTTCAGATATTTTTATGTAACTATTGCGTTTCTTACAGAATGATATAATAGTATATTCAATAAATCTTTAAGTATAATATGAATAACCCTTATTTTTTTTAGAAAAATGATTTATTTTCTCTGGTTTTATTTTGCTCCATGTTACATAGATAAAATTATTTATTTATGTTTCACTAATTCAATTAGGATAAACATCTCCACTCAAAAATTTTATGCCTAAATATACCTTTTATTTATGTATATATCTTACGTAATTTCCTCTAAATTCGTAATAGAAAGCTATATATCAAATTTCAAAACTAATTGCCAGTAATTTTTATTTTTTTTATAATGAATTGAGTGAATGCTTCAATTTTTATACACAAGGTTTTCTCCAATACATCAAATTATCCGATACATCAAAATTCCAAAAAATATTTTTCTCCTTGATTCTGGAATATCTAAAAGACTTATATTAAATAAAACTTCGTGCTCGAATTTTTGATTACAGTATTTTTTCTTTGAATGCCTCTTACACGAGAAGTCATCCATCTGACTCTCCGAGCCGCCACGAAGGCATACGAATTTAAACCATAAAACTGAATGATCGCACCGCAGCAACAGCATCACTGACGGGAACTGTGGTTGAGTCCTAAGTGCCATCACCGGCCACGGTACAACCCTCCCCGAAGTCAAATCTCCCACTTATTTGTGTACCCTCCAGGGTAGCGAGATCCAACCACCATGCCGGAAGCACCTCATCCTCATTTCGAGGTGCCCCCGGGGGTGTCGTACAGGAGAAAGAGAAATTTAAAATCACATTTCAATGAAAACGTGATTGCCTTTCATATACATAAATTATTTCAAATAAAGCTTTGTTTAGAATTAGAAATTGGTGATCTGATAATGCTATAATTTTATTATTACAAATTTATTATAATAATAAAATAATAATTGATGGTAAAAATTAGAATATCAAGAAAACTGCTTTATATGGATAGAGGAACATAACATTGATAAATCGTTTGTTTTCCATCAAGCATTTAGTATGTTCATAAAGCATGAATTGGTTCTGCACAAATCGGATATAAGTGCATAATAATTCTTATTAAATAATGTATCCTTTTCTAAAGGACTGGCTTTAGTTTCCGAAAATTATTATCCACAGAAAAAAGAAGTCAAAAAGCCTTTTTTTTTTTTTTTTTTTTTTGTAAATTTTTCAGTTTTCAGTTAATCTAGAGACATGATTTTTGATTTAATTGGCCTATAATGACAAAATAAAATGAAAAAGTACTATCTTTAAACAGATGATATGCTTTATGTATGATAAACAACAATACTATCTATATCAAGAAGTTGTTAGTCTTTTTTTGTTTTTGTTTGTTTGTTTGGTAATTTTCCAATTTTGAGTTTACGTAGAGACAAGATTTTTTTTTATTTAATTTGATTTCACTGGCCTTCAATGATCAAATGTCAGTTAAAAATGAAATAAAAAGGTACTATCTTTAAACGCATGATATGTCATAAAAATATATTTTAGAAAACAATATTACTGTATATCGAAGGAATTTTTTGGAAATCCCTAGGCCAGATCGCCATCGAAATAATAGTCTGAATACTTTCCAGATCATTGCTACTTTTGTTTAAAGCATTGTTTTATTTCTTTAAGAAAAAAAAAGAAAGAAAAATGCATAATTTTCCGGATATCTTCACAAATGCTGTGTTAAAAAAGTTATGTTTCTAATACGCTCATGAAATTCATTGCAATTATAATAATAATACATAATAATAAATCAAACACTAAGAAGGAAGCAAATCTCAAATAAAAGCAATAACCAAAACAAAATTTCAACCACAACTAATAAAGCATGCTCTTCTTTTCTCATAACTAATGAAAACAGGTTTTGAACCCTGATCTTCTTAATCATCGATTGGTAAGGTAATAGATTACACCAATAAACGTAATCTCACTTAGAATGCGAAAGCTATTACGCAACACTCCCTCGCAAAGTAGGGGTCGGAGGAAATCGAAACCGTTTCTGAATTCCCGTACTTAGGCTAATTATTCTTTCCGCCTTGAGAAAAAGAAGGAACCGATATTAGAATTTCAAAACGCTACGTTGCCTTGGTAACGACGAGCATTTTCACAATCGATTACGAGCAAGCCATCCCCCCCACCCCCTGCATCTACAAAACTACATGGTTTGCAATAAGACACCCTTACCTATGATTATGCAACGATATTAATTAATATCTTTAGTCCAAGTCTGATGCCTCCCAATGAGCGACTGGAGGGCCCCGTAGTGGCCCCTTCGTCGATAGGGCCCGAGGTCTCTCCTATCGATTGAGGAGTCCCGTTTTGGAAGAATCGGGACTCGGAGAATCAACAATTAACTGTAACTGTAGCCCGTGGCTGTCCGTGAATCCGGTTGGAGTTGGGACACATAAATATATATTGATTCCGTCTGTACCAAATTGAGATAAGTCTATAAATTTAAGAAAATTAAATAAGCGTTTTGCTTCAGGCTGCCGGGCGTATAGTATGGCTGGAAGGCTGTATCATATATGCAATTGCTCATGACTCTGCTATTCTGTACAATCTAATGCTTGCAAAATTGAAAAGCGTGTCGTCTCTTCATTCATTTATTTAAATATCATTTGTTTTCCCTTGACCTAAATCTGTGTTCATTTAGAAATCTATGATCATTTTTTGACCGAAAACATTGCTTATTGATCCTTTTTCCATTTTAAAATGGACTTACCATGTCGCCTTGGAGTATATTTTTTTAGTTGGTTTGGTTTTAGCTATCATATATGAGCTTTAAATTAAATTTTGTAACAAAAAATTATTATCTTTAACAATAGTGAGTGATTCCTGTTAGAATACCTCTTTTTTTACCGCAATTGATACTATTGTGTGCAATTAAATATTAATTATCAGTTCAAGTCACAGTTTGATACAAATAACTGCTCGGAATTTTTCTGATATTATTAAAAATTATAATTGCTTTTAAATTAGCTAATTCAAAAATTGGAATTTTAAATTAAAATACATGTTTGATAAAATCTTCCTAATAAATAATGTATTTATGAATAAAAGAATTCAAGTATAAATTTAGATTAAAAATTTAGGTATCCATTTTAAATAGTGTGATAAATATGAGTAAGTCAAATATATAGCATTCTGTTGTAGTTTGTAGTATGCCTATATCAGTGTAAAATTTCAGTGTGATTAAAAAAATAATTTATGTTAGAATCATTATTAATGCGATATATGTAATTAAAATTTTCATACAAATGTGAATTCATGTAACCTACTGAAGAACTCTGAAAGTTTTTACAGAAATTTCTGTCAAAATTAAAATAAATAAAGCTGATGGAAAAATGTGACACAACATTCGAAATTCAGAAATGAAGTCAATTTCTAGTTTTAACTATAAATTGTATATATTATAAATACATTTTTCATCTCATTTCAAGTGAAAAGAATATATAATAAAATTTAGAAAGCAATTGAAACTTTCCTTTGCTGTGGACAGAAAAATAGAGATTAAATTTTAATAATAAGAAAAATAGCAACTTAAATTTTATTATAATTAATAACTATTGGCAGTGAGCTAGTTCAAATCTAAAATTCGGTACATTTACTTTCAATTATACCTCTCATGCATAAGTTAATGTTCATAATTCCTCAACAAAATTATTTTTAAAAAACCAAATTGGAATCGACAATGGACATCAAATCCGTATGATTTCAGTATCGTTACAGTAGTTCAATTCATTATGTATCTGAATCATTCTAACTGAATCAAGTGCCTCGACATCACAGTTATATTCAAAACGTGACTAACTAGATAATCTATCTCCTAACATTCATGGTACTGTAATTTCACTATCTTATTTTTTATGTAAATTGCATAAATATTAAACAGAATACTCCTTCCTTAACTTTCAATAATAAAAATAATTACTCACTTAAATATTTGATGAAACAATAAAAGCGGTTAGAATATCAACTCAACAATGAAATCTATTGTTCAAAAATTAATCCAAATTTTTTTAAATAAAATTGTAAAAATTGAGGACAATTATGCATGTTAATTCAATTGATATCATTAAAAAATAATTTTTGATATAAAAATGGGATAAATGTTTTTGTGCAATGATATTGTTGAGAATTATTAAGGAAGGGCCAAAATCTCGGTTATTTTTTCATTATTTAACCCTTAACTGGGGACGTGCGGTCTGTGAGACCACTAGCGATGGATTTTCGGTCACCCCTATTCTATTTTTAGTTCAATTGAAGGGATTGGTTCTGCAGCTTCCTGTTTTGTGAACATCAATACACGTGCACTTTTTTGACCGATTTCAGTGGATGCTTTTTTATTTGTAATTCAGTTATTTCTTTGAGCGCGGTCTCTAAGACCTCACCTCCCTGTTAGTGTCCCAGTGATAAACAAGGCTTAGCAGATGGCACTAAAATTTTGACCCTGAAGTATCATCCAATTCACTGATCCTATTATGAAGCAGTGTTGCAGACACTTTTAAATGAAGCAGAAAGTGATTTTAGTGATAAGGATAATTGTACAGAAGAGTTTTTCGATGAAGGTTCTCATTCAACTGATTCTGATATGTATGTTCATACATAATTAATTTTTCTAGTGATAATGTATTTTGAAAAATTTATAAAATATATTAATATACCAAAAGATACATATACAGAATTTATAGGCTGATTTTTATACTAGTTCTTAACCTGTATGTTTAAAATGCCCTAGAAAACCGTTCTGTGAAAGTCACATACGCCGATTAAAAAATGACCAATTTTACTCATTGTCATTTTTTTTTTAATTTTTCATATAATTGTTGAATTTTACATTATATTGTCTTCAATATACCTTCATATACTGTAAAAATAAATATGATTTAAAAAGTAAAAAGTAATATGTTTTTTCAAGAATATTATTTATTGTAACATATAATTTGAGAAAAAGAAATGTATGTTCCAACGCATTTACTTTTTCAATGATAATATATTTTGAAAAA